>LR738713.1:615788060-615816620 GCA_902687465.1 Secale cereale
CAACCCTCTCACTCGGGGTGCTTAGCCGCGAACCCGATTCGCCTAAGTTTCAAAAACCACTCCGAGTGAAGAGCAACCCTCTCACTCGGGGGCTTAGCCGCGCACCCGATTCGCCTAAGTTACGAAAAACCACTTTGACTGAAGAGCAACCCTCTCACTCGGGGGCTTAGCTGCGGTCCTCCGAGCTGCGTCATAAGTATAACGTGGCTCTATCTTCCGAGCTCCGCCACAAATATAATGTAGCTTGGAATCGCCTAAGTTACAAACAACCACTCCGAGTGAAGAGCAACCCTCTCACTCGGGGGCTTAGCTGCGGTCCTCCAAGCTGCGTCATAAGTATAACGTGGCTCTGTCTTCCGAGCTCCGCCACAAATACAACGTAGCTTGGAATCGCCTAAGTTACAAACAACCACCCCGAGTGAAGAGCAACCCTCTCACTCGGGGGCTTAGCTGCGGTCCTCCGAGCTGCATCATAAGTATAACGTGGCTCTGTCTTTCGAGCTCCGCCACGAATACAACGTAGCTTGGAATCGCCTAAGTTACAAACAACCACTCCGAGTGAAGAGCAACCCTCTCACTCGGGGGGCTTAGCCGCGAACCCGATTCGCCTAAGTTACGAAAAACCACTCCGAGTGTAGAGCAACCCTCTCACTCGGGGCTTAGCCGCGAACCCGATTCGCCTAAGTTACGAAAACCACTCCGAGTGAAGAGCAACCCTCTCACTCGGGGGCTTAGCTGCGGTCCTCTGAGCTGCATCATAAGTATAACATGGCTCTGTCTTCCGAGCTCCGCCACAAATACAACGTAGCTTGGAATCGCCTAAGTTACAAACAACCACTCCGAGTGAAGAGCAACCCTCTCACTCGGAAGCTTAGCTGCGACCCCGTGATTCGCATAAGTTACAAAAAACCACTCCGAGTGAAGAGCAACCCTCTCACTCGGGGGCTTAGCTGCGGTCTTCCGAGCTGCGTCATAAGTACAATGTGGCTCTGTCTTCCGAGCTTCGCCACAAATACAACGTAGCTTGGAATCGCCTAAGTTACAAACAACCACTCCGAGTGAAGAGCAACCCTCTCACTCGGGGGCTTAGCTGCGGTTCTCCGAGCTGCGTCATAAGTATAACGTGGCTCTGTCTTCCGAGCTTCGCCACAAATACAACGCAGCTTCGAATCGCCTAAGTTACGTGAACCGCTCCGAGTGAGAGCAACCCTCTCACTCAGGGGCTTAGCTGCGGTCCTCCGAGCTCCGCCGCAAGCACAACGTTGCCGTCAAGACGTCGACGCAAAATTCAAACGATCAAAGAGAGTCAGAAGCAAAGCGAGGAAACGCGAAAGGAACCAAATCTGGATAAAAGCCCCACAAGATTCGGGCAAGAGTACCTGGGCCATGAGCCCACAAGAGTTTAATGGTTACAGGATCACTCGGCATTCCGAGGCAAATTGAATCAAAGTATCATAGTTAATTCACTCCTCAGGGGGAGGCGGACTCGCAGGTGCAACAAACTCGTCCAGGTCGATCCCATCGGTGATGCGGGTGGCACCTTCCAAGAAAGTCTCCATGAAGGACTGGAACTGGAGCTCCTTCGTATTGGCGACCTTGAGCGCCGCGAGCCTTCTCTCCTTCACTTCCTTGCTGTGCACATGGACCAGGGACAGTGCCACGTCGGCTCCAAAGCGGGCATATGACTTCTTCTACTCATGCACTCGACCAGGGATCTCATTGAGTCGAGTCATCAGAGACTCGAGGTCGTTCTCCTGCACGACTCCCGTCCAGAGTGCGGCGTCGATCCAGGCCATCACTGCTTTCAGCCGACCCAGGTAGCCCGTGGCAGCGGTAAGGCAGGACTCCAACCTCAGGATATTCATGGCAGCTTCGTCCTTGACAATGGAATTGACCGGGTCCAGACCAGGTTCAATCCGCCCAGTCTTTGCTTCGAAGTTGCGGCAGAATTCTACATAACAAGGAACACGTCGAGTCAGTAAGCATATCATGGTTCGACCGATCCGTCTAGGTCTGAGCAAAAGAGATATACCTTCAAGCACGAGATACCACTTCTTGTTGAGGTCGCTCAGATAAGCTTCCAGATCGTTCTTCTTCTGGAAGAGGCCCTTGTATTTCTCGTTCAGAGCATTCTTTGCGCCCTTCAGTCGAGTCACTTCTTGGTCAGCCGTGTCGAGAGAACCCTTCAACCTGATGATCTCCGCCTCGAGCGTGCCAACAGAAGCCTGCTTCTGCTCCGCCAGTTCAGTTTTTTCCTGAGCCTTCTGCTGTGCCGCCGCCAAGTCGAGATCTTTCTGCTCCAAGGCCGCCTTCAGTTGATCTACAAGAGACATCACTATATAGATGAACATGAGGAAACACATGACATACTTATCAGAGGTCAGTCGACGAGTTGCTCGCGTCAGTTACCAGCTGCTTTGTCCTGCGTCTTCTTCAGGTGGTCCCGAGCCACCTACAAGTCGAGATTGAGCTGGATCTGCTTCTTCTCAAGATCCGCAAATTTGGCTCCAAACTTGCAAGATCTCTGCATCAACACAACAAATCAGAATTCTAAGACTACAGTCGAGTCAAACACTCAACCGTAGTCTCGGGGTCTACACCCAGTGGCTGCACTGAGCGTGTCCCCACTGGTTCTCGCTTGGCCAAGATCAGTCTGGCCCGAGCTCAAAAAAAAAGTTATATTATCAGACCATGGCCGACAACCAGCAGTCGACCACGGTCTCGGGGGCTACACCCAGTGGGTGCACTGAGCGTGCCCCCACTGGTTCTCGCTCGACCAAGATCAGCCTGGTCCGAGCTCAAGTGAAGTTCAAAGCAAACAAGAAATTCTAAAGACCATAGTCGACCGACGACTTCAGTCGACCATGGCCTCGGGGACTACACCCACTGGGCGCACTGAGCGTGCCGCCAGTGGTACTATCGGACGACCTTCAAACGATAAAATCTACAAAGCAAGACACCCAGTGGGTGTGGCATCATCTTACGAACAAAGCAGTAGATTTCTCAAACTGAAGACTACACCAACACGGCAAATCAATCAGTCGGAAGAAGCAAACCTGGAAATTGGTCCGAAGGGCGGAACTAGCATCGTAAGCAGCCATGCTAGCCTCTATGCCGCCTTCATCCTCTCCATCATTAGCCCCGCCTGACGAATGGCTTCTTGAGCCGCGCCCACGGGATCCTCCGGGAGGCGATAGGTGGAGAAGAGAACGGACGCCGGAGCAGGCGCTGGGTCGACGGCCGGAGCAGGCGTTGGGTCGATAGTCGGAGCAGGCGCTGGGTCGACGGCCCCTCCAGCCAACAAAGATGGGCACACGGTTGACACGAGGGCAGCGAAGGAGACCGTGGTCCGAACCACGTCTTCCTGTTGTTGGGCCTCAGGGCCAGAAGGCCCCTTCCGGCCTTTCCTTCCCGTGCGTCGTCGAGCCGCTCCCGAGCGCTCCTCATTGTCATCATCATCGTCTGGGAGCTCTATGACATGGCGTGGCACTTCAAAAAAGACAATTATGTCCAGTCGACCATCAACTCTAACCGACGAAAAGCAAAGCACGATCTACAACTCGCACGTGCGCAGGACGTAGCGGCATCCGTGGTCTCCTCATCGTCCTGGCCCTTGTCAATATCCATCGAGGTCGCGGAAGCAGCAGCACTGAAAAATCTCCTTGAAGATGAGTCGACGAAGGCAGAGTCAACCTCCGAAAGGCAGAAAGAAATAAAGCTGAACAACACTTATGTGGAGGCGATTGGGACATCCACCTTGATCTTGGGCAGGGCCTTCCGAGGCTTGGTGGTGGTGACCTTGGGATGCTTGGGCGCCTTTTCAGATGCGTCGGGAGTGGCCGTACGAGCACGCTTTTGCACCTGGGAGCTGGAGGGACCCGTCCGGGAGCGCACAACCCCTGGGTCGTGCTTCTCCTTGGATCGCCTCTCCCCACCACGGGGAGGTGACTCGACCTCCTCCCCGCTACTGGAGTCCTCGCTCTCCTCTTCGGTCTCTTCATCAGACTTCCACTCGGAGACGTCGCCCACGCCCTTTTCGCCCTCTTGGACCTGATCCCCGTTCGGCACTGAGTACATTTCGGTGTAGATATGCAGAGAAGAAAGATTAGCCAAATGTCAGTCGGACTCATCAAGACAACTACAAGCCAAGAACAAGAACATCACTCGGAAGCCAAGGCCGGACCTTGTCAGGAAGATAGTCGGCGTCGAATGGGAGAACCCTTCCAGACCCCCTAGGTTGTCTTTGTTCCCCGTTATACACTTCAGGCACAGCGCCACATACTTCATGTCCGCTGCCTCTGGGTGGACTCGTGACGAGTCGTCGACGCCGGAGTACAGCCACATCGGGTGATCTCGAGCCTGGAGAGGCTGGATCCTCCGCATGAGGTACACCTCAAGCAGGTCCAACCCTGTGACCCCCTCACGGACCAGTTGGCTGACCTGTTCCACCAGCATGTCCACTTCCGCCCTCTCGGCCCAACCCACAATCAATGACGAAGGCTGGCTGGCTCGACCAAGAGAGAAGGGAGGAAGCCCAGTTGACTGACCAGGAGTCGGCTTGTCCTTATAATAGAACCAAGTCGACTGCCAGCCCCGAACCGACTCCAGAAGAATCATAGGAGTAAAGGCGTTCCTATTCCTAAGCTGGATGCCTAGCCCTCCGCACGCTTGGAGGACGTGTGTCTTCTCGTCACTCGGGTTCGCCTTCTTGACGGTTTGCGAGCGACAGGTGAAGATATGTTTGAACAAACCCCAGTGCAGCCGACAGCCGAGGAAGTTCTCACATATCGAGATAAACGCAGAAAGGAAGGCAATGGAGTTGGGCGTGAAGTAGTGCAGCTGGGCACCGAAGAAAATCAGAAAGGCGCGAAAGAAAGGGTGCGGGGGCATGGAGAAACCTCGGTCAACGTGAGTCACGAGGAGGACGCACTCGCCCTCCCGCGGTCGGGGCTCGAGCTCGCCTTCCGGCACCCGCCAGGAGCCGCGGGCGACCAACCCCTCCTCCTCTAGCTCCTCCATGTCCTCCACCGTGATGGTGGACCTGATCTAGTCCCCCTGGATCCAACCAGGAGGGAGCCCGGACCTCGACGATGACCCGCCGCGGCCGGACCGCTTCCCCTTCCCCTTCGCCGCGTTCTTCGAGCGCTCCATCGCCGCGGTCTTGTCTTTGCCCATGGCACGCGAGCCGGCGGTGGCTGTGGAGAAAGGGAGAAGCAGCAGAGGAGCGACGGAGAGGCAGATGCGCAGGAACAGAGAAGGGGCGCAGAGTGCACTCGTCTTGGACTCGACGCGCATTTATAGCACCACAGTCGAGTGACTAACCTGTGGCCCCAAGCGATCCTATCCAATCCCGCAACAGGCGCGGACACGGTACATGGCGAAAAAGGCGGCGCGAGGATTGAGGCGTCCCGAGCATATCCGATCTGATTGCCGCGGCACGACCCGTGCCGCGCGCTTCCCCAAATTTCGAAATCCCGCAAAATCCGGCGACCAGAGAACAACCAATCCCCCCGAAGACTGCGCACGCCAACGACGCTCGGCGCCAAGCGCAAAGTTCAGTCGACGGGCAACACAACAAACACACTCGATGGTTCCAGAATCGATCAAGGCGACCAAGACGAGATTGAAGAAACAGCCTAGTCCACAAGCTCAGATAAGACTACTCCAAGGGCGTCGAACCCGGACCAAGGCTCTCTTCAACACTCTCTCCTGCTCAAGCCTCAATTCATTTGGGGGCTACTGACGAGGTTACAGACCTAGGGTAGGGTCACAGGCCTGAACAAGGTACCCCACCCAAGGTCACTACCCCAGAAGATCAAAAGACAAAACCTACGATGATAAAGACAGTCGACTGAGATGGCCCAAGAGGACATCCCACTCGACCGAACATCACATACCAGACGACTCACTACACTCGACCCGTCCAAGGCACTCGACCCCCGAAGGTCAAAGGTCCCTTAGGACAGCAACGGTCTGGGATTTACTCGCCGTAGTGAATGTCTTTATTACTCTTTACTGCGAACGTTATCAGTAACGTCCGCCTTAATGTACATTGAACCCTTAGTAACGTGGAGCATGGCTGGGGTCCTGGCGCACTATATAAGCCACCCCCCTCCTCCAGTACAAGGGTTCGCATCCCTATAACTCATACCTATACACACTTCAGTCGACCGCCTCCGGGCACCGAGACGTAGGGCTGTTACTTCCTCCGAGAAGGGCCTGAACTCGTAAAACACCCCGTGTACAACTCCACCATAGCTAGGGCCTTGCCTCCTCATTCGTACCCCCTACTCGTACTGTTAGACTTAGAACCACGGCACCCCATATTTTTATCCTCGATGGCAACAATACAATACGTTCCTTGCTGCCCCTACTGTCACTGGGAAAGGACACCGCAAGATTGAACCCAAAACCAAGCACTTCTCCCATTGCAAGAACTATAGATCTAGTAGGCCAAACCAAACCAATAATTCGAAGAGACTTGCAAGGATATTATAATCATACATAAAGAGTTCAGAGAAGAACCAAACATTTCTCATAGATAATCTTGATCATAAACCCACAATTCATCGGATCTCGACAAACACACCAAAAAAAGAGATTACATCGAATAGATCTCCTCGGAGACCGAGGAGAACTTTGTATTGAGATCCAAAGAGAGAGAAGAAGCCATCTAGATACTAGCTATGGACCCGAAGGTTTGTGGTAAACTACTCACAACTCATGGTGAGGCGATGATGATGATGTAGAAGCACTCCGTGAAAGCTCCCCCCTCCGACAGAGCTCCAGAACAGGCCCCAAGATGGGATCTCACGGGAACAGAATGTTGCAGCGGTGGAACTAGGGTTTTCTCTGTTGTTCTGATGGTTTCGGGGTACATAGGTATATATATAGGAGGAAGGAGGGTACCGGGGGCCATACGAGGGATCCGCGAGGCAGGGGGGCGCCCTATGGGGGAGGCGCCCCCCACCCTTGTGGGCACCTCATAGACCGTACTCCGTGGTTCTCAAGTCTCTCGTGCGTGATTTTCTCCAAAAATATCTCTCCCGAAGGTTTCATTTCGTTTGGACTCCGTTTGATATTCCTTTCCTGCAAAACCCTGAAACAGGCAAAAAACAGCAATCTGGACTGGGCCTTTGGGTTAGTAGGTTAGTCCCAAAAATAATATAGAAGTGTATGACAAAGCCCATTAAACATCCAAAACATCATAAATAATAGCATGGAACAATAAAAAATTATAGATACGTTGGAGACATATCAAGCATCACCAAGTTTAATTCCTGCTCGTCCTTGAGTAGGTAAATGATAAAAACAGAATTTTTTATGTGGAATTCTAACCAACATAGTTTTTCAATGTAATTCTCTTAATTTTGGCATGAATGTTCAGATCTGAAAGATTCAAGACAAAAGTCTATATTGACATAAGAAATAGAAATATTGTAAGCATACTAACAAAGCAATCATGTCTTCTCAAAATACTATGGCTAAAGAAAGTTATCCCTACAAAATCATATAGTCTGGCTATGCTCCCTCTTCATCACACAAAATATTCATATCATGCACAACCCCGATTTCAGCCAAGCACATGTTTTCATACGCTATTCTTTCAAACCTTTCAACTTTCACGCAATACATGAGCGTGAGCCGTGGACATAGCACTATGGGTGCAATAGGGAGGTGGTTGTGGAGAAGACAAAAAGGAGGGAGATAGTCTCACATCGACTAGGCGTATCAACGGGCTATGGAGATTCCCATCAATAGATATCAATGTGAGTGAGTAGGGATTGCAATGCAACGGATGCACTAGAGCTAAAAATGTATGAAAGCTCAACAAAAGAAACTAGTGGGTGTGCATCCAACTTGCTTGCTCATGAAGACCTAGGGCATTTGTGGAAGCCCATCGTTGGAATATTCATGCCAAGTTCTATAACGAAAATTCCCACTAGTATATGAAAGTGACTAAACATGAGACTCTATATCATGAAGAACATGGTGCTACTTTGAAGCACAAGTGTGGAAAAAGATAGTAGCAATTGTCCCTTTTTTTTCTTTTTCTTTTTCTTTTGGGCCTTTCTTTTTTCTTTGGCCTTTTTTTCTTGGAGGGGCTTTATTGATTTAGCCTTTCCTCACATGGGACAATGCTCTAATAATGATGATCATCACACTTTCATTGAATTACAACTCGATATTACAACTCGATACTAGAACAAAGTATGACTCTATATAAATGCCTCCGGCGGTGTACCGGGATGTGCAATGAATCAAGAGTGACGTGTATGAAGAATTATGCATGGTGGCCTAGCCACAAATACGATATCAACTACATGATCATGCATGGCAATATGACAATATGATGCGTGTCATATGAACGGAACGGTGGAAAGTTGCATGGCAATATATCTCGGAATGGCTATGGAAATGCCATGATAGGTAGGTATGGTGGATGTTTTGAGGAATATATATGGTGGCTGTTTTGAGGAGGGATATATAGTGGGTGTATGGTACCGGCGAAAGTTGTGCAATACAAGAGAGGCTAGCAATGGTGGAAGGGTTGAGAGTGTGTATAATCCATGGACTCAACATTAGTCATAAGAACTCATATACTTATTGCAAAAATCTACGAGTCATCAAAACAAAGCAATCAACGCATGCTCCTAGGGGGGAGGTCGGTAGGAGTTAACCATCGCGCGCCCTCGACCTCCACACAAAGGTTGACACTTTACAAATACCTCATGCTCTAACTTCGTCACATAGCGGTTCACCATACGTGTATGCTATGGGAATCACTAACCTTAACACAAGCCTTTCTCAATTTCATAATAACTCCACTAGCATGACTCTAATATCACTATCCTCATATCTCAAAACAATTATCAAGCATCCGACTTCTCATCATATTCAATGCACTTAGTGTGAAAGTTTTTACTACATTGATATTGGTTGTCTATCATGTGAAGACTAGTTTTATAGCCTAAGCACATTACGATGCTGTTTTAATAGACTATCAAAAGTATATAAGTGAAGCATGAGAGTCCAGCAATTTCTTCAAAATATTATCACCACCGTGCTCTAAAAGATATAAGTGAAGCACTAGAGCAAAAACTATTCAACTCAAAAGATATAAGTGAAGCACATAGAGTGTTCTATCAATTCCTAGGCCATATTTAATTATCTCAAATAGGTGTGTTCAGCAAGGATAATTGTGGCAAAATAACTAGCAAAGACTCAAATTATACAAGATGCTCCAAGTAAAACACATATCATGTGGTGAATAAAAATATAGCTCCGAGTATAGTTACCGATAGATGAAGACGAAAGAGGGGATGCCTTCCCGGGGCATCCCAAAGCTTAGGCTTTTGGTTGTCCTTGAATTTTACTTGGGGTGCCTTGGGCATCCCCAAGCTTAGGCCCTTGCTACTCTTAGTTCCATAGTCCATCAAAGCTATACTCAAAACTTGAAAACTTCACAACACAAAACTTAGACAAAAATCTCGTGAGCTCCGTTAGTATAAGAAAGCAAACCACTACTCAAAGGTACTACAATGAATTCATTCTTTGATTATATTGGTGCTAAACCTACTGTATTCCAACTTCTCTATGGTTCATACTTCCCAATATTACTCATAGATGCATTGAAATAAGCAAACAACACACGAAAAACAGAATCTGTCAGAAACAGAACAGTCTGTAGTAATCTGCAGGTTTCGCATACTTCTGTAACTCCTAAAAAATTCAACCTAAATTGGTAAACGTGAGGAATTTCTATATTAATCATCTGCAAAAAGAATCAACTAAATATCATGTTCCAGTAAAATCTGGCGACCATTCTAGCGAGCGCTAACTATTCTGTTTTTCACAGCAAGAGCACATAAACTTCACACAAGTCTTCCCAAAGGTTCTACTTGGCACAAACACTAAACAAAACACAAAACCACATCTAAACATAAGATAAATGCAATATTTATTCCTAAACAGAAGCAAAAACAAAAAATATAAAATTGGGTTGCCTCCCAACAAGCGCTATCGTTTTACGCCCCTAGCTAGGCACGATACATGACATATCTAGGTATTGCCATCTTTGGAAGGCAATCCATAAGTGGCTCTCATAATAGATTCATATGGTAATTTAATTTTCTTTCTAGGAAAGTTTTCCATGCCTTTCCTTAATGGAAATTGGAATCTAATATTTCCTTCCTTCATATCAATAATTGCACCAATCGTTCTAAGGAAAGGTCTACCAAGAATAATAGGACATGAAGGATTGCAATCTATATCAAGAACAATGAAATATACGGGCACATAATTCCTATTGGAAACAATAAGAACATCATTAATCCTTCCCATAGGTTTCTTAATAGTGGAATCCGCAAAATGCAAATTTAAAGAACAATCATCAAGCTCATGAAAACCTAACAAATCACACAAAGTTTTTGGGATAGTGGAGACACTTGCACCCAAATCACACAAAGCATAGCATTCATGATCTTTAATTTTTATTTTGATAGTAGGTTCCCACTCATCATAAAGCTTTCTAGGGATAGAAAATTCTAGCTCAAGTTTTTCTTCACAAGATTGCATCAAAGCATCAACTATGTGTTTAGTAAAAGCTTTATTTTGACTATAAGCATGCAGAGAGTTTAGTACGGATTGCAACAAGGAAATACAATCAATCAAAGAGCAATTATCATAATTGAATCCCTTTAAATCCAAAGTAGTGGGTTCATCACTATGCAAAGTTTTAATATCTTCACTCCCACTTTTAACAATTTTAGCATCAAGATCTAAAAAACTCCGAATCTTTGGGACACCTTAAAGTAGAATCATCTCCAATCCTAACTTCGTCAAGATTTATGCTAGAAAACAAGGATCTAATAGGAGACACATCAATAACTTTCAGATCTTTATCTTTATTTTCATGATAACTAGAAGAACATGCTTTTATATAATTCTCTCTTTTAGCACGCATCCTAGCGGTTCTTTCTTTGCATTCATCAATGGAAATTCTCATGGGTTTGAGAGACTCATTTATATCATGCTTAGGTAGAATAGATCTAAGTTTCAAAGAATCAACATCAAGAGTAATTATATCCACACTTCTAGCCAATTCATCAATCTTAAGCAATTTTTCTTCAAGCATAAATGTGAAATTCTTTTGTGAGATCATAAACTCCTTAACACTAGTTTCAAATTCAGAAGGCATCTTTCCATAAGAATTGTTGTAGGAATTACCATAATTTTTAGATGAATTACTAGGAAAAGGCCTAGGATTAAAGTTCCCTCTATACGCATTGTTACCAAAATTATTCCTACCAACAAAATTCACATCGAAAGATTCATTGTTATTTTCAATCAAAGTGGACAAAGGCATATCATTAGGATCAGAAGAAGCACTCTTGGCAGCAAATAATTTCATAAGTTCATCCATCTTTCCAATCAAAACACTAATTTCCTCAATAGCATGCACTTTTTTACTAGTAGATCTTTCAGTGTGCCATTGAGAATAATTAACCATAATATTATCTAGGAGTTTGGTAGCTTCTCCTAAGGTAGTTTCCATGAAAGTGCCTCCTGCGGCCGAATCTAAAAGATTTCTAGAAACAAAATTCAAGCCAGCATAAAAGTTCTGAATAATCATCCATAGATTCAAACCATGTGTAGGGTAATTACGTATCATTAATTTCATTCTCTCCCAAGCTTGTGCAACATGCTCATGATCCAGTTGCTTAAAATTCATAATATTGTTTCTAAGAGAGATGATCTTAGCAGGAGGGAATTACTTAGAGATAAAAGCATCTTTGCACTTATTCCACGAATCAATACTATTTCTAGGCAAATAAGAAAACCAAGTTTAAGCACGATCTCTAAGTGAAAACGGAAATAACTTCAATTTAACAATATCGTTATCCGTATCCCTTTTCTTTTGCATATCACACAAATCAACAAAGTTGTTTAGATGGGTAGCGGCATCTTCACTAGGAAGGCCGGAGAATTGATCTTTCATGACAAGATTCAACAAAGCAGCATTGATCTCACAAGATTCAGCATCGATAATAGGAGCAATCGGAGTGCTAATAAAATCATTATTGTTGGTATTGGAGAAGTCACACAATTTGGTATTGTTCTGAGCCATAGTGACAAGCAAGCAATCCAACACACACACCCAAACAAGAAGCAAGAGAACGATAAACTCACGGCAGAAGAAGGGCAAATAAAACGGCAAGGGTGAAGTGGGGGAGAGGAAAAACGAGAGGCAAAAAATGTAATGCGAAGGATAAGGGTTTGTGATAGGTACTTGGTATATGACTTTTGCGTAAGCCTCCCCGGCAACGGCGCCAGAAATTCTTCTTGCTACTTCTCGAGCTTGCGTTGTATTCCCTCGAAGAGGAAAGGGAGATGCATCACAGTATCGTAAGTATTTCCCCCAGTTTTTGAGAACCAAGGTATCAATCCAGTAGGAGGCCACGCGTGAGTCCCTCGCACCTGCACAAACAAATAAGAACTTCGCAGCCAACGCGATAAGGGGTTGTCAATCCCTTTACGGTCACTTACGAAAGTGAGATCTGATAGAGATGATAGTTGATATTTTTGGTATTTTTTAGTTATAAGAACAGAAAGTAAAAGCGAAAAAAGTAAAGTAGATGTAGATTGATATGTTGAGAATAGACCCGGGGCCCATAGTGTTCTCTAGTGGCTTCTCTCACGATAGTGATATTCTACGGCGGGTAAACAAATTACTGTCGAGCAATTGATAGAAAAGTGAATAATTATGAGACTATCTAGGCATGATCATTATATATAGGCATCACGTCCGAGACAAGTAGACCGAAACGATTCCGCATCTACTACTATTACTCCACACATCGACTGCTATCCAGCATGCATCTAGTGTATTGAGTTCATAAGAACAGAGTAACGCCTTAAGCAAGATGACATGCTGTAGAGGGATAAACTCAAGCAATATGATCTAAACCCCATCTTTTTATCCTCGATGGCAAAAATACAATACGTGCCTTGCTGCCCCTACTGTCACTGGGAAAGGACACCGCAAGATTGAACCCAAAGCCAAGCACTTCTCACATTGCAAGAACTGTAGATCTAGTAGGCCAAACAAAACCAATTTTTCAAAGAGACTTGCAAGGATATTATAATCATACATAAAGAGTTCAGACAAGAACCAAATATTTCTCATAGATAATCTTGATCATAAACCCACAATTCATCGGATCTAGACAAACACACCGCAAAAGGAGATTACATCGAATAGATATCCTCGAAGACCGAGGATAACTTTGTATTGAGATCCAAAGAGAGATAAGAAGCCATCTAGATACTAGCTATGGACCCGAAGGTCTGTGGTAAACTTCTCACAACTCATGGTGAGGCGATGATGATGATGTAGAAGCACTCCATGGAAGATCCCCCCTTCGGCGGAGCTCCGGAACAGGCCCCAAGATGGGATCTCACGGGAACAGAAGGTTGCGGTGGTGGAACTAGGGTTTTCTCTATTATTCTGATGGTTTCGGGGTACGTAGGTATATATAAGAGGAAGGAGGGCACCGGAAGCCATACGAGGGACCCACGAGGAAGGGGCGCGCCCTAGGGGGGGGGCGCCTCCCACCCTCGTGGGCACCTCGTAGACCCTACTCCGTGGTTCTCAAGTCTCCCGTGTGTGATTTTCTCCAAAAATATCTCTCCCGAAGGTTTCATTCCGTTTGGACTCCGTTTGATATTCCTTTTCTGCAAAACCCTTAAACATGCAAAAAACAACAATCTGGACTGGGCCATTGGGTTAGTAGGTTAGTCCCAAAAATAATATAAAAGTGTATGACAAAGCCCATTAAACATCCAAAACATCATAAATAATAGCATGGAACAATCAAAAATTATAGATACGTTGGAGACGTATCAGACTAGTCAATAGATGATCTCATATTCATTAAAACAATCTCGATCGTGGTAGATAAATGTACTATGTACTACACCCCATATGAATGCAATAAAAAGCAGGGTACCCTATTATCTCTTCGAGAGAGCCCGTACCTAGGTAAATCATGTGTCTGTGTTACCATCGCTCCAAGACGCATGGCCTAGGACCCCCTACTACGAGATATATATGTCGGATTTAGAATCGACGCATGATTATACAAATAACAAATAAACCATGTAAAAGGACCAAACCAACTGGAAGGCTATGGAAGGATGCGCTTAATTACCTGGAAATTTGATACGTCTCCGACGTATCTATAATTTTTGATTGTTCCTTGTTGTTATATTATCATTCTTGGATGTTTTACAATCATTTTATAATCATTTCATATCATTTTTTGGGACTAACCTATTGACATAGTGCCCAGTTCCAGTTGCTATTTTTTTCTTGTTTTTTACATCGCAGAAAATCAATACCAAACGGAGTCCAAATGCAGCGAAAAGTTTTGGAGATTTTTTTGGACCAGAATATATCCAGTGAGCCCGAGAAGTACCAGTGGGGTGCCCCGAGGGGGCACAAACCACGTGGGCGTGCCTGGGGGCGTACCCACCTTAGTAGCCTCATGCACCGCCTCTTCACTCTATAAATACCCCAATATTCCAGAAACCCTAGGGGAGTCGATGAAATTTTATTCCAGCCGGCGCAAGTTCCAGAACCATGAGATCCAATCTAGATCCCATCTCTGGCACTTCACCAGAGGGGAACACAATCACGGAAGGGTTCATCATCCTCATTGGTGCCTCTCTGATGATGTGTGAGTATTTTTCCACAGACCTACGGGTCCGTAGGCAGTAGCTAGATGGCTTCTTCTCTCTTTGTATCTCAATACAATGGTCTCTTGGAGATCTATTTGATGTAATGACTTTGTGCGGTGTGGTTGTTGGGATCCGATGAATTGTGAGTTTATGATCAAATTTTCCTTGATTTAATATCCATTCTTGATTACTATAGCCTCGTATTTCTTCTATGATATTTGGGTTTTGTTGGACCAACTTGATCTATTTATCTTGCAATGGGAAGAGGTGATTTGTAATGGGTTCGATCTTGCAGTGTCCTTTGCCAGTGACAGAAGGGGCAGCAAGGCACGCATGTATCATTGCTATTAAGGATAAAAAGATGCCGTCTATTCCTATATGAATATATCTTGTCTACATATGTCATCGTTCTTATTGCATTACTCTGTTTTTCCATGAACTTAATACACTAGATGCATGCTATATAGCGGTCAATGTGTGGAGTAATAGTAGTAGATGCAGGCATGAGTCAGTTTACTATCTTGCACATTATGCCTATATACATGATCATTGTCTTGGATATCGTCATAATTATTTTCTTTTCTATCAATTGCCCAATAGTAATTTGTCTACCCACCGTTGCTATTTTTGGAGAGAAGCCGCTAGTGAAATCTACGGCCCCTGGGTCTATTTTCCTATCATATACTTTTAGATCTATATTGCTATTTGTTTTTTCCTCTATTTGCAACTTTTATTTTCATACCTATATTATCAAAAACAAAAAAAATAGTTGGCTGCGTTTTATTTGCTTTTATTTGCATCTTTCAATCAACTACAATTTTATCCCATCAACTTGTCCATTTCTGGCGCCATTACCCGAAAGGGATTGACAACCCCTTTAACACGTCGGGTTGCAAGTATTTGTTCTTTGTGTGCATGTACCGTTTACATAGTGTTGTGTGGTTCTCCTACCGGTTCAATAACCTTGGTCTCATCACTGAGGGAAATACCTACCGTAGCTGGGCTTCATCATCCCTTCCTCTTTGGGGAAATATCGACATAGCTTCAAGTGACATCAAGATTTTCATAGTGATGTTGAAGAGGAGACTGTGGAAGGAGGCACTTAATTTCCTATAGACTGAAGTCGGTGAAGCGAGAGGAGGCGGAGGGAGCGGGAGTGGCACCGAAGGAGGAGTTAGCCATAGGCGGTAAGGTGTGGCCTCCTGATACGTCTTCAACATACCTATAATTTTTTATTGTTCCATGCTATTATATTAACTTTGGATATTTTATATGCATTAATATGCTATCTTATATTATTTTTGGGACTAACTTATTAACCCAGTGCCTAGTGCCAGTTTCTGTTTTGTCCTTGTTTTTGGCTTTCGCAGAAAAGGAATATCAAACAGAGTCCAAACGGAATAAAACTTTATGATGAATTTTCTTGGACCAGAAGACACCTATGAGACTTGGAGAGGGGGCCAGAAGACCCACGAGGAGATGACAAGCCATAGGGCGTGCCCAAGCGGGGGAGCCCCCTGAGCTTGTTGGCCCCTCGGGAGTTTCCTGCACCGCCTCAGAGCTCTATAAATACGCAACTATTCCAGAAACCCTAGAGGAGTCGCCAAAAATACTTTTCCACCGCCGCAAATTTCTGTTCTCATGAGATCCCATCTTGGGGCCTTTTCCGGTATTCCGACGGAGGGGTATTAGAGCACGGATGGCATCTACATCAACCTTGTTGCCCATCCGATGATGCGTGAGTAGTTTACCACAGTCCTACGGGTCCATAGCTAGTAGCTAGATGGTTTCTTCTCTCTCTTTGATCTTCAATGCAATGTTCTCCTCGATGTTCTTGGAGATCTATTCGAAGTAATCTTGTTTTGCGGTGTATTTGTTGAGATCCGATGAATTTTGGATTTATGATAATATCATATATGAATATTATTTGAGTCTTCTCTGAACTCTTTTATGCATGATTAAGATATCTTTGTATTTCTCTTCGATCTATCAATTTGGTTTGGCCAACTAGATTGGCTTTTCTTGCAATGGGAAATGTGCTTTGTGATGAGTTCAGCATTGTGGTGTCCTCACCCAGTGACAGAAGGGGTAGCGAGGCATGTATTGTTGGGAACGTAGCATGCAATTTCAAAAAAAATCCTACGCTCACGCAAGATCTATCTAGGATAGGCATAGAAACGAGACACGGAGAGTGTGTCTACATACCCTCGTAGACCGAAGGCGGAAGCGTTGTATTAACGCAGTTGATGTAGTCAAACGTCTTCACGATCCAACCGATCAAAGTACCGAACGTACGGCACCTCTGTGTTCAGCACACGTTCAACTCGATGACGTCCCTCGAGCTCTTGATCCAGTAGAGGGTCGAGGAAGATTTCTGTCAGCACTTCGGTGTGGCGATGGTGTTGATGATGTGATCCGGGCAGGGCTTTGCCTAAGCACTATGACACTATGACCTGAGGTGTAAACTGTGGTGGGGGGCACTGCACACGACTAAGAGATTGTCTGTTGTGCCTTTGGGGTGCCCCCTGCCCACGTATATAAAGGAGGGGATGGGAGGAGGCCCGCCTAGGAGGGGCGCGCCATGGGGAGGAGTCCTACTAGGACTGCAAACCTAGTAGGACAAGGATTCCCCTTTTTCCCTTTTGTTGAGAAGGAAGGAAGAAAGGGAGAGGGAAAGGGGGGCGCGCCCCCTCCCCTATTCCAATTCGGACAGCCCATGGGGGGGCACCCCTTGTGGGCTCCCCTCTCTCTCTCTCCCCTATGGCCCATGTAGGCCCAATACTTCCCCGGGAGGTCCCGGTAGCCCCTCGGTACTTCGATAAATATCGAAACGTCCCAAAACCTTTCCGGTGTCTGAATACCATCATCCAATATATCGTCCTTTACCTCTTGACCATTTCGAGACTCCTCGTCATGTCCGTGATCTTACCGGGGACTCCTAATAAACTTCGGTCACCAAAAACACATAACTAATAATACAAATCGTCATTGAACGTTAAGCGTGCAGACCCTACGGGTTCGAGAACTATGTAGACATGATCGAGACACATCTCCGGCCAATAACCAATAGCGGAACTTGTATGCTCGTATTGTCTCCTTCATATTCTACGAAGATCTTTATCAGTCAAACCGCATAACAACATATGTTGTTCCCTTTGTCATCGGTACGTCACTTGCCCGAGATTTAGTCGTCGGCATCATCATACCTAGTTCAATCTCATTACGGGCAAGTCTCTTTACTCGTTTCGTAATACATCATTCTGTAACTAACTCATTAGTCACATTGCTTGCAAGGCTTATAGTGATGTGCATTACCAAGAGGGCCCAGAGATACCTTTCCGACACTGGGAGTGACAAATCCTATTCTCGATCTATGCCAAGTCAACAAACACCTTCGGAGACACCTGTAGAGCATCTTTATAATCACCCAGTTACATTGTGAAATTTGATAGCACACAAGGTGTTCCTCCAGTATTCGGGAGTTGCATAATCTCTTAGTCATAGGAACATGTATAAGTCATGAAGAACGCAATAGCAATAAAACTAAACGATCATTATGCTAAGCTAACGGATGGGTCTTGTCCACCACATCATCTCTTAATGATTTGATCTCGTTAATTGAATGACAACACATGTCTATGCTTAGGAAACTCAACCATCTTTGAGTAACGAGTTAGTCTAGTAGAGGATTACTAGGGACACTCTATTTCGTCTATGTATTCACACATGTATCAAGTTTACGGTTAATACAATTCTAGCATGAATAAAAGACATTTATCATGGTATATAAGGAAATATAAATAACAACATTACTATTGCCTCTAGGGCATATTTCCTTCAGTCTCCCTCTTGCACTAGAGTCAATAATCTAGATTACATAGTAATGATTCTAATACCCATGGAGTCTTGGTGCTGATCATGTTTTGCTCGTGGAAGAGGCATAGTCAATGGGTCTGCAACATTCAAATCCGTATGTATTTTTCAAATCTCTATGTCTCCCTCCTTGACTTGATCGCGGATAGAGTTGAAGCGTCTCTTGGTGTGCTTGGTTCACTTGTGAAACCTGGATTCCTTGGCCAATGCTATTGCTCCAGTGTTGTCACAAAAGATTTTTATTGGACCCGATGCACTAGGTATTACACCTAGATCGGATATGAACTCCTTCATCCAGATTCCTTTATTTGCTGCTTTCGAAGCAACTATGTACTCCGCTTCACACGTAGATCCCGCCACGATGCTCTACTTGGAACTACACCAACTGACAGCTCCACCATTCAACCAAAATACGTATCCGCTTTGTGACTTAGAGTCATCCGGATCAGTGTCAAAGCTTGCATCAACGTAACCATTTATCATGAGCTCTTTGTCACCTCCATAAACGAGATACATATCCTTCATCCGTTTCAGGTACTTCATGATGTTCTTGACCGTTGTCCAGTGATCGACTCCTGGATTACTTTGGTACCTCCCTGCTACACTTATAGCAAGGCACACATCAGGTCTGGTACACAATATTTCATACATGATAGAACCTATGGCTGAAGCATAGGGAATGACTTTCATTTTCTCTTTATCTTCTGCAGTAGTCGGGCATTTAGTCTGACTCAACTTCACACCTTGTAACACAGGTAAGAACCCTTTCTTTGACTAATCCATTCTGAACTTCTTCAAAACTTTATCAAGGTACTTGCTTTGTGAAAGTCCAATTAAGCGTCTTGATTATCTCTATAGATCTTGATGCCCAATATATAAGCAGCTTCACTGAGGTCTTTCATTGAAAAATTCTTCTTCAAGTATCCTTTTATGCTATCTAGAAATTCTACATCATTTCCAATCAAAAATATGTCAACCACATATAATATCAGAAATGCTAAAGAGCTCCCACTCACTTTCTTGTAAATATAGGATTCTCCAACAGTCTATATAAAACCATATGCTTTGATCACTTCATCAAAGCGTATATTCCAACTCCGAGATGCTTGCACCAGTCCATAGATGGATCGTTGGAGCTTGCACACTTTGTTCGCACCTTTAGGATCGACAAGACCTTCTGGTTGCATCATATACAAATCTTCTTTGAGAAATCCATTAAGGAATGTTGTTTTGACATCCATTTGCCAGATTTCATAATCTTAAAATGCGGCAATTGCTAACATGATTCGGACAGACTTAAGCATCGCTACGGGTGAGAAAGTCTCATCGTAGTCAACTCCTTGAACTTGTCGAAAACCTTTCACAACAAGCCGAGCTTTGTAGACAACAACATTACCATCGGCGCCAGTCTTCTTAAAAATCAATTTATTTTCAATGGCTTGCCGATCATCGGGCAAGTCAACCAAATTCCACACTTTGTTCTCATACATGGATCCCATCTCAGATTTCATGGCCTCAAGACATTTTGCGGAATCTGGGCTCATCATCGCTTCCTCATAGTTCGTAGGTTCATCATGGTCTAGTAACATGACTTCCAGAACGGGATTACCGTAGCACTCTGGCGCGGAACGTACTCTAGTTGACCTATGAGGTTCGGTAGTAACTTGATCTAAAATTTCATGATCATCATCATTAGCTTCATCACTAATTGGTGTATGCATCACTGGAACTGATTTCTATGATGAACTACTCCCCAATTTGTGAGAAGGTACAATTACCTCATCAATCATCTACTTTCCTCCGATTGACTTCTTTCGAGAGAAACTCCTTATCTAGAAAGGATCCATTCTTAGCAACGAATATCTTGCCTTCGGATCTGTGATAGAAGGTGTACCCAACAGTTTCCTTTGGGTATCCTATGAAGACACATTTCTCCGATTTGGGTTCGAGCATATCAGGTTGAATATTTTTCACATAAGCATCGCAGCCCCAAAATTTAAGAAACGACAACTTGGGTTTCTTGCCAAACCATAGTTCATAAGGTGTCGTCTCAATGAATTTAGATGGTGCCCTATTTAACGTGAAAGCAGCTGTCTCTAAAGCATAACCCCGAAACGATAGTGGTAAATCGGTAAGAGACATCATAGATCGCACCATATCTAATAAAGTACGATTACGATGTTCGGACACACCATTACGCTGTGGTGTTCCAGGTGGCGTGAGCTGTGAAACTATTCCATATTGTTTCAAATGAAGACCAAACTCATAACTCAAATATTCGCCTCCGCAATCAGATCATAGAAACGTTATTTTCTTGTTACGATGATTCTCTACTTCACTATGAAATTCTTTGAACTTTTCAAATGTTTACTTATGTTTCATTAAGTAGATATACCCATATCTGCTCAAATCATCTGTGAAGGTCAGAAAATAACGATAACCGCCACGAGCCTCAGCACTCATCGGACCGCATACATTAGTATGTATTATTTCCAATAAGTCAGTTGCTCACTCCATTATTCCGGAGAACGGAGTCTTAGTCAGCCCATGAGGCATGGTTCACAAGCACCAAGTGATTCATAATAAAGTGATTCCAAAAGTCCATCAGCATGGAGTTTCCTCATGCGCTTTACATCAATATGACCTAAACGGGAGTGCCACAAATAATTTGCACTATCATTATCAACTTTGCATCTTTCGGCTTTAATATTATGAATATGTGTACCACTACGATCGAGATTCAACGAAAATAGACCACTTATCAAGGGTGCATGACCATAAAAGATATTACTCATATAAATAGAACAACCATTATTATCTGATTTAAATGAATAACCATCACGCAACAAACAAGATCCAGATATAATGTTCATGCTCAACGCTGGCACCAAATAAAAATTATTTAGGTCTAAAACTAATCCTGAAGGTAGATGTAGAGGTAGCATGCCGACGGCAATCACATTGACTTTGGAACCATTTCCCACGCGCATCGTCACCTCGTCCTTAGCCAATCTTTGTTTAATCCGTAGCCCCTGTTTCGAGTTACATATATGAGCAACCGAACTAGTATCAAATACCCAGGCGGTACTACGAGCATTAGTAAGGTACACATCAATAACATGTATATCAAATATACCTTTGTTCACTTTGCCATCCTTCTTATTCGCCAAATACATGGGGCAGTTCCGCTTTCAGTGACCAATCCCTTTGAAGTAGAAGCACTTAGTTTCAGGCTTGGCTCCAGACTTGGGTTTCTTCCCGGGAGTAGCAACTGGCTTGCTATTATTCTTGAAGTTCCCTTTCTTTCCCTTACCCTTTTCTTGAATCTAGTGGTCTTGTTAACCATCAACACTTGATGTTCTTTCTTGATTTCGACCTCTGCGGCTTTGAGCATAGCGAAGAGCTCGGGAATTGTCTTTTGCACCCCTTGCATATTATAGTTCATCACGAAGCCTTGATAGCTTGGTGGCAGTGATTGAAGAACTCTGTCAATAACACTATCATCATCAACTTTGACTCCAAGTTGAGTCATGTGGTTGTGGTACCCAGGCATTCTGAATATGTGTTCACTGACAGGACTATTCTCCTCCATCTTGCAGCTGTAGAAGTTGTTGGAGACTTCATATCTCTCAACTCGGGCATTAGCTTGAAATATCAACTTCAACTCTTCAAACATCTCATATGCTCCATGACGTTCAAAGCGTCTTTGAAGTCCCAATTCTAAGCCGTAGAGCATGGCACACTGAACTATCGAGTAGTCATCAGACCGCATCTGCCAGACGTTCAAAGCGTCCACATTAGCGGGAGGGGGCTTGTCACCTAGTGGTGCTTCAAGGACATAATTCTTCTATGCAGCAATGAGGATAATCTCAAGTTACAGACCCATTCTGTGTAGTTGCCACCATCATCTTTCAACTTAGCTTTCTCTAGGAACGCATTAAAATTCAAGGGAATGGTAGCACGTGCCATTGATCTATAACAACATAGATATGCAAAAACTATCAGGACTAAGTTCATGATAAATTAAGTTCAATTAATCATATTACTAAAGAACTCCCACTTAGATAGACATCCCTCTAGTCATCTAAATGATCACATGATCCAAATCAACTAAACCATGTCCGATCATCACGTGAGATGGAGTGGTTTTCAATGGTGAACATCTTATGTTGATCATCTCTACTATATGATTCATGCTCGACCTTTCGGTCTCTAGTGTTCCGAGGCCATGTCTGTACATGCTAGGCTCGTCAAGTTTAACCCGAGTATTCTGCATGTGCAAAACTGTCTTACACCCGTTGTATGTGAACGTAGAGCTTATCACACCCGATCATCACGTGGTGTCTCGGCACGATGAACTATCGCAACGGTGCATACTCAGGGAGAACACTTGTACCTTCAAATTTTGTAAGGGATCATCTTATAATGCTACCATCGATCTAAGAAAAATAAGATGCATAATAAGACAAATATCACATGCAATCAAAATATGTGACATGATATGGCCATCATCATCTTGTGCTTTTGATCTCCATCTCCAAAGCATAGTCATGATCTCCATCGTCACCGGCTTGACACCATGATCTTCATCGTAGCGTCGCGGTCATTGTCGTGGTTCTAAGTCTGACAGTAAGGGTAGGGGGTACGAATGGAGAGGCAAGGTTCTAGCTATGGTGATGATGTACACAAGGTGTTAGCGAGTTCAGACCCTTCTCGGAGGAAGTAATAGCCCTACGTCTCGGTGCCCGGAGGCTTGGTCGACTGATATGTGTATATGTGTGTAACAGAGGTGCGAACCCTTGTACAGGAGGAGGGGGTGGCTTATATAGTGTGCCAGGACCCCAGCCATGCTCCACGTTACTAAGGGTTCAATGTACATTAAGGCAGGCATTACTGGTAACGTCTGTAGTAAAGGATAATTAAGGTGTTTACTACAGCGAGTAAATATAGGACCGTTGCTGTTCCAAGTGGCGTTTGACCTTCGGAGGTCGAGTGCCTGGACCAGTCGAGTGGAGTTGAGTCGTCTTGCGTACGTGAGTCAGTCGAGTGGAGTGTCTCCTTGGACCGTCTCAGTCGACTGTCTCCACTGTCATAGGTCTTGTCTTTTGATCTTCCAGGGTAGTGACCTTGGGTGGGGTACCTCGATCAGGCCTGTGACCCTACCCTAGGTCTGTAACCTCGTCAGTAGCCCCTGAATGGATTGAGGCTTGAGCAAGGGGATGCTGAGGGAAGCTCCGGTTTTGGTTCGACGTCCTTGGGGTATATTGTTTCGGAGCTCGTGACTTGGGCAGGCTCCCTCAGTTGTGTCTTGGTTGCCTCGATCGATTCTGAAGCCATCAGTGAATTAGTTGCTTCTTGTGTCGACCGGACTTCTTGCGTCAATTGGACTCCTTGCGTCGACTGGACTTTGTGCCAGGAATCGGGCGCTGTAAGTGCGTGCAGTTTTCGATGGGATTGGTTGCCCTTTGGCCGCCGGATTCGGCGGGGCTTCCGAAATTTGGGGAAGTGCGCGGGGCGGAACGAGCCACAGTGATCGGAGAGCCGCGCTCGGGACGCCTCGATCCTCGCGCCACCTTTTTCGCCACGTATCGCGCCAGCGTCTGTTACGGGATTTGGTAGGATTGCTCGGGGCCACCGGTCAGCCACTCGACCGGGCCATTATAAAGGTGCGCCGAGCCCATAGCGGGGGGCACTGTGCGCCCAATCTTCCTCCGCCCATCTCACCTTCTCTGCTGCGCTCTTGCTTCTCTGCTGCGCCCCCATTTCTTCCTGCCTCTCTCCGCAGCGACCGCCGGCGTGCGAGCCATGGGCAAAGACAAGACCGCGGCCATGGAGCGCTCCAAGAAGGCGGCGTCGGGGAAGGGGAGGCGAGCTGGCCGGAGCGGTTCGTCGTCAAGGTCCGGACTCCCCGCTGGATGGATCCAGGGAGTTTGGATCCGGTCCACCGTCGTGGTGGAGGATCTGGAGGAGCTGGAGAAGGAGGGGTTGATCGCCCGCGGCTCCTGGCGGGCGCCGGGGGAAGAGCTCGAGCCGTGGCCGCGGGAGGGCGAGTGTGTACTCCATGCCACCCACGTCGATCGAGGTTTTTCTACGCCCCCGCACCCTTTCTTCCGCGCGTTCTTGATCTTCTTTGATGCCCAGTTGCATTACTTTACGCCCAACTCCATCGCCTTCCTCTCGGCCTTCGTCTCTATATGCGAGAACTTCCTCGGTTGCCGACCGCACTGGGGTTTGTTCAAGCACATCTTCACCTGTCGCTCGCAAACTGTTAAGAGGGTGAACTCGAGTGATGGCAAGACGCACGTCCTCCAGGCGTGCGGCGGGCTCGGGGTCCAGCTTAGGAATAGGGGCGCCTTTCCCCCCATGAACCTTCCGGAGTCGATTCGGGGCTGGCAGTCGACCTGGTTTTATTACAAGGACAGTCCGACCCCAGGTCAGTCAATTGGCCTCCCTCCTTTTACTCTAGGTCGAGCCAGCCCACCTCCTTCGATGATAGTGAGTAAGGCCGAGAGGGCCGAAGTGGACATGTTGATGGAGAGGATCGTCCAGTTAGTCCGTGAGTGGGTCACGGGGATGGACCTGTTTGAGGCGTATCTCGCGGGGAGGATCCAGCCGCTTCAACCCCGGGACCACCCGATGTGGCTGTATTCCGGCACCGATGACTCGTCACGAGTCCACCCGGAGGCGTCCGACCCGAAGTACGTGGTGCAGTGCTTGAAGAGCATCACTGGGAATAAGGACAACCCCAGGGGGTCTGGGAGGATCATCCCGTTCGATGCTGACCACCTGCCTGACAAGGCTAGTATTCTGCTTCCGAGTGACGTGTCTGTCGACTGGCTTGTGATTTGTATTGACGGGTCCGACTAATATTTTCTCAAACTTCGTTTCTTTGCAGATCTATACAGAGATGTATTCGCTGCCCAACGGGGGCTTGGACCAGGAGGGCGAGGAGGGCACGGGTGACGCTGCCGAGTGGAAGTCGGAGGAGGAGACCGAGAAGAGCGAGGACTATAGCAGTGGGGAGGAGGTCGAGTCCCCTCCATGTGACGAGCGTCCATCCAAGGAGAAGAACGACCCAGGGGCCGCACGTCTCTAGGCGGGTCCCTCAGGCTCTCGGACGCCCAAGCGCACTCGAACGGCCACTCCTGACCCTGCCGAGAAGATGCCCAAACAGCCCAAGGTCACCACCTCCAAGCCCCGGAAGGCCTTGCCCAGGATCAAGGTGGATGTTCCTATCGCCTGCACGTAAGTGCCGCTTGGTCTTGTTTCCTTATGCTTCTTGGAGGTCGACTGTAACTTCCGTTGACTCATCTCCTGAGTGAACCTTCCAGAGCCGCCGCATCCACGACCTCGATGGACATCGACCGGGGTCGAGATGATGAGGAGACCGTGGACGCCGCGACATCCCGCGCAGGTGTGGGCTCTACGGAATCTGTCTTATTCTTATTTTCTTCCGAGGGCTACGATCGACTGAACTTAGCTTGCTGCTTGACTCGAAGTGCCGTGCCTTGTCATCGAGCTTCCGGATGACGATGAAGACGAGGAGAGGTTGGGAGGGGACCGCCGGCGCGCAGGGAAGAAGGGCCGGAAGACGCCTTCTGGCTCAGAGGCCCAGCGACAGGAGGACGCGGCCCGAGCTACGGTCTCTTTTGTCGTCCCTGTGTCGACTGTGCGTGCTGTCGACCCATCGCCTGCGCCGATCGTCGACCCAGCGCTCGCTCCAGTTGTCGACCCAGCGCCAACTCTAGCCGTCGACTCAACGCCAGTTCGTGCTGTAGATCCAGTGCCCGTGCCTGCGGCCGACCCGACGCCCGCCGCTTCGTCAGTCCTCTTCTCTACCTACCGCCTCCCGGAGGACCCTGTGGGGGCGGCTCAAGAAGCCGTTCGCCAGGCGGAGGTGATGATGGGGAGGACGAAGTTGGCATATGAGGCCAGCTTGGCGGCTTATGATGCCATCTCTGCTCTTCGGGCCAACGTCCAGGTATGTTGTCTTCATTGAAGTAGTCTTTGGTTTCAAGAGAATCTGCTGTTTTTGTTCGTGAGATACCACACCCACTGGGTGTTCCCTTTTTTTTTGCTCGCGCCGGACTGATCCCGGCCGAGTGAAACCAGTGGGGGCACGCTCAGTGCACCCACTGGGTGTAGTCCCCGAGACCATGGTCGACTGCTGGCGGTCGGCCATGGTCTTACTATAGAACTTTTCTTCCTTGTTGTTGGGTTTTTTTTGCTCGCGCCGGACTGACCTTGGCCGAGTGAAACCAGTGGGGGCACGCTCAGTGCACCCAGTGGGTGTAGTCCCCGAGACTGCGGTTGAGTATTTTGACTCGACTATAGTCTTATAATCTAGCTTTGTTGTGTTGATGCAGAAATCTTGCGAGTTTGGGGCCAAGTTTGCAGATCTTGAGAAGAAGCAAATCCAGCTTAATCTTGACTTGCAGTTGGCTCGGGACCACCTGAAGAAGACGCAAGACGATGCGGCTGGTAACTTACTCCTATCTTTTGTCGACTGACTTTTCGATAGATGTGCCTTGTGTTCCTTCATGTTCATCTGTACAGTGGCGACTTTGTTAGGTCAACTGAAGGCAGCCTTGGAGCAAAAGGACCTTGACCTGGCGGCGGCGCAGCAGGCGGCTCAGGAGAAGGCGGAACTGGCGGCAAAGAAGCTGGCTTCCGTGGGTGCCCTCGAGGCGGAGATCATCCGACTGAGAAGCTCACTCGACGCGGCCAACCAAGAGGTGACTCAGCTGAAGAAGTCCAAGGCCGTCCTGAACGACAAGTACGAGGCTCTCTTTCGGAAGAGGGTTGATCTTGAGGCGTATCTGGGCGACATCACCAAGAAATGGTACCTCGTGCTCGAAGGTATGCCTCCTTCGGCTTGGTTAAAGTTGGATCGGTCGAACCGTATCTTATCTGTTGACTCGACTTGCTATTTTTGGTGCAGAGTTCTGTCGTAACTTTGAAGAGGAGATTGGACGGGTCGAGCCCGGCTTGGACCCAACCAACTCCATCGTGAAGGACGAGGTGTCCATGAATATACTGAGGCTGGAGTCCCGCCTCACTGCGGCCACGGATTATCTGGGATGACTGAAGGCAGTGATGGCCCGAATCGACACCGCGCTCTGGAAGGGGATCGTGCAGGAGAACGACCTCGAGTCCCTGATGACTCGACTCAACGAGATCCCCGACCGAGTGCAGGAGTGGAAGAAGTCGGCAGCCCGGGGAGGAGCTGACGTGGCGCTGTCCTTGGTCCGTGTGCACTGCAGGGAGGTGAAGGAGAGGAAGCTTGCCACGCTGAAGGTCGCAAACACGAAGGAGCTCCAATTCCAGTCGTTTATGGAGACTTTCCTCGAAGCCGCCACTCGCATCGCCGATGGGATCGATCTGGACGAATTCGTTGAGCCTGCAAGCCCGCCTCCTCCCGAGGCATGACTTTGATACATTAATCTCATTTGCCGTGGAATGCCGCGTGGATTTGTAATCATTAAACTCTGGTGGGTCTGTGGCCCAAGTACTCTTGCCCGAACCTTGCGGGGCTTTTATTTGATTTTGATCCTTCGGCTTGCCGCTTTTCTTCGATCGCTTGAATATTTGAGTCGACGTCTGCAGTCAAGTCCCCGAGTGAGAGGGTCGCTCTTCACTCGGAGTGGATGTTTATAACTTGGGCGATTCCAAGCTACGTTGTATTTGTGGCGGAGCTCGAAGGACCGAGCCGCTTTGTACTTGTAGCATAGCTCGGAGGACCGTAGCTAAGCCCCCGAGTGAGAGGGTTGCTCTTCAATCGTAGTAAATGATTGTAACTTAGGCGAGTCACGGGGTCGCAGCTAAGCCCCCGAGTGAGAGGGTCGCTCTTCACTCGGAGTGGATGTTTCTAACTTAGGCGATTCGAAGCTATGTTGTATTTGTGGCGGAGCTCGGAGGACCGAGCCGCTTTATTCTTGTAGCGTA
>LR738713.1:615831182-615885072 GCA_902687465.1 Secale cereale
CCGGCAAACTTGTGCGCGAGGGAACCTTCTTTTCCTTGAGAAAAAAGAAAGAAGAGAAAATACAGATACGGAGCTTTGCGTCTCGTTATCTCTTACCGGGGATAGGTGCTGCACAAAGTGTCAAATAATGCATGCAAGAAAATACGAAGCATGAAATGACAAGATGTGCGGAGCACATGAGTTTTACTGATGCACAGGGTCTGCGCCTGGCTTTGTACAAAGGATTACATGCAATAGCGGCAAGACTTGTACAAAAGGTGGTTGCCGGAGCGGATCACGGCAACCGCGCCCTACGGGTAAAACTTGCGAAGATGCTCAATGTTCCAGGAGTTGCTCACCGATAAGCCATCTTCAGTCTCAAGGCGGACAGCGCCGGGCCTAGTGACTCGTTTCACCCGATAAGGGCCTTCCCACTTCGGTGTCAACTAGTTGGAATTCTTGGCAGACTGAACGCGCCGAAGAACAAGGTCGCCTTCCTCGAGACTTCTGGCATTAACTTTGCGGCTATGGTAGCAGTGCAAAGCTTGCTGGTATGGAGCAGCTCGTACAGCAGCCTGAAGACGGTCTTCCTCAAGGAGCAGCGCATCATCTTGTCGCAGCTGCTCTTGCTCGAGCTCATCATAAGCGAGCACTCGAGGTGACCCGTATACGAGTTCCGTGGGGAGAACTGCCTCTGCTCCATAGACTAGAGCGAAAGGTGTCTGCCCAGTGGCTCGATTTGGCGTCGTCCTGATCGACCAAAGAACCACTGGCAGCTCCTCGATCCAGTTTCTTCCGCATTTGCGCAGCCTGTCGAAAGTTCTGGTCTTGAGGCCACGCAGCACTTCAGCATTCGCCCTTTCCGCTTGTCCGTTGCTTCTCGGGTGAGCAACAGAAGCGAAGCAGACCTTGGCGCCAAGATCTTGGACGTACTGCATGAAGGTGCGGCTTGTGAATTGCGTACCGTTGTCGGTGATGATCCTGTTAGGGATCCCGAAGCGGCAAACAATCGACCTGAAGAACTTGACTGCTGACTGTGCGGTCACCTTTCTCACTGGTTCCACTTCCGGCCACTTTGTGAACTTGTCGATGGCAACGTACAAGTACTCAAAGCCCCCGGCTGCATGGGGAAAGGGGCCGAGGATGTCGAGCCCCCAGACCGAAAATGGCCAGGATAAAGGGATCGTCTGGAGAGCTTGAGCTGGCTGGTGTATCTGCTTGGAATGGAACTGGCACGCTTCACACTTGGTTACTTGTGCAGTTGCATCCTGGAGGGCTTCTGGCCAAAAGAAACTTGCCAGAATGCCTTGCCGGCAAGTGCTCTTGCGCCAATGTGGTGACCACATATGCCTCCATGTATCTCTGCCAACAGCTTTTGTCCATCTTCCCGGGGAATACACTTCAATTTCACACCGTTGAGTCTTCTTCTATACAGTGTGTTGTCAACAAACTGGTACATACTTGACTGCCGGGCTACTCTTTCAGCTTCTTCTTGTTCTTCGGGAAGTTCTCCTGTCTGAAGAAAATGGATAATCTGTTGCGCCCATGCTGGAGCCTGTGGCTCGACAGCAAGGACCAAAGGCACATCTGCTGCTGCGGGAACATCTGCTTCTACGGCGAGAGCCTGTGGCTCAGCCGGAGCTTGACATTCCCCGGCAAGCTTGCCGGAGCAAAACTTGTCGGGAGCGTCTGCTTCAACTGTACAAACCCTAGGGCTTGCAGGAGCAGACTGCTCCTCAGCATTCTTGGTGTTGATCTTGGGGACCTTCTTGGCGGCGGCTTTGGGAAGCTCTGCCGGAAAATAGTCACCAGAAACCAACTTCCTCTTCTTGCTCTGCCCAAGTATGGTGTTACAGACGGTTGAGTCAGCTTGAGCACAAAAATCCCTGGTTCCACAGGTAACTTAAGCGCAGCGCACTTTGACAGGCCGTCGGCGATGTCATTCTGAGCTCTTGGTATATGCTCCATCTACAGGTCGTCAAAGTGTTCTTCAAGCTTTCTCACTTCATCAACGTAAGCTTCCATCAACGGGCTCTGGTAATTCTTGTTCACTTGGCGGACGACAAGCTGTGAGTCACCCCTGACAATCAGCTTCTTCATCCCAAGGTCTGCCGCGATCCTGAGACCGGCAAGCAAACCCTCATACTCTGCAGTATTGTTTGTCGCTTGCTCCTTGGGAAAGTGCATCTAGACTACGTACTTGAGGTGCTCTCCGGTGGGTGCGACAAGCAGCACGCCAGCACCGGCGCCTTGCAGCGAGAAGGCACCATCAAAATACATCAGCCACTCTTTGCTTGCTTCCTTGACAGGGATGCTCGTTTCTGGAATCTCTTCATCTGGTGTTGGCGTCCACTCTGCTATGAACTCTGCCAACGCTCTGCTCTGGATTGTTGAAGTGCTCTCAAACTTGAGGCCAAAGCTTGACAGTTCCAGTGCCCACTCAACGATCCTGCCTGTTGCTTCTGGATTTTGCAATATCCTCTTCAGCGGAAAGCGAGTGACAACTGTTATCTCATGTGCTTGGAAGTAATGGCGCTGCTTTCTCGAGGCCATGAGAAGGCCAAAAAGCAGCTTCTGCACACCAGAGTACCTTGATCTAGCCCCCTGGAGAAGGGAGCTGACAAAGTAAATTGGGCGCTGCACCATTTTCTTCCGTACCTCCTCTTGCATCTGCGCAAATCCGTCCTTGTCGGGACCAGAGCTTCTCGGGGAAGCCCCCTGCTTGTCGCTGGATGCACTTGCCGCGGTTGCTGGCTCGTCATCTGCCTCCCTCTCCGCTACTAACGCAGCACTAACCACTTGATTGGTTGCCGCTAGGTACAGCAGCAACTTCTCTTGTGGTTTAGGTGCGACAAGTATTGGAGTGGAGGACAGGTACCTCTTCAAGTCTTGCAGCGCAGCCTCCGCTTCCGGAGTCCATTTCATTGGACCCGCCTTTTTCAAAATTTTGAAAAACGGCAGGGCGCGCTCAGCTGACTTAGAGATAAACCTGCTAAGAGCAGCCACGCAACCGGCAAGTCTTCGCACATCCTTGACGCGCTTCGGTGCTTCTATCTGCTCAATGGCCTTGATCTTGTCGGGATTGGCTTCAATTCCCCTCTGAGACACGAAGAACCCGAGAAGCTTGCCGGAAGGGACTCCAAACACACACTTCTCGGGGTTGAGCTTGAGCTGGATCTTTTGCAGATTTGCAAAGGTCTCGTCTAAATCTTGAATCAGGGTAGCCCTGTCCTTGCTCTTGACCACTATGTCATCCATGTATGCTTCTACATTCCTGTGAATCTGTGGCTCAAAAGCTGTATGGACTACCCTTGCAAACGTTGAACCAGCATTCTTCAAACCAAAAGGCATCCTTATGAAACAGTAAGTGCCACAGGGAGTGATGAATGCGGTCTTCTCTTCATCTTCTTCTGCCATGAAGATTTGATGGTATCCTGAGTATGCATCAAGAAATGAAAGCAGGTTGCATCCGGCCGTGGAGTCAACAATCTGGTCAATGCGCGGCAAGGGAAATGGGTCTTTTGGACAAGCTTTATTTACATCGGTGAAGTCAATACAAAGACTCCATTTCCCGTTTGCCTTACGCACGAGTACTGGATTGGCCAACCACGTTGGATGGAGCACTCCTCTAACAAGGCCCGCTGCTTCCAGTTTCTTGATTTCTTCTGCTATGAATTATTGGCGCTCCACTGCTTGTTTCCTGACTTTTTGCTTGACGGGCCGCGCGTGAGGACAGACAGCAAGCTTGTGCTCAATCACTTTCCTGGGAACACCGGGGATGTCGGACGGTTGCCATGCAAACACGTCGACGTTCGCCCGCAGGAAAGCAACGAGCGCGCTTTCCTATTTAGGGTCAAGCGTGGCACTGATGGTGAAGGTACCACCAGTGCCGTCCTCCTTGGCGGTCACCTTCTTGGTCTCTGGCGGAGCTGCCATCGTCTTCTTACACTTGCCGGTGGAGCTCGATGGTGCGTCCTCAACGGTAGCGCAGCACTCCGAAGAGGTGCGCTTGCCGGAGTGGGCCCCAGAGCTCTTGCCGGACTTCGTGTTCTTCTTCCCCCCGGGAGCTTCAGCGGCAAGTGTCTTGCTATTCGTTGCGGCTGCTGCTTCTCGGTAGATCTTGTCGGCGCAGATAAGGGCATCCTTCTTGTCGCCAGGGACAGAGATGACGCTTATCGGGCCGGGCATCTTCAACATGTTGTATGCATAGTGAGAGGCTGCCATGAACTTGGCGAGTGCTGGACGGCCAAGTATCCCATTGTAAGGCAACGGGAAATCGGCAACGTCAAAAGTGACCCTCTCAGTTCTGAAGTTCAGCTCGCCGCCAAACGTCACTGGCAGCGTGATCTTCCCCTTCGGCTTGCTCCTTCCCGGGTTGATCCCTTGGAACGTGCCGGTTTCTTCGAGCTCGCTGTCAGGAATTTGGAGTTTGTGAAGCACAGCGGAGGAGATCAGGTTCAAGCCGGCCCCGCCGTCAACTAACATCTTTGTGACTTTGAGGTTGCGGATAGTTGGTGAGACCAACATCGGCAAGCACCCGACCGCAGTTGTGCGATCAGCGTGGTCCTCAATATCAAAGATGATAGGCGTGTTGGACCATTTCAGTAGTTTGCGCGATTCGACAGGTGGTTCTGCTGCATTGACTTCCCGCACCCACTGTTTGAGTTGACGGTGTGAAGTGTGCAGAGAAGCACCGCCGTCAACGCACAAAACTTATGTGGCTTTCTGAAACTCCTGCTCGCTGGTCTCACCATCATCCATGTCCTCGTCGTCATCGTCATCTTCGTCCTTGTCGTGACCGCCGGGAGGTCTATCTCCTTGCCGCTGCTTCGCCTTGCCGCGGCGTCCTCCCCGGCCGTTGAATGGCCGTTTCTTGCCGGACCCTCCATCACCTCCTTGGGCCTTGTCCTTGTCGCGTCGCTCGTACTCAGCCTTTTGCTGCTCGACGAGATACTCGACCTTCTTGCAGTTCTGGAGATCGTGGCCCTTGGTGTGGTGGATCTTGCAGTACTGCTTGTCGGTGCCGTCCTGCTTGTCGGCGGCCGCCACGGCCTGACAGTTGGTGCATGCGGCAGTGTCATTGCCGGAGCTACCAACTTGGGCTTTCTTGGCACCAGCCTCCTTGCCGGACTGCTCAACGACTAGCACTTCCTTGTTCTTCTTTTTCCTGTTGTTCCGCCGCCGGTTTTTCTTTGCCGGGGCGGCATCCTCACTGTCAGATCCGTTTCCTGTGTCCTCTCCGGGGAGTTTCCTCCCTTCTTCGGCACGCGCACACTTGTCGGCCAGGGCGTATAGCTCGCTAACGTCCCTGATTTTGCACATCGCCATCTCCTCCCTCATCCTGCAGTTACGCACGTTCTGGTGGAACGCGCTGATAACCGCGGCAGGGTGGACGTCTGGGATGTTATGCTGTACGCGGCTGAATCTCTGGATATACTTGCGCAGGGGTTCTCCTTCCTTCTGGGCGAGCAGGTGAAGGTCACTTTCCTGGCCATGAGGTTTGTGGCCGCCTGTAAAGGCACCGACAAACTGATGGCAGAGATCTGCCCAAGAAGAAATGGAGTTGTCCGGCAAGTGCAGGAGCCAGGACCTGACGTTGGGTTTGAGTACCAGAGGGAAGTAGTTGGCAAGGATCTTCTCGTCTCGCCCCCCAGCAGCTTGCACCGCAATGGTGTAGATGCTGAGGAACTCCGACGGGTGCGTCTTGCCGTCGTATTTCTCCGGCACGTCTGGCTTGAAATTCTTCATGCTGGGCCACTGGACTTGCCGCAGCTCACAAGTGAACGCAGGACAACCTACCGCTTACAGCAAGTCGCCTGGTCCCCCTGGCGCTTGCATGTCGACAGCGGGCCCAGCGCGCTGGTCTGACTGACGCCGCGCTTCTCTTCGGCGCTCGATGCAAGTACGAGCGTCTTCGTGTTGGCGATCTTGAAGAACTTGGCGCTGATCGCGACGAGCTCGCGGATCCGACGACGCGGTGGAGTCGCTGTCGAGGTTGACCCGGCGTGTTGGCGATCTTGGCCTTCGGGGCGGAGAGTGCACGGTGGTTGCACCCCCATCGGTCTTGTCGCCATCAACCCGCGTCTGGCTGACTTGCCGCGGCCGCGACGTGCTCGGCTGCTGCGGAGTGTCGCCGTTGGCGAAGGCGATGAGACTCTAAATGGTGGCCCTCCAGTCGTCAGCCTTGTCTGCCGCTGGAGGGAAGTCTAGGAGTAGTTGAGCTCGTGCTTGAGCTTCTGCTGGAGTGGCGGGTAGCGGTGGCGAACGGTGCGAGGAGCGGGACATGCTCGGACTTCTAACCGTGTTAGAAGGAGCAGCATCCCGTCCAGGCGACCGTGCCCTGCTCGTGCCGGCATGTTGGTGTGCATGCTGGCCTTGAGCGTCCCGAGATCTGCCAGCTTGGCCTTGGCCCAGCAAACATATGGTACCGTGGGTACCATGACGCTGCCGGTCCCGCACCTCCTGAGACGGGCGCGGTGCATGTACGGACGCCGAGGTCTTGGAGTGCGCCCGGTCGTCTGCCTTGTCCTTGGACTTGGCGGCGCCATGAGTTCCCTCGTTGACGTCCGTTCTTACGCCGGCGTCTACCCCACCAGCCGTTGGCTCCGGCGGTGGTGGGATCGACGCGGACGGACCTGCTGCCTCCGAAGCTTTATTCTTTGGCGGCATGTTGATGAAGAAGTTGAAGATCTAGCCCGCGTGCAGGCCGGATCAGGTTCACACAACCTCGACGCAACCCCCTACCTGGCGCGCCAAAGATGTCGGGGAAACTGATCGCCCACTAACACCTATGGGGACGGAGCCCCTTTTCGGTACGGCAGGGGGCGGAGATTGCGCAAAGAGCGGATCGAGGCGAGCACACGAGCAGTTCACCCAGGTTCGGGCCGCACGGATGCGTAAAACCCTACTCCTGCTTTGGTTTGTATTGAGTTCTTGCTCGGGAGCGAAGAGAGCTACAGTACACTCTAACTGCTAGCGAGACCGAGCGTGAGAATGATCGATCCCCCCTCTACGTTGCGCATGGGCCTCCTTTTATACGCTCAAAGGGGTCACCGACAGGTGGCAACGCAGATGAGGGTAAAAGTGTAAAAAGGGTGGTAGGTGGAACAGTGTTCCATACCTAACCCTGACGGCGGGGGACAAGGGCATTAAATGCCCATCGCCGTCGTCCAAATAGTGCAAAAAGTGGCCGTCAGGGGCGCCACCGTCCGCCACGACGGTAGCCTTGTCATTGCTGCTTGCCACCGTGTACCCCCCCGGCTGCACAGCCTTCCGCCACGTGCGCCTGGGATGGTCCCAGAGCGACACGTGGGTGGATGCGCTGGAGCGCGGGTATTGAGTGGAAGCTTGCCGTGGCAAGCGTCTTGCCGCGGTTGCCATCTTGTCGCTCCCGGGAGCTTGTCGCTCACCGGGCCTTGCCGGGACGCGTGGCGCGTCGCGGCAAGTTTCTTGAGATGCCTTGGAGGGCCTTCCCGGCAAGCTCCTCTTGCCAGGGTCTTGCGCCTTGAGTGGCCTTCCCGGCAAGCTCTTCTTGCCGGGGCCTTGTCTCCTTGCCTTGGATACTTTGTTCTTGAATGGCTCTAAAGGAATCATAAAGGACCTCGGTGGTCGCCCGGCAGGCCTTGCCGCGGGACGCTGCAACTGCCCGTGCACAAGTTCGGGATACTAAGGTACCCCTACTTTAGTACACCGACAGCGGTTGATGTAGTCTAACGACTTCATGATCCTAACGATCCAAGTACCGAACGTACGTCACCTCGTGTTCAGCACACGTTCAGCTCGATGACGTCCATCGAGCTCTTGATCCAGTAGAGGGTCGAGGGAGAGTTCCATCAGCATGACGGCATGGCGATGGTGTTGATGATGTGATCCGCGCAGGGCTTCGCCTAAGCACAATGACACCATGACCTGAGGTGTAAACTATGGAGGGGGGCACCACACACGGCTAAGAGATTGTCTGTTGTGCCTTTGGGGTGTCCCTGCCCACGTATATAAAGGAGGGGAGGGTAGGAGGGGCGCGCCATGGGGAGGAGTCCTACTAGGACTCCAAACCTAGTAGGACTAGGATTCCCCTTTTTCCCTTTTGTGGAGAAGGAAGGAAGGAAGGGAGACGGAGAGGGAGAGGGAAAGGGGGGGGGGCGCCCCCTCCCCTAGTCAAATTCGGACAGCCCATGGGGAGCACCCCTTGTGGGCTCCCCTCTCTCTCCCCTATGGCCCATCTAGGCCCAATACTTCCCCGGGAGGGTTCCAGTAGCCCCTCGGTACTCCGATAAATATCCGAAACGTCCCCAAACCTTTCCGATGTCCGAATACCATTATCCAATATATCGATCTTTACCTCTCGACCATTTCGAGACTCCTCGTCATGTTCGTGATCTTATCCGGGACTCCAAACAAATTTCGGTCACCAAAAATACATAACTCATAATACAAATCGTCATCGAACGTTAAGCGTGCGAACCCTACGGGTTCGAGAACTATGTAGACATGACCGAGAGACATCTCCGGTCAATAACCAATAGCGGAACCTGGATGCTCATATTGGCTCCTACATATTCTACGAAGATCTTTATCGGTCAAACCGCTTAACAACATACGTTGTTCCCTTTGTCATCGGTATGTTACTTGCCCGAGATTTGATCACCGGCATCATCATACCTAGTTCAATCTCGTTACTGGCAAGTCTCTTCACTCATTCCATAATGCATCATTTCGTAACTAACTCATTAGTCACATTGCTTGCAAGGCTTATAGTGATGTGCATTACCGAGAGGGCCCAGAGATATCTCTCCGACACTCGGAGTGACAAATCCTATTCCCGATATATGCTAACTCAACAAACACCTTCGGATACACCTATAGAGAATATTTATAATCCCCCAATTACGTTGTGACGTTTGATAGCACACAAAGTGTTCCTCCGGTATTCGGAAGTTGCATAAACTCATAGTCATAGGAACATGTATAAGTCATGAAGAAAGCAATAGCAATCAAACTAAACGATCATTATGCTAAGCTAACGGATGGGTCTTGTCCACCACATCATTCTCCTAATGATGTGATCTCGTTAATCAAATGACAACACATGTCTATGGTTTGGAAACTCAACCATCTTTGATTAACGAGCTAGTCTAGTAGAGGCTTACTTGGGACACTCTGTTTCGTCTATGTATTCACACATGTATCAAGTTTCCGGTTAATACAATTCTAGCATGAATAAAAGACATTTATCATGATATATAAGGAAATATAAATAAAAACTTTACTATTCCCTCTAGGGCATATTTCCTACATGTATTGTGTTGTTGCCATTAAGGATAAAAAGATGGGGTTTACAACATATTGCTTGAGTTTATCCCTCTACATCATGTCATCTTGCTTAAGGTGTTACTCTATTTTTATGAACTTAATACTCTAGATGCATGCTGGATAGCGGTCGATGAGTGGAGTAATAGTAATAGATGAAAGTAAGAGTCGGTCTACTTGTCACGGAGGCATGCTAGATGGCTTCTTCTCTCTCTTTGATCTTCAATAAAATGTTTTCCTCGATGTTCTTTTAGATCTATTCGATGTAATCTTCTTTGGCGGTGTGTTTGTTGAGATCCGATGAATTGTGGATTTATGATCAGATCATGTATGAATATTATTTGGGTCTTCTCTAAAATCTTTTATGCATGATTAAGATAGCTTTGTATTTCTCTTCGATCTATCGATTTGGTTTGACCAACTAGATTAGTCTTTCTTGCAACGGGAGAGGTGCTTTGTGATGGGTTCAGCCTTGCGGTGTCCTCACCTAGTGATAAAAGGGGTAGCGAGGCACGTATTGTGTTGTTGCCATTATGGATAAAAAGATGGGGTTTACATCATATTTCTTGAGTTTATCCCTCTACACCATGTCATCTTGCTTAAGGCGTTACTCTTTTTTTATCAACTTACTACTCTAGATGTATGCTGGATAGCGGTCGACGAGTGGAGTAACAGTAGTAGATGCACGCAGGAGTCGGTCTACTTGTCACGGACGTGATGCATATATTCATGATCATTGCCTTAGATGTCGTCATAACTTTGCGATTTTCTATCACTTGCTCAACAGTAATTTGTTTACCCAGCGTATGCTTTCCTCAAGAGAGAAGCCTCTAATGAAACCTATGGCCACCGGGTCTATTTTCCATCATATATTTTCAGACCTATAAAACCAAAAATACCTTGCTACGATTATTTTGTGTTCACATTATTTTGCCTTTAACTTTTATTTTAAATCTATCTCTATCAGATCTCACTCTTGCAAGTGACCATGAAGGGATTGACAACCCCATTTCCGCATTGTGTGCAAGTGTTTGTTATTTTGTGCAGGTGCATATATTGGGGAGTTTCTTGTGCCTCCTACTAGATTGATACCTTGGTACTCAACTGAGGGAAATATTTATCTCTACTTTATTGCATCACCAATTCCTCTTCAAGGGAAAAATCAACGCAAGCTCAAAAAGTAGCAGGAAGAATTTCTGGCGCCGTTGCCAAGGAGGTTCTACATCAAGCCTACCAAGTACCCATCATAAACTCTCATCTCTTGCACTTACATTATTTGCCATTTGCCTCTTGTTTTCATCTTCCCCACTTCTAAAACGCTTTCATAAAAACACAAAAATAGTTGCCTTCTTTTCGTTTGGCTCTATGTCTTACTTGGTTTGATTGCTCGTTTGCTTGGCATAGTTGTGTTTATTGCAATGCAGAAGTAAAGTGTTATGGATCCTCATCCACTTGCTAATCTTTTTAAAATATCCAATCATGATGAACCAATTTCTAGTGATTTCAGTGCACTAGATTATCTTTATGAGGTTTTGATTGAAACTCATGAATCTAAAAATTGTGATGAAGTGTTAAAATAAGAAATTTATAGTGATTCACGATAGCTCATTGAATGAAAAGCATGATTGCAATGATGCTATTATAAATTCTATGAATGTCAATTGTGTGAATGATATGCAAAACCCTAAGCTTGGGGATGCTAGTTTTGCTATGTCCATTACTTATTACAATGATCTTGATTGGGGTGATGCTTATTATGATCATGGAAATTTATTTAAGCCCCATGATGAATATGAGATTGATAATAATGTTTGCAATAATACTGAAAGTTGGTTTGGAAGTGTGTCAAATTTAGATCCCACATATTTGGATAATGTTCAATCTTATGAAGTTTTTGATAGAAGTGGGTTTGGAAAGGTCACGACTTTATTTGATGATAACCCCACTAATTTGGAAGAGTGTCAAATTTGCATGCATATGGATCATGTAGAAAGTATTGATAGCTATATTGTTGAATTTGATTATGATCCAACATGCAATTATTATGAGAGAGGAAAATATGGTTGTAAAAATCTTCATGTTACTAAATTAGCTCTCTTGATGCTTAGATTGTCAAAGTTTTATTCTTCTTCCTCGCATATGCTAGTTTTTGCTCGCCTTGATAATTTGTTTGCTTATAAAATGCCTATGCATATGAAGTATGTTAGACTTAGATGTGTTTGTCACATTTTTTATGGTTCTCTCTTTGTGTTTCAATTCTTGTCTTTCATGTGAGCATCATTGAAATCTCAATGCCTGGCTAAAAGGCTTTAAAGAAAAGTGCTTGTTGGGAGACAACCCAATATTTTTTTCCAAAGAATATACCTTCTAGCCTCTGGTTTGATGCGTTTTCATGTTTTAATTTAGTGTTTGTGTCAAGTAATACCTTTGGGGTGGTTTTGAAGATTGTTGATTTGATTTTGCTGAAAAACAGAAACTTTTGCATCAAGTACAGAAAATTATATAATTCATTGGAGTGTTATAATTTTCTGAAATTTTTACACAAGATCTATATACAAATTTCCCACGTTTTCCAAATTGTTCAGAATTTTTAGAGTTTCAGAAATATACGGAGTTTTCAGATTGCTATAGACTGTTCTGTTTTTGCAGATTCTGTTTTCATTGTGTTGTTCGCTTATTTTGATGAATCTATGGGTAGTATCGGGAGGTATGAACCATGGAGAAGTTGGTATATAGTAGATATAACACCAATATAAAATTATAATGAGTTCACAATAGTACCTAGAGTGGTTATTTGATTTATTATACTAACGGATCTCATGAGTTTTCTGTTCAGTTTTGTGTTGTGAAGTTTTCACGTTTTGGGTAAAGATTTGATGGACTACGCAATAAGGAGTGGCAAGAGCCTAAGCTTGGGGATGCCCAAGGCACCCCAAGGTAATAGTCAAGGACAACCAAGAATCTAATCTTGGGGATGCCTCGGAAGGCATCCCCTCTTTTGTTTTCAATCCATCGGTAAAATAACTTGAGGCTATATTTTTATTCACCACATGACATGTGTTTTGCTTGAAGCGTATTGTCTGATTTGATTCTTCGCTTTTTAGTTTGCCACAATCGGACTTGATGTACACACCTTTTGAGAGGTACACACATTAATCATGAATTTATTAGAATACTCTATGTGTTTCACTTATATCTTTTGAGCTAGGTAGTTGCTCTAGTGCATCACTTACATCTTTTTGAGCACGTCGGTGATATAATTTTGAATAAATTGTTGAACTCGCATACTTCACTTATATTATTTTGGGATTCTAATAACAACATGGTAATTTTCTCGGGTTATGAATTTAGTCCTAATGTGATAGGCATCCAAGGGGGTATAATAAAAATTTCATAAAGAGCATTGAATATATGAGAAGTTTGATTCCTTGCAATTGTTTTGAGATATGAAGATGATAATATTAGAGTCGTGCTAGTAATGAATTGTGGAATAAATAAATACTTGTGTTAAGGTTTGTGATTCCCGTAGCATGCATGTATGGTCTTCTAGTTATGGGACAAAGTTGGAGCGCAATTTATCCTTGATTGTCTTCCTTTGTGTGAAAGTCGGGAGCACGCGATGGTTAAATCCTACCAACCTCTCTTCTGGGAGCACGCATAGTATTAGTTTGCTTCGAAGGCTAATAAACTTTTTGCAATAAGTATTTGAGTTATTTATGACTAATGTTGAGTCCATGGATTATACACACTCTCACCCTTCCACCTTTGCTAGCCACTCTAGTACCGCACAACTTTTGCATGTGCATTAAACCCACCTTATACCCTTCCATAAAATAGCCACCATACCTACATATTATGTCATTTTCAAAGCCATTCCTTGATATATTGCCATCTGACTCCACGGTTCTGTCATTATGAGTTTTCACCTTGAGTTGTAATTTTGAGCTGTAAGTAAATAAAAGTGTGATGATCATCATTATTAGAACATTGTCCCATGTGAGGTTATAAAAAAGGAGTCCAAAGAGCACAAATAAAAAAGTGGCCAAAGATCCCAAATAAAAAAAGAGGACAAAGAGCCCAAAATTTAAAAAATGAGAGAAAAAGAGAGAAGGGATAATGTTACTATTCTTTTCCACACTTGTGCTTCAAAGTAGCACCATGCTCTTCATGATAGAGAGTCTCCTATTTTGACACTTTCATATATTACTAGTGGGATTTTTTTGTTATAGAACTTGGCTTGTATATTCCAATTATGGGCTTCGTCAAATTGCCCTAGGTCTTCATGAGCAAGCAAGTTGGATGCACACCCACTTAGTTTTCTTTTGAGCTTTCATACACTTATAGCTCTAGTGCATCCATTACATGGCAATCCCTACTCACTCACATTGATATCAATTGATGGACATCTCCATAGTTCATTAATTTGCCTAGTTGTTGTGAGACTTTAACCCTTGTTTTTTCTATTACCACCTTCTATTCGACCGATAGTGCTATGTCCATGGCTCACACTCATGTATTGTGTGAAGAGTTGAAAAAGTTTGAGAACATAAAAAAGTACTAAACAATTGCTTGGCCAACACTGGGGTAGTAGATGATTTATACATTGCGTTAAGAAGAGGGATCATAACAAGACTATATTATTTTGTAGGGATAACTTTCTTTAGCCATGTTATCTTTTAAGTTTCATGATTTTGCTTTCTAGTATGCTTGAAGTGTTATTGTTTCTATGTCAATATAAAACTTTTGCTTTGAATCATATGGATCTGAAAATTCATGCCAAGATAAGAAGAAGTACATTGATAAATATGTTAGATAGCATTTCACATCAAAAATTTTGTTTTATCATGAATTAAGCTTGGGGATTCTTGATACGTCTCCAACATATCTATATTTTTTTATTGTTCCATGCTATTATATTATAAACTTGGATGTTTTATATGCATTAATATGCTATCTTATATTATTTTTGGGACTAACATATTAACCCAGTGCCAAGTGCGAGTTTATGTTTTTTCCTTGTTTTTGGCTTTCACGGAAAAGGAATATTAAACGGAGTCCAAACATAATAAAACTTTACAATGATTTTTCTTGGACCAGAAGACACCCATGAGACTTAGAGAGGGGGCCAGAAGACCCACGATGAGACGACAAGTCGTAAGGGCATGTCCTGGGGGCGCGCCCCTGGGCTTGTGGGCCCCTCGGGAGTCCCCTGCACCGCCTCTGAGCTCTGTAAATACCCAAATATTCCAGAAACCCTAGAGGAGCCGCCAAAAATACTTTTCCACTGCCGCAAGTTTCTTCTCCCGTGAGATCCCATCTTGGGGCCTTTTCGATACTCCGACAGAGGGGGATTCGATCATGGAGGGCATCTACATCAACCTGTTACCCCTCCGATGATGCGTGAGTAGTTTACCACAAACCTACGGATCCATAGCTAGTAGCTATATGGCTTCGTCTCTCTCTTTGATCTTCAATACAATGTTTTCCTTGATGTTCTTCCAGATCTATTCGATGTAATCTTCTTTGGTGGTGTGTTTGCTGAGATCCGATGAATTGTCGATTTATGATCAGATCATCTATGAATATTATTTGAGTCTTCTTTGAAATCTTTTATGCATGATTAAGATAGCTTTGTATTTCTCTTTGATCTATCGATTTGGTTTGGCCAACTAGATTGGTTTTTCTTGCAATGGGAGAGGTGCTTTGTGATGGGTTCAGCCTTGCGGTGTCCTCACCTAGTGACAAAAGGGGTAGCGAGGCATGTATTGTGTTTTTGCCATTAAGGATAAAAAGATGGGGTTTACATCATATTGCTTGAGTTAATCCCTCTACACCATGTCATCTTGCTTAAGGCGTTACTCTGTTTTTATGAACTTACTACTCTAGATGTATGCTGGAGAGCGGTCAACGAGTGGAGTAATAGTAGTAGATGCAAGCAGGAGTCGGTCTACTTGTCACGGACGTGATGCCTATATTCATGATCATTGCCTTAGATATCATCATAACTTAGCGCTTTTCTATCAATTTCTCAACAATAATTTGTTTACCCACCATATGCTTTCTTCGAGAGAGAAGCCTCTAATGAAACTTATGGCCCCCGGGTCTATTTTCCATCATATATTTTTAGATCTATAAAACTAAAAACCCAAAAATACCTTGCTGCAATTATTTTGTGTTCACTTTATTTTTCCTTTTACTTTTATTTTAAATCTATCTCAATCGGATCTCACTCTTGCAAGTGACCGTGAAGGGATTGACAACCCTTTTCCGCGTTGTGTGCAAGTGTTTCTTAGTTTGTGCACATGCATATATTTGGGGCTTGCTTGTGCCTCCTACTGGATTGATACCTTGGTTCTCAACTGAGGGAAATACTTATGTCTACTTTTATGCATCACCCTTTCCTCTTCAAGGAAACAATCAACGCAAGCTCAATAAGTAGCACCTCCACTCTTGGAGGATAAGGCCGTGGTGGTGGCACGAGGCAATGAGGGGATGCTTCCGGGCGCCACGGCATACATCGTGCTAGCGAGGATGAGACGGAGGGCGGCGGTGTGATCTACAATTTGTGGGAAAATGAAGTAGGGTTTGAGATGTTTTTTTTGGGGGGGGGGGCTAAATATCCCCCCATGGGCCGATAATGACAGGCGCGACCCAACACCCACCCCACCTACAGACCTGACAATGGCCAATATTTAGTAATGTCTACCAGATATATATGTGATCTTCTACATCATTAACTGATGTTCGTTCACCATTTGAAGTTCAAATTCTTGTGTGTTTACGCCATTGGAAGTCTTCTTCTCAAATTTGACCATGTTTTGAGTTAGTTTGCTAATTTTCAAATCATCATTTGATTTTCTGACCATTAAAAATGGGCAAACAACCATTGGGTTCAACATAGCGTGCATAAATGCTCGAAAATGGATGAAACTTGGCATTGTGTTTCTTGGGACCCCTGGTGTGGTAAAAATTTAAGAGCGTTACGCCAAAAACTTGATGCACTTGGTGTAGAAACTGAACACACTGCGGTGAAAATGTTAGTGTTTCTAACGGAAACCACTACCAACCACACATAACTTAATTTGTGTACATCATATCAACTTCAAACTTTTTCTATGTTTAATAAACGCCATTGGAAGTCCTGTCCTCAAATTAGGACACCTTTTGAGTTGGTTTTTTATTTTTGAAGCATTAACAAATTTTATGTCCATTTAAAAAGGAAAAAAACTCTTCGGTTCAGCATAGCGTGCAAATGAGCTCAGAAATGAATCAAACTTGGCATGGTTTCTTCATGGGACCCTCATAGGGTAACGTATTTATTTTATAGCATTACGGTAAATACTTGATGCACTTATTGTACAAACTAAACACTCTTCGATGAAGTGTCACTGTTTCAAATGGAAACCACCACGTGCCAAACATAACTCGATTTTCTACACCATTCCAACTTCAAACTTTTTCTATGTTTAATACACACCATTCAAAGTATCATTCTTGCCATTTTTATCTGGTTTGCAATTTTCAAAGCATTAAATGATTTTTTTTAGACCATTGAAAAGGGCAAAAAGATCTTCGCGTCAACATAACTTGCGAATGAGCTTGAAAATGGATGAAACATGGCATGGTGTCTTCATCGGAACCCTATAGGGTGTGGTAAATTTTTAAGAGCATTACGGAAAAAACTTGATGCATTTCATGTAGAAATTCAACACTCTGTGGAGAATTGTCTTGTTTCACAGAAACCGGTGCCTACCACACAGTACTTGATTTTTCTACATCATTTCAACTCCAAACTTTTTCTATGTTAAATACACACCACTGAAAGTCACATGCTTAAATGTTTGACTAATCTGGGTTTAGTAAATGCATTTTCAAGATTTTTTCAGTCTACCTATATTAGTGGGGGACGTGGCTAATGATCTATCGTACCCGCCACTGCTTATGTCTACAAATTTATGGAGAAATTGGCGCTAGTCACTTAAATATTATTGTTGCGGGCAAGCTTTTTGCTCACTACTAGTGCATGATAAAATGAAGGTGGGCATGAGTTTGTTGCCAATCATTGATTATTCTATCCAATGGGTAAATTTGTAAAAAATTATGAGCGATGGGTAGTTATTCACACCCAGCCACTGTTGTACATATAGGAGTGGTTGGCGTCATTTTTACCCGTGGCGGGTACCTCTCCTCATCTACCATTAATTTGAGCCCAATGCTACTTTTGAGCTGCGCGAGAATTTCTTAGAACAGGAGAGGATGATGTAGTACGGTGGAGATAATTATTTTCCTCAGTTAAGAACCAAGGTTATCACTCCAGTAGAAGAACCAAGCAACACCTCGTTTGCAGCACCTACACACAAAATAACAAATCAACTCGAACAAGGGGTTATCAATCTCTCGGCGATTAATTGCAAGGATCAAATCTCGTAGTGATAGATAGATAGATAGATAGATAGATAGATAGATAGATAGATAGATAGATAGATAGATAGATGGATGGATGGATAGATAGATAGATAGATAGATAGATAGATAGATAGATAGATAGATAGATATATAGATAGAACAAAAACACACAATAAAATAAAGGAAAATAAAATTGCAGCAAGGTATTTTTGGATTTTTAATATATGGCTAAAATAGACCCGGTGGGGCCATAGTTTTCATTAGAGGCTTCTCTTTTGAAAATAGCACACGGTGAGTAAACAAATTACTGATGGACAATTGATAGAAAATCGAATAATCTTGAGGATATCCAAAGCAATGATCACATATATAGGAATCACACCCGAGACAAGTAGATTAACTCCTGCCTGCATCTACTACTATTACTCCACGCATTGACCGCTATCCAGCATGCATCTAGAGTGTTAAGTTCATAAAGAATGGATTAACGCCTTAAGCAAGATGACATGATGTAGACAAAGTAAACTCAATCAATATGAATAAACCCTACCGTTTTATTCACAATGGCAACAATACAAATATATGTCTTGTCCTCTTCTATGACTGGGATATGATCACCGCAAGATTGAACCCATCACAAAACACATCCCACCATTGCAAGAAAAATCAATCTAGTTGGCCAAACCAAATCAATAGATCGGAGAGAAATATAGAGCTATCATAATCATGCATATAAGGGTTCAGAGAAGACTCAAATAATATACATAGATAATCTGATCATAAACTCACAATTCGTCAGATCCCAAAACACACCGTAAAAAAGACTAAATCGAATAGATCTCCATGAACATCAACGAGAACATTGTATTGAAGATCAAAGAGAGATAGAAGAAGTCATCTAGCTACTAGCTATGGACCCGTAGGTCTGTGGTAAACTACTCACACATCATCGGAAGGGCAGCAAGGTTGATGTAGAGCCCCTCTGTGATCGATTCCCCCTCCGACAAAGTACCGAAGAAGGCCTCCAAATGGGATCTCTCGAGAACAGAAACTTGCAACGGCAGAGAAAGTATTTCGGGTTGCTCTTTGATGTCAGTGGAATATTTGAGAATTTATAGAGGTGGAATTAGGTCAAGAGGTACCACGAGGGGCCCACAAGCCAGGGGGCACGCTTCTCGAGCTTGTCGCTCCCTCGTGACTCTTCAAGTCTTCTCCCAAACCTTCTAGGGTCTCTTCTGGTCCAGAAAAAAATAATCCAAAGTTTTTTCTCTGTTTGGACTCTGTTTGATATTGATTTCCTGGAAAGCCAAAAAACCAAAAAAACAACAATTGACATTGGGCACTAGGTTAATTGGTTAGTCTCAAGAAAATGATATATAATTGCATAATAAACATCCAAGGTTCATACTACAATATCATGGAACAATAAAAAAAATATAGATACGTTGGAGACGTATCAAGCATCCCCAAGCTTAATTCCTGCTTGTCCTCGAGTAGGTAAATGATAGAAACATATTTTTTTATGTGGAATGCTACCTATCATATTCATCATGTAATCTCTCTTTCGTGGTATGAATAATAAGATCCAAATGATTCAAAGTAATAGCTTATAGTTTGACATAAAAATAATAATAAGGCATGCCAACAAGCAATCATATCTTTCAAAATATCAATTCTAAAGAACGTTATCCCTACAAAATGATATAGCCTTGTCATCCTCCATCTTCTTAACACAAAGTATAAATCATGCACTACCCCAGTGTTAGCCAAGCAATCCGTTCATAGTTTTTAATGCGCTTCAACCTTTTCAACTCTCACCCAATTCATGAGCACAATGCATGGACATAGCACTATGGGTGGAATAGAGTGTGCTGGTAGATATGATATGGAGAAGACAAAAAAATAAGAAAGTATCACATCAACGAGGCTAATCAACGGGCTATGGAGATGCCCATCCATTGATGTCAATGCGGGGAGTAGGGATTGCCATGCAACTGATGCACTAAGAGCTATAAGTGTATGAAAGCTAAAAAATAAAACTAAGTGGGTGTGCATCCAACTTGCTTGCTCATGAAGACCTCGGACATTTGAGGAAGCCCATCATTGGAATATACAAGCCAAGTTCTATAATAAAAAATTCCCACTAGTATATAAAAATGAAAGCATATGAGACTCTCTATATACAGAAAATATGGTGCTACTTTGAAGCAAAAGTGTGGAAAGGATAGTAACATTGCCCCTTCTGTCTTTTTCTCTCATTTTTTGTTGGGTTCTTTTGTCCTCTCATTTTTGGGCTCTTTTTGGTCTCTTTTTTATTTTTATTTTCCACACATGGGACAACGGTTTAATAATTAATAATGATGATCATCACAGTTCTATTTACTTACAACTGAAAATTACAACTCGATACTAGAACAAAATATGACTCTATATGAATTCCTCTGGCGGTGTACCAGGATGCGCACTGATCTAGTGTAACGTGTAAAATGATGAATGGTGGCTGAGCCACAAATACTATGTCAGCTATATATGTGACCATGCAAAGCAATATGACAATAATGATGCGTGTCATAAAACAGAACAGTGGAAGTTGCAAGGCAATATATCTTGGAATGGCTATGGAAAATGCCATAATAGGTAGGTATGGTGGCTGTTTTGAGGAAGATAGAAGGAGGTTTATGTGTGACAGAGCTTATCATATCACGAGGTTTTGATGCACCGGCGAATTTTGTGCCACATCTCAAGGTGAGAAAGGGCAACGCACGGTACCGAAGAGTCTAGCAAATTGCGGAAAGGTGAGAGTGTGTATAATCCATGGACTCACATTAGTCATAAAGATCTCACATACTTATTGCAAAATTCTATTAGCCCTCGAAGCAAAGTACTACTACGCATGCTCCTAGGGGGTGGTTCGTAGGAGTTAACCATCTCACGGCCCCGACCTTCATGCAAAGGAAGACACTCAATAATAAATCGTGCTCCAACTTTTTTTGGCATAATGAGATACCATAAGTGCATGCTTCGGGAATCACAAACCTTAATACCAATATTCTTACTAAACCAAAACTACTCACTAGTAAAACCCACATGTTACCACCTTTATACCGCAAAACTATTGCAAGGAATCAAACTTATCATATTCAGTGATCTTCATGAAAGTTTTTATTATATCCTTCTTGAATACCTATCATATTAGGACCAAATTATTAACCCATACTAATTGCCATTACTATTTATCAAACTCCCAAAAAAATATAAGTGAAGCATGAGAGTGCATCTATTTCCTTAAAATATAACCACCATCGTACTCTAAGAAAATATAAGTGAAGCAGTAGAGCAACCTCCTAGCATCCAAGATTATTGTGATGAACTAAAACCCAAACAAAGTAAAGACTCATATAATACATGACGCTCCAAGCAAAACTCATATCATGTGATGAATAAAATATAGCTCCAAGTAATATTATCGATGGTTGGCAGAAGAAAGAGGGGATGCCATCCCGGGCATCCCCAAGCTTAGATGCTTGGGAGTCCTTGAATATTACATTGGGGTGCCTTGGCCATCCCCAAGCTTAGGCTCTTGCCACTCTTATTCCTTCATCCATCGTGATATCACCCAAAACTTGAGAACTTCAACACACAAAACTGAATAGAAAACTTGTGAGATCCGTTAGTATAATAAAGCAAATCACCACTTTAAGTACACTATTGTAAACCCATTTATATTTTATTATTGCATTATACCTACTGTATTGTAACTACACCATGGCTTATACCCCCAGATACAATCCATATATTCATCAAAACAAGCAAACAACACAACGAAATCAGAATCTGTCAAGAACAGAACAGTCTGTAATGATTCGAACAATGACCATACTTCTGCAATTCTAATAATTCTGAACATTAGGCCAACGTGGTAAATTTGTAAATAAATCACATGTAAAAATTTCAGAAAGTTAGAACGCTCCAGTGATATTTAGATTTTTTGTACTGACCGCAAAAGTTTATGTTTTTGCACAGGATCAAATCAACTATCAACCAAATCATCCCAAAGGCTTTACTTGGCACAAAAACTAATTAAAACACTAAAACACAACTATAACAGTACCATAATTGTGTGCAAAAATAAATAAGATAACTATTGGGTTTCTACCCAACTAGCGATATTGTTTGACGCCCCTAGCTAGTCGTAATGCATAGTTTCAAGTATAGTCATGTTTTGTATTAATTCCATAGGTAGCCCCCATAATGAATTCATATGGCGGACTAATTTTCTTTCAAGCAAAGTTTCAATACCCTTCTTTAATGGAAATTGAAATTTTATATTCCCTTCTTTCATATCAATAATAGAACCTATAGTTCACAGGAAAGGCCTACCAAGTATTATGGGACAAGACGGGTTACAATCAATATCAAGTACTATGAAATCAACGGGCACATAATTCCTATTTACAGGAATAAGAACATCATTTATTCTGTCCAAAGGTTCTTAATGGTGGAATCCGCTAAGTGCAAAAGTGAACAATCATCCATATTAGTAAAACCAAGCACATCACATAGAGATTTTAGTATTGTGGAAACGCTAGCACCCAAATCACATAAAGAATTGCACTCTTATTTTTTTATTTTAACTTTAATGGTAGGTTCCCACTTGTCATATAATTTCCTACGCATTCAAACTTCCAAGTATAGGTTTTGTTATAAAGCTTTCATCATTGCTTCTATGATATGTTTAGTAAAAGCCTTATTCTGCTCATAAGCGTTGGGTGAATTTAGCATGGATTGCAGCTAGGAAATACACTCAACTAAGGAACAACTATCATAAATAAAGTCCTTGAGATCCAAAATAGTGGGCACATCGTTATTTAAAGTTTTTACCTCTCTAATCCCACCTTTATCAATTTTTCATCAAGATTTTCACCCTCTGAACTATGGGGACACCCTCTAGCTAAAGTTGACTCTTCTTCAGTCCCCCTTTTATCAAGTTCAATATTACTATATAAAGATTCAATGGTTGTAACACCAATCATTCTAATATCTTCATCATTACTACGGTAAAAACCGGGCGGAATCGCTTTTTCTAAGAATTCTCGCTTAGTCCTCAACCTAGTGGTTCTTTGTTTACTTTCATACATGGAAACACATAAAGCTTTGATAGACTCATTAATATCTAGCTTGGGTAGAAAAAAATAGATTTAAGGTTTTCAATGTCATGATCAATTCTATCAAAGCTCCTAGACATATCATCAAGTTTGCTCAAGTTTTCCTCTATCGTAATATTGAAAATCTTTTGAGCATTAATAAATTATCTAATATTACATTCGAGATCATAAACTGTCCCATTATCATTACTATAGGAATCACCCTAGTAATTGCCATAATTATTAGAGCAATTTCTAGGAAAAAGGCCTAGGATTAAAATTACCTCTATAGGCATTGCTATTAAAATTGTTTCACGAGACAAAATTCACATCTATGGGATCACTATTTTGCTCAATTAAAGTAGAAAATGGCATATCATTATGATCAATACGAACATTTTTACTAGAAACCTTTTCATAAGTCCATCTGCTTTATCACTCAAAGTACTAATTTCTTTAACAAAATTCACCTTTTTACTAGTAATCCAAAACATTTCTAGAGATAAAATTCGATCCCATATAATTTTTTGTATTATCATCCGCAACTTAAGCCATGAGTAGGGCAATTTCTTATCATTAACTGCATCCTCTCCCAAGATTGCGCATAATGTTTGTGATCAAGTTGCTTAAAATTCATAACCTGATTTCTAAGAGAAATAATTTTCGCTGGAGAAAAATACTTGGCAATAAAAGCATCTTTACACCTATCCCAAGAATCAATACTATTTCACGGTAAAAATGAAAACCAAGTTTTAGCATAATCTCATAGTGAGAATAGAAATAATATTAATTTGACAATATCATTATTCACATCTTTTTTCTTTTGCATATCACATAACTCAACGAAAGTGTTAAGATGGGACGCAACATCTTCATTAGGACTATCAGAAAATTATATTTTCATAACAAGATTTAACAAAGCGACATTAATATCACAAGACTCTACACTAGTGGCGGGAGCCGCAGTCATAGTACTAATAAAATCATTATTATTAGTATTGGGAAATCACACAATTTTGTATTTTTTTTGAGACATCGTGACAAGGCACGCAAACATGCACACAAGAAAAAAGGCAAACAGAAAATATTTTTGTGTTTTTGGGAAAACGTTTAGAAGTGGGCGAGATGAAAATGAGAGGCAAATGGAAAATAAAGTAAATGCAAGGAGATGAAAGTCTATGCGATGGTACTTGATAGATGTTGATGATGTCTCCCCCGCAATGGCGCCATGAATTCTTCCTGCTACTTGTGAGTTATGTTGGGATTTTCTCGAAGAGGAGACGATGATGTAGTACAGTAGAGATAAGTATTTTCCTCGGTTAAGAACCAAGTTTATCAATCTAGTAGGAGAATCAAGCAACACCTCCTTAGCGACACCTACACACAAAATAACAAATACTTGCACCCAGCGAACAAGGGGTTGTCAATCTCTCGGCAGTCCATTGCAAGGATCAAATGTCGTAGTGATAGACAGATAAACAAAAACACAAAATAAAATAAAGGAAATAAAATTACAGCAAGGTATTTTTGGATTTTAATATATGGCTAAAATAGACCCCAGGGGCCATAGTGGGTAAATTTGTTGTTGTTGGACAATTAATAGAAAAGCGAATAATCATGACAATCTCGAAGGCAATGATCACATATATTGGCATCACGTCCGAGACAAGTAGACCGACTCCTTCCTGCATCCACTACTATTACTCCACACATCGACCGCTATCCAGTATGCATCTAGAGTATTAAGTTCATAAAGAACAGAGTAACGCCTTAAGCAAGATGACATGACGTAGACAAGGTAAACTCAATCAATATGAATAAACCCCATCATTTTATTTTTAGTGGCAACAATACAAATACGTGTCTTATTCCCTTCCGTCACTGGGATATAGATCACCACAAGATTGAACCCATCACAAAGAACCTCTCCCATTGCAAGAAAAATCAATCTAGTTGGGCAAACCAAATCAATAGATCGAAGAAAAAAACAAATCTATCATAATCATGCATATAATAGTTCAGAGAAAACTCAAATAATATTCATAGATAATCTGATCATAAACTCACAATTCATCGGATCCCAAGGAACACACCACAAAAAGGATTAAATCGAATAGATCCCCAAGAACATCAAGGAGAACATTGTATTGAGGATCAAAGAGAGAGAAGAAGCCATCTAGCTACTATTCACACATCATCGGAAGGCAGCAATGTTGATGTAGAGCCGTCCGTGGTCGATTCTCCCTCCGGTAGAGTACGGAGAATGCCTCCAGATGGGATCTGTCGAGAACAGAAACTTGCGGTGGCGGAAAAAGTATTTCGGGTGGCTCTCTGATGTCAAGGGAATATTTGAGAATTTATAGAGGTGGAATTAGGTCAAGAGGTGCCATAAGGGGCCCATAAGCCTGGGGGGGGCGGGGGTCGGGGCGCACCTCCCGAGCTTGTCTCTCCCTCGTGACTCTTCAGGTCTTCTCCCGAACCTTCTAGGCTTTCTTCTGGTCAAGAAAAATTAATCGGAAGTTTTTTCTCCATTTGGACTCTGTTTGATATTGATTTCTTAAAAAGCCAAAAACAAGGGGAAAAACAGCAACTGGCACTGAGCACTAGGTTAATAGGTTAGTACCAAAAAATAATATATAATTGCCTAATAAACATCTAAGATTGATACTATAATAGTATGAAACAATCAGAATATATAGATACATGGGAGACATATCACCCACCTATAAGCATTTCCCAATAATGAATGTACAAGGAAATGCACTGGTTGGATTGTTTCATTGGTAGCTTATTAAAGTAAACATGAGATACTGATATGTGTTTACTTTTTACGTGGATGCCAAGCAGGGCGTAAGTAGTATTAGCATCGGGCTATCACCTCCTGAAAGATAATAAATTTCCAATGTAAGTAAAGCCATACATATCTTTTTTCAGAAATTAGTCGAGCTCACGATGGTGAGTATTCATGCGGTGGATTATTACGAAGAAGATGTACTCTCTTTGTTTTTAGGCTTATTATTTATCATAGTATGAGAAATAATAATTTCTCGCTAACCGCAAGAACCAACTGATATAAATCATGAAGGTCGGTATTAATAAATGGGAACACTTTGTTTTTGCCCCTCTATGTTTTCCCGATCTAAGTTTTGCCCACTTTCCTTATGCCACTATGGAAATTTACATCTCATTTTTTCCATTATTAGCTTTTGACAATACATCACAATTGTCATTCCGTATCAAAAGCAAAAATCTCAGAGTGGTAATTGTGATACATAGTCAAAATCTAAGACTGGCAAAGTGTAATGATTTTTTTTTTTTTTGCTATTGCCATGGAATGACATTTGTGATACATTGTCAAAATCTAATAGTGGCAAAACTGAAATGTAAAATCCTACGCATAATCAAAGTGGGCAAAAACTAGAGTGGGAAAAAATGCCTTCTCTTATTAAATTTGGATGAAAATTGTCATCTAATGACTATGAATATAGACCGAGAGCTAAACTGGGTATATTTCTCGGATCAATGAGAAATAGCAACTCACTTTTTGCTGGCGTAGAAAAGAGAAGAATGTATGGAAAAAAGTGTTTGAATTACATTTTTGTGGGGATGCTTGCATGGTGGAACTAAATATCTAACCAAGGGGGGACCCAACGTGACCCCTTCACTAGAATCATGTGATTTTGGGCGGCTAGCATGCATGTGCACCAGAGCGGACCTGCGCCCACGCGTAACACATATCACATCGTGGCATGTTGGCCATAGGATGTGTATAGGAGGGAGCCCAGAGCGCGACGTGCATGTACGACCATGCAGCTGCTCCCTCAAAGCCACGGTCAGCTGCCCCACCAGTGAGTGATACAGATAGGAGATACTGTAGCTTTAACCGCCAGACGAGGATAGTCTGATGGGTCTCTACCACATCCCGTGGATTGATTAGCGTACGTGGACCACCCCCCTGCATCTAATCTACACGAGCAAACTAGTGGAGGGATGCTGCCCGTTGTGGTGACCGCGCGCGAAGAAATATAGCCTATTCCGGGACAGACAGCTTCATGGCACTATGTGTAAGATCTTTTTCCCTCAACGGACATGAAATATCTCAAGCGGGAGGAGCACTTTTGTGGCAAACATAAAATCATCTTGGCATGCATCTTGACCTGCCTTGCTGTGCTCTATGAAGTAGAGTAGTAGGGGCGAGAGAGTGACGCGCCGGACCACCCGGGGGCGGTCCCAGCTGCCTGCTTCCTCGCCCACGGTCACGGACAGCGACCCATCCCCACTGACGCGACAGCTCGGGCACAGTGACAACGATTTCTAAGCACGAAATCGAAATCTCGAAGGAAAAGTCACCATACTATATTCGGTGCTCTCGTGCTTTCACCGGCTGACATGGGTGGCTCTCGGCCACATCTTGTGGGTCAATTGCAGTTTGCCCCCCTGGAGGCCGGAGCGGGGAAATATCCAGCTGCAGGAACTTGTGGACGTCGCTTGTTATGGTATCCGCACATGAACCAACGGCACCTATTTCTGGACCATCTTGCGGGTTCATTATTTTACAGCCGGCATTCGTGTCAGCCGGCCGGGCCGGTGCCTTTCGCTTTTCCTGTTCATTGTCTCTTATAAACTCATTTAATAAGAAGGCTAGTACTTCTTTCTTGTTTGCCAGCCTTCGTATGTCCACGAGTATGTGGTTGTGTGAGGCCGATTTTGATGCGCCCAAATGTCCCGCGATTTTATTATGCCGATGATAGGTCCACCGTCCACGTACGGGGCGCTTTTTCGGAGTAAATAATAAAGAAATAAATCAACGGAGCGGAGATAGTTTTGACCGGATCGAGTCCCTCTCTCGGTGTCATCAGTGGTTCCATAGCGCCGCATCATCTCCGTGCTCCGAGCTCGCCCTGCTGGACGGCGGCGGCGGCGGCTCCAGGAGCAGCCCCTGCGCGAGGTCCGCGTAGTACGTGCCCGCGTCCATTTCGCCGGACGTGTGGAGGTCGAACATGTCGTGGCACAATGAGTCCGGCAACTCGAACTCCGCATTGGCGCAAACCGGCTGAGAGTGGGCCGCCGCCGACGACGACGACGAGCTGGCATTGCCCGTCGCGGACGGGGCAGCGGCGACCCCGTCAACGGGGGCCCCCTCGGCGACAACGCCGGCGCCCGTCTCCTGCCGGCGCAGGAAGTCCACGACTGCCCCGATGGCGGCGCGCCGGACATCCGCCAGGTCGGAGAGGGAGGAGGGCACGGCGAGCAGCCACGCCGAGTCCGGGAAGTTGAGGCGCGAGGCGGGGGTGCGGCCGTACAGCGCTATCATGGCTGCGTCATGCGCGCGCGCAGCGGCCTCGGCGGTGACGTGCGTGCCCAGCCAGAGCCGCTCGCCGCGCTTCCCCGGCACGCGCACCTCGCACACCCACCGGCCGTTGCTTCCCCGGCGGCGCACGCCGTGGAACACCGGGTGGCGCGTCTCCTTGAACTTGGTGCGCCCCGCGGGGCGCTTCGGCGTCGGCGACGCAGGCGACGACGCCATCCCCTGCTCGAGCGACGACGGCGGGGATGCCGGCGAGTTCCAGTTGCGCTCGGGGCCCGTGTCCATTGCCGCTCTCCCGAGCAAGCTAGGCGGTCGTCGTACGTACGTGCGCTTGGCTAGTTGGCTGGACTAGGAGCTGTGATGGCTGCTGCCTTGGTGGCTATGAGACTAGGAGTACTCAGTAAACCAGTGGCTTGCCTGGAGTGTGCTTATTTATAGTTTTGCGGGACGCGGTGAAGAGCGCCGGCGTTGCCCGTCGGCGAGGGGACAGCTTGTGGTGTGCGGCGCTGGACCGATCCCCGGCCGACGCGTGTCACGTGACTCCTCAGGTTTGCAGCGTTAAGCAAAGAAAAGGCAGCTTCCCTCCGAAGCGTGGTGTCTGGGCGCTCCATCACCTCACATCCCATGGGCATGCATCGAGTATCTTTTTAACCGCGTTCTGTGCTCGTCGGCTGGGTGCGAGAAAACGTGGGTGACGGCCAACTTGCTAATTTTGGTGTGTTGGTGTATCCCATTGCCGGCGCTCTCATCTTAGCATCAAATCAGTGCGTTCTTTGTGATATGAAAGTGTATTTAGTTTTCATGTGACATCATTTGGCCTTGTTTGGATCAATTGTAAACTTTTATGTGCTTTCCCGGTAGAGTAGTGGGCACCACACAAAAACCATACCCTATCGATCCATGGAGGACTTTTGCTTTTCTATTACGAATGCAATGAGCCCCTTTATGCTTGCCAAATCATCTAAAGCAAATAAAAACACGGAGACGTGTAGGTACAATCAGTCAGAGATACCGGAGGGCAAAAGTGTGACTTGGACCGCCTAGCCCATCAAAATATATAATTACTAGCATACCGACACAACCTTGTATTCGAGTAAAAGGAATTTCAAATAAATTATATCAGAAACTTATAATACAATTCGCATCCATCGCCGTGTGGAGCCAGGGACGATCGAACTAGAAAAGAAGCATAGGTGTAATTTCCATTCTTTGGTTCTTTCCTCAAATTTCACATCGATATCATATGTTGATCTTGCAACCAATGAGAATAAAAGGTACTACTTACCAACTAGTAAGCTTGCACGTGCAACGCACGACAATACAATATTAAAAAAATCTCGTCCATCTGGTTAGGCTTATGAACCAACAAGAAAAACATCCTACATAAATTTCCAGACGCAAGATTTAACTGAATAATTGCAAAGAAAATATTTTGATAAGATGTTTAAACCTCTGTAGTTGCAAATTCAATGCACAGACAAACATTCTTTTGTTGTAATAAGTGCTTGGTCATCCAAAAATCTAATACACTTTATATCCTTGTTAATCATCTCAAACATTAGATAAAGTTATATTCATGTGAAGCAAATTGATTATATAAGAATGTTTTGTTTCGTCCCACAAAAGTATAATATTCCATTCACAAAATCCTTAAATATGCGCGTGCGAGCATGCGCAGACAAAAAAAAAATCAAGTATATCCATATTACATCACAAAAACAAGTATTTTTGTATTACATCTTAAAGAAAGTACACTCATATTCCATCGTAAACAAGCATATTATTTTTGAAAAGTTGACATGAGCAATGTCGCATCCATTGCTAGGAGTAGATAGTTTTACAATCGGATCCATACAGCCAAGCTCCCAAAACCGCAGCCCATCATTCTGAACAAATCTAAGAAAAGCATGTTACCACTTGTGTATGTCATGACAAAGAATACATATTTACATGAACCTGTGATTCTTCAGAATTTCAAATCTAGTTATGACATGGTATGAGCAGCATATGGAGTACTTAGAGATTTCATTTTGAGTGGAAATACTTATGAACAGACATAATAAATTCTCATTTTGTACAAACCAACCAAAAATATTTCTCCAACTCCACAGTGGCTATAAATGGTGCTCCATTTAGTAACCTCGCCCGAGATAATTGAATAGTAATACTTCCAAGTAGCTTACAAGCGAAACATTGGATACCAATAATGAATCATGTATGGATTGAGATACTCTAAAATAATATATGGAAGTAACTACACATGCTCCTTCAAGCTATCTTTTCTAGATATTGTTTAGCAAATTATTATTCAAAGCATTACAAAGAGTCTATAAATGATTATAAAACACATGATATGCAACATTCATACAAGCTGACCATACACTTTAAGCATGTTCAAGGTAAATCTGTCTAGACATGAGTTACATTCATGAATATAAATTAAATCTACTATTTATGCTTATGCACAACACATCAGAAGGATGACAACCACACCTGGATCATGGAAACTTAGGAGCTTCATGGCTTACACATAGACATGACATTGCTTGTAGGGTCATTGTTCACGCGCACATCTGTGACGACCTAATTAAAAGATAAGAAGCCCTGCACCACCGATGTGCCTCCGTGAGGCCATCGCCATGTGATGTTGTTGTTGGAATGTGATCCTTATGGTGCAAGGTCTACGGGGAAGAGGGGGCAGTGATGCCACACCTAGATGGATAGTCCCTCGGTTCCTAAATATAAAATGTTTTGGCAGCTGAATTGAGCTGCCAAAACGTCCTACATTTAGGAACCGGAGAAGTACTTGACAAAAAAATTAACATGCTACTCCCTCCGTCCGGAAATACTTGTCATCAAAATGAACAACAGGAGATGTATCTAGAACTAAAATACATCTAGATACATCTCGTTTTATCCATTTTGATAACAAGTATTTCCGGACGGAGGGAGTACAACATATCAGAACATAACCACGGAAAAGAGGAACCAAAAAAAAAAATATAAGAGGCAAATTGAAATCAATGGCCCATCAGAAAATGTAAGAAAGCGGACGACACCGAGTGATTGAAGACTGTAAAAAGCGGACGACACCGAGGCAAATTGAAATCAAAGGCTCATCAGCAATCATAATTACCGGCCTCCTGTGACGTCTCGTCACCCGATCAAGACAACGCTTTCTTCACCTTCGCCTTCAACTTCTGTGGCCTCAACTATTACTCGATCTGAGCAAGGGAACCCACCAGCCTGCGATATGATATCATCCACAGACCGATCTAAGCAAAGATATATCATATATGAGGCAGCCAAGTTGTCTACACTGGTTTCTTAAGATATTCCTAGAACCTATTAAAATTTGCATGGCCTTTTTGCAAGTTAATTTTGTAGGGATGGCATAAACAGTTTTAGCATAAAGGATGAGAAACATGGGACTTACCTTATTTCTTACTAAAATATCCATAGAAGTAGTAACGACCAAATTTACATCCCAGAGACATGTCCATTGCTAAAACTAAAACATGTGGTACTTTGTAACAGATGTAGCAAGTACAACTACAGCTAAGACGAAATTTGCACACACCTGTGTGTGTATGCACGGTACTATTCATAACTGATTTGCAAACCAAAAAAATGATAAATCGCTACCGAAAGCACTATCCGAAACTATTACAGCAATATACTGCAGGATGTACAAACCACTTATAAGCTGCATTAAACTGAGACCGGAGAAAATTTTGTAGTGGAAATGGCATTACACTATTCAGTTGACTCAAAAGAAAATCACAATGAGGATGTGTGCACCTAGAACATTGCTCATCAACCAATTGAGCAGACTCTATACGGCTTTTAGTGGAAATCCCACCTTTTTTTCTGCAGAAAATACATACCCAAAGAAGAGAAGAATTCAACAGGTTTGTCGTACGAAAGCAATCATCTATTCATCCATAAATGTTTTCTTGGAACGGCCCGCCATCACGGCTGCATTTGCCAATACATGTCAGAGGTGCATGCTAATTGATAGTCAATCAAAGCAATTCCAGAGCAGAGCTCGATTTTACAGTAAGCAGAGGTCGATGATTATATGCTGAGTTCAAAAGTTGTACTGTTCTCATAAAAAATAATACTGTAACAGGCAGGCCCGTGAGGAAGCATGTAAAACAAAAAAAAACTGTTAAAAATGATTCTGAGCCTGAATAGTACATGAACATATGCCCAAAATGTAATTCACCTCTTTGCAATAGTTACAGAAGAAATAAAGCTCAGTAGTTTTTCTTCTTGAACTCCAGTTCCTACGGATCAAGTAAGTAAATGAACGCCACTCAACAAAGCGTATGCGCTCGTGTTCATTCTCACTGAAAAGTTAAAAAAAGGAAAAGTGAGATAGTACTTAGTGTGGCGGCATGTCCAGAAAAGAGCAATCTCTTAGATTTGTATCAGTATGTGGAGCAATAATAAGGCGAAAGCGAACCTGCTCCAAATGAAAGAAAAAGTTGGACCTAATTATCATTAATAGCTAAAAAATATCTACTGAAACCAGTACTGTTTCAAGCATGGTATGAAGAAAATTCATATAAAGACCTTAAATAGAAAAAACCAAACTGGTATTCTATTTGCATCTCTCAACTGAATAAACATTTAACAACTATATTATTTTTCAGTTCAAAGACATGTGTTGAATAATGTCTATCAGTAGTCAGAATAGGTCACTGAGAACACCTCGTTTTTGCACCATCGAGAAGAGTACGGAGATCTTCTTGTCCAGGAATCTCGTCCTCGTGCACCATCACTTCCTCACTGGACAGAACAAATTAATCCAGCAAGTTAGTGATCCTAAAAGATTAACACCACAATCTTTGAGGCAATAACATAAGCACCTGGTGCATCGGAGAGTGGTGTGCGATGAGGCCCGGCGATGTCCGCATCTGTGAGGCTGTTGGCGATGTTGGTTGGGAAGTGACGCGACGTGCGGGCAGCAATGGGGTGCCGGCCGTCTGTTGGAGGTGGATGGCGAGGCTCCGGCCGCCGTCCTTCGGGGACCCTTGGTCGGCCAGCGACGGATCTGGTGACCTGGTCTCCCGCATCCATGGAGGCCACCAAGCAGAGGAGGACGGCATCGATCAGCCACCCAAAATACTTGATGTGGACTCCAGCTCACGGTCGCCCAGGTAAACGTAAGGATCGATTCATCGAGATGTAGAGATTTACCAGAGCCAGGAGTCCATGGCGTCCACCTTCTCCCAGCGTGAACGTGGTGCCCGGCGGCCCGCTGCCGCTGTGCCGTACACCAGTACTGCCGCACACGAAAGCTGACTCCATCCAGCAGACTAGGCAAGCAGCCACGGCGGACGGCGTCGTTGCGGAGATGGTTGTGATATTTTGATGACTCAAGCGTTCTCTCCGTAATTTCAACTGTCAAGAAAATGAGCCATATACGGCTAACAAAGATAAAGGAAAGGGCTGGTACTTAGCTTTACCTACAATCAAGCCATGTAACTCGCGATATGGTTTCTCTGTATAAGGAAATCAATTAATTGTAAATTTTTTTACTCTCATGGTGATTTATAGCTATCCTTATGTACCTCCCACGTTTCATCGTCGCGGGTCATTCGTTCCCAAACTGTTTGGGACGCGTTCCGCCTATCGATGGGTCGTTTGAAAGATGTATACCCCCGCCGTTCCCTACTATTGGTCACCAACGATCCTCGAACCTCGTTCCCGTCCCTCGACCCCATCGACCCGGGAACTTGGCAACTATGCTTCTGCACACGCCTTGCACAAGTCCAATTGTATCTCGGGTGAAGTTAGCTTATGGTTCGCTCCTACATCCCCAATCAATTTGCGTGCCTCTGGGTCTTTCTCTATGAGCCAGCCCAACAATTCCTTAAAGTTACCCTTATTCTTTGAGCTAGTAGACTCATCATGTCCACAAAAAGCTAGACCTTGTAGCAGCAAAAATTAGGAAATCAGTTTCTACTGCAGCAATTAAACAACTAATCAATCCATCAAGGTGTATTTTGAAGCATCAATTTGAAAGGAGCAAAAACATCTAATAAAAATTAGGAAATCAGTTTCTACTGCAGCAATTAAACAACTAATCAATCCATCAAGGTGTATTTTGAAGCATCAATTTGAATGGAGCAAAAACATCTAATAGATGCCCTGTTGTGTGCTTTGTCAAAAAAAATGAGGATCTGGGAGTGGCCGACTAGGCAGAGCCGCAGAGGACAGAAGAGCTGAAGAGACATACCTGGCTCTGGCTGGCTGGACGGTGGCGCCGTGGTGGGAGGCCGGAGGCGGGGCGAGGTCGCCGGACGGCCGGACGGTGGCGGGAGGACGGAGGCGGCGCGTGGCTGGACGAGCGGTGGCCGGCGGCTGGCTGCCAGGGTCGATGCCGATGCTTATAGGTTTTCCTCTGCGTCCCCGCTCTCTCTCTCTCTCGCTCTTGCGTGCTCTGTCGCCAGCCTGGGCAGTCGGCAGGTGATGGACTGGGCCAAGCCAACGCCGCGGACCACTTTTGTAAAGCTGAAAAATATAGGCCAAAAAAAATCGCACGCCCCGGGCCATGGCCTGGTGACCCGGGGTCCAGCTACGCCTTTGTCGACAAGGTTTAATCAAGCGAGAGAGGATGTCATCGACATTAACCACACCAGGTGCATGTCGAGCACCAGTGCATGAACCCCGTTAGCTTGATCATCCCTCTTCTTAATCTTCCTCATGTCACCATGTTCTCTTCCTCCTACTCATGTCTGATGATTCACTACGTAAATCTAGGAATATGTGGGTTGCGCGTCACATTTCTCGGTTTTTTTTGTTGGTGTCTAAGAGTGACCATGTCAAAGTGATGGGGGTGATCTTCTGCGTGGACACTTAAAATATGACTCATGAAGATTAATAGTGCGTATATGTTCTACTCCCTCCGTTCCTAAATATAAATCTTTTAAAAAATTTAAATGGACTACAACATACAGATGCATGTAGATATATTTATTAAGAGTGTAGTTTCACTCATTTTGCTCCGTATGTAGTCACTTATTGGATTTTATAGAAAGACATATATTTGGGAACGGAGGGAGTAGCTAGTATAAGCTAGGGTTATTCCTTGGTACCTCGATTGAATGCAGCATCTTATATCGTTGCGAGAAATTCGACACGAAATTAAAGGATGAGTCAAGGTTTCGACAGTGCAAGCGAGTCCATGCAAACTTATCCTGCATGTCGTGTTTTGGGGTGGAACCGACATACCAAGAACTAAAATCTTTGATAAAGCCTCCAAAAATTATAAACATATTTTAACACATGAACACAACCTATATACTCGAGTTCTGGAGCAATAATGGAGTAGTATATCCTGTTGGAAATTTATAGTCCAAATTAGAACCAAAGCGCAGAAACAAGATCAGCAATTTCTTTCTGCATTACTTGCATTTTCCGTTGGCAACCCATTATTTCATGTAAGCACATCTGTGTGTCTTTTATTGTTCATGTCATCTTTTTACATATACAATATAATGTTCATGTAATCTTTTTATATATACAATAGGGAAAAGCTTCCCTTCAGCCGGCAGATTACAGCCTGTACGTCAACCGTTTGGGCTGCTTGACGCGTGTCCACATATCTTGGTTGCTCAACCTTATCCCAGGCCTTCATCTCGAGGAAATCTCTCTCGGGAGCAAGCGCCACCGACCTCTCTCCCTTCATTCCCTCCATCGCACAACTCACATCTAGTGTCGTCGGAGGACGCATCTTCCAGCCTCTCTCTCTCTCTCTCTCTCTCTCTCTCTCTCTCTCTCTCTCTGCCGAGCTCCCATGGCGCTCACCTTCCCTCTTTCTTTCTCTCCATACACAAGCTTCCATGGCGTTCTCTCCTCGGGTGGTTTTCTGCACCAAGATCTATGTTGCAAAATATTTCTATAACAAGTGCTATGTTGCGAAAAATTGTAAAAAAAAGTTCCGCAACAAGATCTCTGTTGCATAAAAAAATCTACAACAAGACCTCTGTTGCAAAAATAAATTGCAACAAGATCTCTGTTGCAAACCTTTTCTATAACGACCACCGATTGCAAGGGGATTTTTTTGTTTCGGCAACAAGCTTCTTGTTGCGGAGGGAGCGAGCGCAAAACTATGTTTGTTGCAAAGGGGCCAACAACGATGTATTTATTTTTTCTGCAACAGAGGTCATGTTTCTGCAACATAGGCTTTGTTTCAAAGAAAAAGGGTTCAGCAAGAGCGCAACAAGGCTCGTGTTACAAAGCGCGCGCACGGAAAAAAGATCATACGGTTGTCGAGCTCAGGATCCTACGGCTACCGAGGCAGCGGATGTTTTCTAAACATCATCCGGACGACGCGTAGCAGGCCCCTATACAATATCACGTTCATGTAAACTTTTTTTTTGTTATAAAATGATTTATTTGGATTCATGGAGTACGTGCTCACTCGAGTTCTGGATCAATAATGGACGCACTATTCATTTTTATTACGGTAGAATAGTACTGTTCACACTTTATTGGCTACTATAAAAGGGAGTGGTGAAGTGCAAATGAGTCCTTACCAAAAATAGGAACCGGAAACTTTCTCGATAAGTAAATGAACACATTGGGGGGAAATTTGTAACGCCCGGATAGTTAAGCTACAGTAACCCTCTACTAATGACGACACGTCACCGCAATTACTGTTGGTAATCTCGTGTTAGTTCGAAACCGGTTCGAATTCAAATTCAAAATGAAGCAAACAATGAAAGTTTTCAAACGTCAAACTAAAATGTTCTAAAAGTGACAAACAAATCATATGTAATATTGGTGGAGAAACCACACTTTTATAAAAAAGTTCAAATGCACTATAATAATTAAAAGCAGTGGCTAAAATAATAAATTAATTACTTTTGAAATTATGAAAATATTAAACTAATATATATTGGCTACAAACTAGGTTTGGCAGTGGTCCATATTGGTGATGCTAATTTAAGTGCTAACTTGGTATTTCATAAAAATAAAATAATAGAATAAAAAAGTATTAAAATAAATAAATTAGTATTTAATTAATTAACTAATGAGATAATTAAGTTAATTAATCTTGATTAACTAACCCAATAAATATGTTAATTAACACTAACATACTGTTAGTGTAGCTGAGACAATGACGCACGGGACCCACACGTCTGTTGACCCAGTCAACGGACGGTTGACTGCTGACAGCATACACTATTCTGGATAATGGTGAATTAAAATAACTAAATAAATTCTAAAAATGATTAAATCTTTTAAAATTAATATAAAATAAACCGTAGCTCGTATGGAAAAAATTTGTACATGAAAGTTACTCAGAACGACGAGACGAATTTGAATACGTAGACTGTTCGTCAACCATACGTCCCTAGCATACCGAACCTGCAACTTTCCCCCTCCGTTTCATCTGCCCGAAAACGCGAAACACCGGGAATACTTTCCCGAATGTTTTCTCCCCTTCGCGAGTATCACCCAGTACTGCGTTAGGGCACACCTAGCACCGTTACATGTAATGTCATGCATCGTCATGCATCTGTTCGCATTGTATTCATTGTTTCTTCCCCCTCTTCTCTCCGGTAGACTACGAGACCGACGCTGCTGCTGCCCCGATCGACTACGGTGTTGACGACCCCACCTTCGCTGGCGAGCTTCCAGGCAAGCCCCCCCCCCTTGATCAACCTGATATCGCCTATTCTTCTCTCTACTGTTTGCATTAGAGTAGTGTAGCATGTTACTACTTTCGATAATCCTATTCTGCTGCATAGCCTGTCATTGTCGCTACAACTGTTGACACCTTTACCTGCAATCCTAAATGCTTAGTATAGGATGCTAGTATTCCATCAGTGGCCCTACACTCTTGTCCGTCTGCCCTGCTATTCTATCGGGCCGTGATCACTTGGGTGTGATCACGGGTATATACTACATACACTTACATGATACATGTTGTGACTAAAGTCGAGTCGGCTCGTTTAGTACCCGCGGTTGATTCACGGATTGGGAGCTGAAAGGACATAATTTCCCGATGGCCCTCTATGTGGATCTTTGTGGCGGAGCGACAGGGCAGGTTGAGACACCTAGGAGACAGGTGGGCCTGGCTCTGGTCGTTGTCTGTGGTTATTTCATAATAACACGCTTAACGAGTTTGGATATTTGATCTGAGTCTGGCCGTTGGCCTATACGCACTAACCAGCTGCATGGAAACAGCTATGGGCACTCGACGTCGTGGTATCAGCCGAAGCCTTCTTGACGTCAGCGACTTAGCGGCGCGCGCCGGATTGGACTGGAACGCCTACTCTGGTATTAGGAGAGGCTAGGTCTACTTACCGGCCGCCCTCGCAACGTGCAGGTGTGCATTGGGCGATGGGCCCAGACCCCGTGCGCTTAGGGTTTAGATCGGCGTGCTGACCTCTCTGTTGTGCTTAGGTAGGGTTGCGACGTGTTGATCTTCCGAGGCCGGGCATGACCCTGAAAAGTGTGTCCGGTCAAATGGGATCAAGTGTGCTGGGTTATGTGGTGCACCCCTGCAGGGAAGTTAATCTATTCGAATAGCCATGTCCCTCGGTAAAAGGACGACCCGGAGTTATATTCCAACCTCATGACAACTAGAATCAGATACTTGATAAAACACACCCAGATGAGTTCCAGATATAACTCGGTGGTTGCTCTCTCACAGGGTGATGTGCGGGAGGATCGCCGAGTAGGATTATGCTATTCGATGTTACTTGGTGAACTGACCTTCTACTCTCATCTACTGCTGCAAGATGGAGGCTGCCAGATGCGTAGTCTTCGATTGGATTAGATACCCCCCTCTTATTCTGGCTTTCTGCAGTTCAGTCCACAGATACTACCCATATCATTGTTATCATTGCATATGTAGTATAGATCCTTGCTTGCGAGTACTTTGGATGAGTACTCACGGTTGCTTAATTTGCTCCACCTTTTTCCCCCTTCTGTTCCTTCTTCTCGAATGATGCAACCAGATGGTGGAGCCCAGGAGCCAGACGCCACCTACGACGACTCCTACTACACCGGAGGCGCCTACTACTACGTGCAGTCTGCCGACGACGACCAGGAGTAGTTTAGGAGGATCCCAGGTAGGAGGCCTGCTCCTCTTTCGATCTGTATCCCAGTTTGTGCTAGCCATCTTATGGCAACTTGTTTAACTTTATCTCTTTACTCAGATATTTGTTTCTTCCGCTGACTTTTCTATGATCGAGCACTTGTATTCGAGCCCTCGAGGCCCCTAGCTTGTAATATGAAGCTTGTAGAACTTATTTTACTTTTAGAGGTGTGTTTGTTGGGGAACGTAGTATTTTAAAATTTTCCTACGATCACGCAAGATCTATCTACCAGATGCATAACAACGAGAGGGAAGAGTGTGTCTACGTACCCTCGTAGACCGGAAGCGGAAGCGTCAAGTGACGCGGTTGATGTAGTCGAACTTCTTCGCGATTCAACCGATCAAGCACCGAACGTACGGCACCTCCGCGTTCAGCACACGTTCAGCTTGATGACGTCCCACGAGCTCTTGATCCAGTTGAGCTTCACGGGAGAGTTTCGTCAGCACGACGGCGTGGTGACGGATATGATGTATTTGCCGGCGCAGGGCTTCACTTAAGCACTGCAACGGTATGACCGAGGTGTGTTTCTATGGAGGGGGCACCGCACACAGCTGGAACAATTCAACTTGTGTGTCTTTGGGTGCCCCCCTGCCCCCGTATATAAAGGAGCAAGGGAGGAGGGCCGGCCGGCCTCCTATGGTGCGGCTAGGGCAATCCTACTAGGAATAGGATTGCAATCCTATTCCTAGTAGGAGTCCACCAAGAAGGAAGAGAGGGAAAGGAAAAGAGGGAGAGGTGGCGCCCCCCAATCCTAGTCCAACTAGGATCCCCTGGTGGGGCGCCGGCCAGCCTCTATGGGCTGCCTCTCTCCTTTCCTCAAGGCCCACTATGGACCATCCCCCCTCGTAGGGGGTTCCGGTAACCCCCTCCGGCAATCCAGTTAAATCCGAAACTTTTCTGGAACACTTCCGGGGTCCGAATATAGTCGTCCAATATATCAATCTTTATGTCTCAGACATTCCGAGACTCCTCGTCATGTCCGTGATCTCATCCGGGACTCCGAACTACCTTCGGTACATCAAAACTCATAAACTCATAATACCGATCGTCATCAAACGTTAAGCGTGCGGACCCTACGGGTTCGAGAAGTATGAAGACATGACCGAGACTCATCTCCGGTCAATAACCAATAGCGGAACCTGGATGCTCATATTGGTTCCTACATATTCTACGAAGATCTTTATCGGTCAAACCGCATAACAACATACGTTGTTCCTTTTGTCATCGGTATGTTACTTGCCCGAGATTCGATCGTCGGTATCTCTATACCTAGTTCAATCTCGTTACCGGCAAGTCTCTTTACTCGTTCCGTAACACATCATCTCGTGACTAACTCATTAGTCTTTTGCTTGCAAGGCTTATTATGATGGGTGTTACCGAGAGGGCCCAGAGATACCTCCCCGACACTCGGAGTGACAAATCCTAATCTTGATCTATGCCAACACCACGAATACTTTCGGAGACACCTGTAGAGCATCTTTATGATCACCCAGTTACGTTGTGACGTTTGATAGCACACAAGGTGTTCCTACGGTATTCGGGAGTTGCATAATCTCATAGTCATAGGAACATGTATAAGTCATGAAGAAAGCAATAGCAGAAAAAACTAAACGATCATAGTGCTATGCTAACGGATGGGTCTTGTCCATCACATCATTCTCCTAATGATGTGATCCCGTTGATCAAATGACAACTCATGTCTATGGTTAGGAAACATAACCATCTTTGATCAATGAGCTAGTCTAGTAGAGGCATACTAGGGACACTTTGTTTTGTCTATGTATTCACACATGTACTAAGTTTCCGGTTAATACAATTCTAGCATGAATAATAAACATTTATCATGATATAAGGAAATATAAATAACAACTTTATTATTACCTCTAGGGCATATTTCCTTCAGTCTCCCACTTGCACTAGAGTCAATAATCTAGCTCACATCGCCATGTGATTTAATACCGATAGTTCACATTGTTATGTGAATAACACCCATAGTTCACATCACCATGTGACCAACACCCAAAGGGTTTACTAGAGTCAATAATCTAGTTCACATCGCTATGTGATTAATACCCAAGAGTAATAAGGTGTGATCATGTTTTGCTTGTGAGAGAAGTTTAGTCAACGGGTCTGTTACATTCAGATCCGTATGTATTTCGCAAATTTCTATGTCTACAATGCTCTGCATGGAGCTACTCTAGCTAATTGCTCCCACTTTCAATACGCATCCAGATTGATACTTAGAGTCATCTGGATTTAGTGTCAAAGCTTGCATCGGCGTAACCCTTTACGACGAACTCTTTATCACCTCCATAATCGAGAAATATTTCCTTTAGTCATCCAATTACTAAGGATAATTTTGACCGCTGTACAGTGATCTACTCCTGGATCACTATTGTACCTCCCTGTCAAACTCATGGCAAGGTACACAACGTGTTTTGTACACAGCATGGCATACTTTATAGAACCTATGGCTGAGGCATAGGGAATGACTTTCATTCTCTCTATATTTTTCTGCCGTGGTCTGGCTTTGAGTCTTACTCAACTTCACACCTTACAAGTCAGGCAAGAACTCCTTCTTTGACTGATCCATTTTGAACTACTTCAAAATCTTATCAAGGTATGTACTCATCGAAAGTCTTATCAAGCGTCTTGATCTATCTCTATAGATCTTGATGCCCAATATGTAAGCAGCTTCACCAAGGTCTTTCTTTGAAAAACTCCTTTCAAACATTCCTTTATGCTTTCTAGAAAAATTCTACATCATTTCCGATCGACAATATGTCATTCACATATACTTATCAGAAAGGTTGTAGTGCTCCCACTCACTTCTTGTAAATACATGCTTCACCGCAAGTCTGTATAAATCTATATGCTTTGATCAACTTATCAAAGCGTATATTCCAACTCCGAGATGCTTGCACCAGTCCATAGATGGATCGCTGGAGCTTGCACATTTTGTTAGCACCTTTAGGATTGACAAAACCTTCTGGTTGCATCATATACAAGTCTTCTTTAATAAATCCATTAAAGAATGCAGTTTTGTTATCCATTTGCCAGATTTCATAAAATGCGGCAATTACTAACATGATTCGGACAGACTTAAGCATCGCTACGGGTGAGAAAGTCTCATCGTAGTCAACTCCTTGAACTTGTCGAAACCCTTTCGCAACAAGTCGAGCTTTGTAAACAGTAACATTACCGTTTGCGTCGGTCTTCCTCTTGAAGATCCATTTATTTTCGATGGCTTGCCGATCATTGGGCAAGTCAACCAAAGTCCATACTTTGTTCTAATACATGGATCCCATATCAGATTTCATGGTCTCAAGCCATTTTGCGGAATCTGGGCTCATCATCGCTTCCTCATAGTTCGTAGGTTCATCATGGTCTAGTAACATGACTTCCAGAACTGGGTTGCCGTACCACTCTGGTGCGGAACGAACTCTGGTTGATCTACGAAGTTCAGCAGAAACTTGATCTGAAGTTTCATGATCATCATCATTAGCTTCCTAACTAATTGGTGTAGGAATCACTGGAACGAGTTTCTGTGATGTACTTCCAATTCGGGAGAAGGTACAATTACCTCATCAAGTTCTACTTTCCTCCCACTCACTTCTTTCGAGAGAAACTCCTTCTCTAGAAAGGATCCACTCTTAGCAACAAAGACCTTGCCTTAGGATCTGTGATAGAAGGTGTACCCAACAGTTTCTTTTTGGGTATCCTATGAAGATTTACTTTTCCGATTTGGGTTCGAGCTTATCATGTTGAAACTTTTTCACATAAGCATCGCAGTCCCAAACTTAAAGAAATGACAATTAGGTTTCTCGTCAAACCACAGTTCATACGGTGTCATCTCCACGGATTTAGATGGTGCCCTATTTAACGTGAATGTAACTGTCTCTAATGCATAACCCCAAAAGCGATAGTGGTAGATTGGTAAGAGACATCATCGATCGCACCATATCTAATAAAGTACGGTTATGACGTTCAGACACACCATTACACTGTGGTGTTCCAGGTGGCGTGAGTAGTGAAACTATTTCACATTGTTTTTATTGAAGGCCAAACTCGCTAACTCAAATATTTTACCTCTACGATCATATCGTAGAAACTCTTATTTTATTGTTACGATGATTCTCCACTTCACTCTGAAATTCTTTGAACTTTTCAAATGTTTCAGACTTGTGCTTCATTAAGTAGATATACCCATATCTGCTCAAATCATCAGTGAAGGTCAGAAAATAACGATACCTGCCGCGAGCTTTAACACTCATTGGTCCGCATACATCAGTATGTATGATTTCCAACAACTCTGTTGCTCGCTCCACGGTTCCGGAGAACGGAGTTTTAGTCATCTTGCCCATGAGGCATGGTTCGCAAGCACCAAGTGATTCATAATCAAGTGATTCCAAAAGTCCATCACTATGGAGTTTCTTCATGCGCTTTACACCAATATGACCTAAACAGCAGTGCCACAAATAAGTTGCACTATCATTATTAACCTTGCATCTTTTGACTTCAATATTATGAATATGTGTATCACACGATCGAGATCCAACAAACCATTTTCATTGGGTGTATGACCATAGAAGGTTTTATTCATGTAAACAGAACAACAATTATTCTCTAACTTACATGAATAACCGTATTGCAATAAACATGATCAAATCATATTCATGCTCAACACAAACACCAAATAACACTTATTTAGGTTCAACACTAATCCCGAAAGTATAGGGAGTGTGTGATGATGATCATATCAATCTTGGAACTGTTGGGGAACGTTGCATGGGAAACAAAAATTTTCCTACGCTCACCAAGATCAATCTAGGAGATGCATCTACGAGGGGAGAGTTGGATCCACATACCCTTGCAGATCGCTAAGCGGAAGCGTTCAAGAACGCGGTTGATGGAGTCGTACTCGCCGCGATTCAGATCGCCGAAGATCCTAGCACCGAAGCAACGGTGCCTCCGCGTTCTTCACACGTGCAGCCCGGTGACGTCTCCCACGCCTTGATCCAGCAAGGAGAGAGGGAGAGGTTGGGGAAGACTCCATCCAACAGCAGCACGATGGCATGGTGGTGGTGGAGGAGCGCGGGACTCCAGCAGGGCTTCGCCAAGCACTGCAAGAGACGAGGAGGGAGAGGGGTAGGGCTGCGCCAAGAGGGAGACGTTCTCGTGTGTCTAGCAGCCCCAAAACCTCACATATATATAGGGGGAAGGGAGGGCTGCGCCCCCTTTAGGGTTTCCCACCCCTAGGGGTGCGGCCAGCCCTAGAAAACCCATCTAGGGTGCGGCCAAGGGGGGGGAGAGAGAGGGGGCGCCCTAGGGTGGGCCTTAAGGCCCATCTGGACCTAGGGTTTGCCCCCCCCCACACTCCATGCGCCTAGGGACTTGGTGGGGGGGGCGCACCAGCCCCCTTGGGGCTGGTCCCCTCCCACACTTAGCCCACGCAGCCACCTGGGGCTGGTGGCCCCACCTGGTGGACCCCCGGGACCCTCCCGGTGGTCCCGGTACATTACCGATATCGCCCGAAACTTTTCCGGTGACCAAAACAGGACTTCCCATATATGAATCTTTACCTCCGGACCATTCCGGAACTCCTCGTGACGTCCGGGATCTCATCCGGGACTCCGAACAACATTCGGTAACCGCGTACATACTTTCCCTATAACCCTAGCGTCATCGAACCTTAAGTGTGTAGACCCTACGGGCTCGGGAACCATGTAGACATGACCGAGACAACTCTCCGGCCAATAACCAACAGCGGGATCTGGATACCCATGTTGGCTCCCACATGTTCCACGATGATCTCATCGGATGAACCACGATGTCAAGGATTCAATCAATCCCGTATACGATTCCCTTTGTCTATCGGTATAGCACTTGCCCGAGATTCGGTCGTCGGTATACCGATACCTTGCTCAATCTCGTTACCGGCAAGTCTCTTTACTCGTTCCGTAACACATCATCCCGTGATCAACTCCTTGATCACATATTGTGCACATTATGATGATGTCCTACCGAGTGGGCCCAGAGATACCTTTCCGTCATACGGAGTGACAAATCCCAGTCTTGATTCGTGCCAACCCAACAGACACTTTCGGAGATACCTGTAGTGCACCTTTATAGCCACCCAGTTACGTTGTGACGTTTGGTACACCCAAAGCATTCCTACGGTATCCGGGAGTTGCACAATCTCATGGTCTAAGGAAAAGATACTTGACATATAGAAAAGCTTTAGCATACGAACTACACGATCTGTGCTTGGCTTAGGATTGGGTCTTGTCCATCACATCATTCTCCTAATGATGTGATCCCGTTATCAACGACATCCAATGTCCATGGTCAGGAAACCGTAACCATCTATTGATCAACGAGCTAGTCATCTAGAGGCTTACTAGGGACATGGTGTTTGTCTATGTATCCACACATGTATCTGAGTTTCCTATCAATACAATTCTAGCATGGATAATAAACGATTATCGTGAACAAGGAAATATAATAATAACCAATTTATTATTGTCTCTAGGGCATATTTCCAACAGTCTCCCACTTGCACTAGAGTCAATAATCTAGTTCACATCGCCATGTGATTAACACTCACAGGTCACATCGCCATGTGACCAACATCCAAAGAGTTCACTAGAGTCAGTAATCTAGTTCACATCAATATGTGATTAACACTCAATGAGTTCTGTGTTTGATCATGTTATGCTTGTGAGAAAGGTTGTAGTCAACGGGTCTGCAACATTCAGATCCCTATGTACTTCGCAAAACTTTATGTCATATCGTAGATGCTGCTACCACGTTCCACTTGGAGCTATTCCAGACTGTTGCTCCATTATACGTATCCGGTATCTCCACTTAGAGTTATCCGGATAGGTGTTAAGCTTGCATCGACGTAACTCTTTACGTCGAACTCTTTATCACCTCCATAACCGAGAAACATTTCCTTACTCCTCCACTATCTAGTAATCCACTCCTGGATCACCTTTGTACCCTCTTGCCAGACATGTGGCAAGGCACACATCAGGTGCGGTACTTAGCATGGCATACCGTACAGAGCCTATGACAAAAGCATAGGGGACGACCTTCGTCCTTCCTCTTCCTTCTGCCGTGGTCAAGTTTTGAGTCTTACTCAACTTCACACCTTACAACTCAGGTAAGAACTCCTTCTTTCACTGATCTATTTTGAACTCCTTCAAAATCATGTCGAGGAGGGAGAGAGGTAGGGCTGCGCCAATCGACCGAGGTCAAAACTTGTTCTGGGCAGCCCTAAACTTCACATATATATAGGGGGGAGGTAGGGGCTGCGCCCCCATCTAGGGTTTCCTCCCTAGGGGTGGCGGCAGCCCCCCAGAACCCATCTAGGGTGCGGCCAAGGGGGGGAGAGAGAGGGGGCGCCCTAGGGTGGGCCTTAAGGCCCATCTGGACCTAGGGTTTGCCCCCCTCCCCTCTCCATGCGCCTAGAGACTTGGTGGGGGGGCGCACCAGCCCCCTTGGGGCTGGTCCCCTCCCACACTTAGCCCACGCAGCCACCTGGGGTTGGTGGCCCCACCTGGTGGACCCCCGGGACCCTCCCGGTGGTCCCGGTACATTACCGATATCGCCCGAAACTTTTCCGGTGACCAAAACAGGACTTCCCATATATGAATCTTTACCTCCGGACCATTCCGGAACTCCTCGTGACGTCCGGGATCTCATCCGGGACTCCGAACACCATTCGGTAACCGCGTACATACTTTCCCTATAACCCTAGCGTCATCGAACCTTAAGTGTGTAGACCCTACGGGCTCGGGAACCATGTAGACATGACCGAGACAACTCTCCGGCCAATAACCAACAGCGGGATCTGGATACCCATGTTGGCTCCCACATGTTCCACGATGATCTCATCGGATGAACCACGATGTCAAGGATTCAATCAATCCCGTATACGTTTCCCTTTGTCTATCGGTATAGCACTTGCCCGAGATTCGATCGTCGGTATACCGATACCTTGCTCAATCTCGTTACCGGCAAGTCTCTTTACTCGTTCCGTAACACATCATCCCGTGATCAACTCCTTGATCACATATTGTGCACATCATGATGATGTCCTACCGAGTGGGCCCAGAGATACCTCTCCGTCATACGGAGTGACAAATCCCAGTCTCGATTCGTGCCAACCCAACAGACACTTTCGGAGATACCTGTAGTGCACCTTTATAGCCACCCAGTTACGTTGTGACGTTTGGCACACCCAAAGCATTCCTACGGTATCTGGGAGTTGCACAATCTCATGGTCTAAGGAAAGGATACTTGACATATGGAAAAGCTTTAGCATACGAACTACACGATCTGTGCTAGGCTTAGGATTGGGTCTTGTCCATCACATCATTCTCCTAATGATGTGATCCCGTTATCAACGACATCCAATGTCCATGGTCAGGAAACCGTAACCATCTGTTGATCAACGAGCTAGTTGTCTAGAGGCTCACTAGGGACATGGTGTTTGTCTATGTATCCACACATGTATCTGAGTTTCCTTTCAATACAATTCTAGCATGGATAATAAACGATTATCGTGAACAAGGAAATATAATAATAACCAATTTATTATTGCCTCTAGGGCATATTTCCAACAGGAACTACTTCCAATACACATCGTCACTTCATCCTTTAACTAGTTTCTGTTCATTATGCAACTCCCATTTCGAGTTACTACTCTTTAGCAACTGAACCAATATCAAATACCGAGGGGTTGCTATGAACACTAGTAAAATACACATCAATAATCTGTATATCAAATATACCTTTGTTCACTTTGCCATCCTTCTTATCTGCCAAATATCTAGGGCAGTTCCACTTCTAGTGACCATTTCCTTTGCAGTAGAAGCACTTAGTTTCAAGCTTGAGTTTAGCTTTGGGTTTCTTCACGGGAGTGACAACTTGCTTGTCATTCTTCTTGAAGTTCCCCTTCTATCCCTTTGCCCTTTACTTGAAACAAGTGGTCTGGTTAACCATCAACACTTGATGCTCTTTCTTGATTTCTACCTTCGCCGATTTCAGCATCGTGAAGAGCTCGGGAATTACTTTCGTCATCCCTTGCATATTATAGTTCATTACGAAGTTCTACTAACTTGGTGATAGTGTCTAGAGAACTTTGTCAATTACTATATTATCTGGAAGATTAACTCCCACTTGATTCAAGCAATTGTACTACCCAGACAATCTGAGCACATGCTCACAGGTTGAGCTATTCTCCTCCATCTTGTAGGCAAAGTACTGTCAGAGGTCTTATACCTCTCGACACGGGCATGAGTATGAAATACTAATTTCAACTCTTGGAACATCTCATATGCTCCGTGGCGTTTCAAAACGTTTTTGAAGTCCCGGTTATAAGCCATAAAGCATGGTGCACTAAACTATCAAGTAGTCATCATATCAAGCTTTTGTCAAAACGTTCATAACGTCTACATCTGCTCCTACAATAGGTCTGTCACCTAGCGGTGCATCAAGGACATAATTCTTCTGTGCAGCAATGAGGGTAATCCTCAGATCACGGAACAATTCCGCATCATTGCTACTAACATCTTTCAACTTGGTTTTCTCTAGGAACATATAAAAAATAAACGTGGAGCAACATCGCGAGCTATTGATCTACAACATAGATATGCTAATACTACCAGGACTAAGTTCATGATAAATTAAAGTTCAATTAATCATATTACTTAAGAACTCCCACTTAGATAGACATCCCTCCGGTCATCTAAATGATCACGTGATCCAAATCAACTAAACCATGTCCGATCATCACGTGAGATGGAGTAGTTTCAATGGTGAACATCTTATGTTGATCATATCTACTATATGATTCACGCTCGACCTTTCGGTCTCTAGTGTTCCGAGGCCATATCTGTATATGCTAGGCTCGTCAAGTTTAACCCGAGTATTCTGCGTGTGAAAACTGGCTTACACCCGTTGTATTTGAACGTAGAGCTTATCACACCCGATCATCACGTGGTGTCTCGGCACGACGAACTTTCGCAACGGTGCATACTCAGGGAGAACACTTATACCTTGAAATTTAGTAAGGGATCATCTTATAATGCTACCGTCGTTCTAAGCAAAATAAGAAGCATAATAAGATAAACATCACATGCAATCAAAATATGTGACATGATATGGCCATCATCATCTTGTGCTTTTGATCTCCATCTCCAAAGCACCGTCATGATCACCTTCGTCACCGGCGCGACACCTTGATCTCCATCGTAGCATCGTTCTCGTCTCGCCAACTATTGCTTCTACGACTATCGCTACCGCTTAGTGATAAAGTAAAGCAATTACATGGCGATTGCATTTCATACAATAAAGCGACAACCATATGGCTCCTGCCAGTTGCCGATAACATTACAAAACATGATCATCTCATACAAAACCGTATAACTCATCATGTCTTGACCATATCACATCACAACATGCCCTGCAAAAACAAGTTAGACGTCCTCTACTTTGTTGTTGCAAGTTTTACGTGGCTGCTACGGGCTTAGCAAGAACCGTTCTTATCTACGCATACAAAACCACAACGATGTTTCGTCAAGTATGTGATGTTTTAACCTTCACAAGGACCGGGCGTAGCCACACTTGTTTCAGCTAAAGTGAGAGAGACAGACACCCGCCAGTCACCTTTTAGCAATGAGTGCTCCTAACGGTGAAACCAGTCTCGCGTAAGCGTACGCGTAATGTCGGTCCGGGCCGCTTCATCTCACAATACCGCCGAAGCAAAATATGACATGCTGGTAAGCAGTATGACTAGTATCGCCCACAACTCATTGTGTTCTACTCGTGCATATCATCTACGCATAGACCTGGCTCATGATGCCACTGTTGGGGAACGTAGTATTTTAAAATTTTCCTACGATCACGCAAGATCTATCTACCAGATGCATAACAACGAGAGGGAAGAGTGTGTCTACGTACCCTCGTAGACCGGAAGCGGAAGCGTCAAGTGACGCGGTTGATGTAGTCGAACTTCTTCGCGATTCAACCGATCAAGCACCGAACGTACGGCACCTCCGCGTTCAGCACACGTTCAGCTTGATGACGTCCCACGAGCTCTTGATCCAGTTGAGCTTCACAGGAGAGTTTCGTCAGCACGACGGCGTGGTGACGGATATGATGTATTTGCCGGCGCAGGGCTTCGCTTAAGCACTGCAACGGTATGACCGAGGTGTGTTTCTGTGGAGGGGGGCACCGCACACGGCTGGAACAATTCAACTTGTGTGTCTTTGGGTGTCCCCCTGCCCCCGTATATAAAGGAGCAAGGAAGGAGGGCCGGCCGGCCTCCTACGGTGCGGCTAGGGCAATCCTACTAGGAATAGGATTGCAATCCTATTCCTAGTAGGAGTCCACCAAGAAGGAAGAGAGGGAAAGGAAAAGAGGGAGAGGTGGCGCCCCCCAATCCTAGTCCAACTAGGATCCCCTGGTGGGGCGCCGGCCAGCCTCTATGGGCTGCCTCTCTCCTTTCCTCAAGGCCCACTATGGACCATCCCCCCTCGTAGGGGGTTCCGGTAACCCCCTCCGGCAATCTAGTTAAATCCGAAACTTTTCCGGAACACTTCCGGTGTCCAAATATAGTCGTCCAATATATCAATCTTTATGTCTCGGACATTCCGAGACTCCTCGTCATGTCCGTGATCTCATCCGGGACTCCGAACTACCTTCGGTACATCAAAACTCATAAACTCATAATACCGATCGTCATCAAACGTTAAGCGTGCGGACCCTACGGGTTCGAGAACTATGTAGACATGACCGAGACTCATCTCCGGTCAATAACCAATAGCGGAACCTGGATGCTCATATTGGTTCCTACATATTCTACGGAGATCTTTATCGGTCAAACCGCATAACAACATACGTTGTTCCTTTTGTCATCGTTGTGTTACTTGCCCGAGATTCGATCGTCGGTATCTCTATACCTAGTTCAATCTCGTTACCGGCAAGTCTCTTTACTCGTTCCGTAACACATCATCTCGTGACTAACTCATTAGTCTTTTGCTTGCAAGGCTTATTATGATGGGTGTTACCGAGAGGGCCCAGAGATACCTCCCCGACACTTGGAGTGACAAATCCTAATCTTGATCTATGCCAACACCACAAATACTTTCGGAGACACCTGTAGAGCATCTTTATGATCACCCAGTTACGTTGTGACGTTTGATAGCACACAAGGTGTTCCTACGGTATTCGGGAGTTGCATAATCTCATAGTCATAGGAACATGTATAAGTCATGAAGAAAGCAATAGCAGAAAAAACTAAACGATCATAGTGCTATGCTAACGGATGGGTCTTGTCCATCACATCATTCTCCTAATGATGTGATCCCGTTGATCAAATGACAACTCATGTCTATGGTTAGGAAACATAACCATCTTTGATCAATGAGCTAGTCTAGTAGAGGCATACTAGGGACACTTTGTTTTGTCTATGTATTCACACATGTACTAAGTTTCCGGTTAATACAATTCTAGCATAAATAATAAACATTTATCATGATATAAGGAAATATAAATAACAACTTTATTATTACCTCTAGGGCATATTTCCTTCAGTGTTGTGATATCTACCAGTGAGTCCCTGATCTTGACCGTACATATTTGCGTGCATGATTAGTGTACAGACAAATCGGTGGCGTCACAAAATTGCCCTCCATGCCTACTCTGGTTCTTCCCATATTTGGAAGAACAGAACGTGAAAGAGTCGTTTCGGCGAAAGTGTCAATCTGAGCGCGAGCTGAGATGCTTCCCATATTTCTCTCTCTCTCTCTCTCTCTCTCTCTCTCTCTCTCTCTCTCTCTCTCTCTCTCTCTCTCTCTCTCTCTCTCTGCCGAGCTCCCATGGCGCTCACCTTCCCTCTTTCTTTCTCTCCATACACAAGCTTTCATGGCGTTCTCTCCTCGGGTGGTTTTCTGCACCAAGATCTATGTTGCAAAATATTTCTGCAACAAGTGCTATGTTGCGAAAAATTGTAAAAAAAAGTTCCGCAACAAGATCTCTGTTGCATAAAAAAAATCTGCAACAAGACCTCCGTTGCAAAAATAAATTGCAACAAGATCTCTGTTGCAAACCTTTTCTATAACGACCACCGATTGCAAGGGGATTTTTTTGTTTCGGCAACAAGCTTCTTGTTGCGGAGGGAGCGAGCGCAAAACTATGTTTGTTGCAAAGGGGCCAACAATGATGTATTTATTTTTTCTGCAACAGAGGTCATGTTTCTGCAACATAGGCTTTGTTTCAAAGAAAAAGGGTTCAGCAAGAGCGCAACAAGGCTCGTGTTACAAAGCGCGCGCACGGAAAAAAGATCATACGGTTGTCGAGCTCAGGATCCTACGGCTACCGAGGCAGCGGATGTTTTCTAAACATCATCCGGACGACGCGTAGCAGGCCCCTATACAATATCACGTTCATGTAATTTTTTTTTGTTATAAAATGATTTATTTGGATTCATGGAGTACGTGCTCACTCGAGTTCTGGATCAATAATGGACGCACTATTCATTTTTATTACGGTAGAATAGTACTGTTCACACTTTATTGGCTACTATAAAAGGGAGTGGTGAAGTGCAAATGAGTCCTTACCAAAAATAGGAACCGGAAACTTTCTCGATAAGTAAATGAACACATTGGGGGGAAATTTGTAACGCCCGAATAGTTAAGCTACAGTAACCCTCTACTAATGACGACACGTCACCGCAATTACTGTTGGTAATCTCGTGTTAGTTCGAAACCGGTTCGAATTCAAATTCAAAATGAAGCAAACAATAAAAGTTTTCAAACGTCAAAACTAAAATGTTCTAAAAGTGACAAACAAATCATATGTAATATTGGTGGAGAAACCACACTTTTATAAAAAGTTCAAATGCACTATAATAATTAAAAGCAGTGGCTAAAATAATAAATTAATTACTTTTGAAATTATGAAAATATTAAACTAATATATATTGGCTACAAACTAGGTTTGGCAGTGGTCCATATTGGTGATGCTAATTTAAGTGCTAACTTGGTATTTCATAAAAATAAAATAATAGAATAAAAAAGTATTAAAATAAATAAATTAGTATTTAATTAATTAACTAATGAGATAATTAAGTTAATTAATCTTGATTAACTAACCCAATAAATATGTTAATTAACACTAACATACTGTTAGTGTAGCTGAGACAATGACGCACGGGACCCACACGTCTGTTGACCCAGTCAACGGACGGTTGACTGCTGACAGCATACACTATTCTGGATAATGGTGAATTAAAATAACTAAATAAATTCTAAAAATGATTAAATCTTTTAAAATTAATATAAAATAAACCGTAGCTCGTATGGAAAAAATTTGTACATGAAAGTTACTCAGAACGACGAGACGAATTCGAATACGTAGACTGTTCGTCAACCATACGTCCCTAGCATACCGAACCTGCAACTTTCCCTCTCCGTTTCATCTGCCCGAAAACGCGAAACACCGGGAATACTTTCCCGAATGTTTTCTCCCCTTCGCGAGACCGATGCTGCTGCTGCCCCGATCGACTACGGTGTTGACGACCCCACCTTCGCTGGCGAGATTCCAGGCAAGCCCCC
>LR738713.1:615885275-615914679 GCA_902687465.1 Secale cereale
CCCTTGATCAGCCTGATATCGCCTATTCTTCTCTCTACTGTTTGCATTAGAGTAGTGTAGCATGTTACTACTTTCGATAATCCTATTCTGCTGCATAGCCTGTCATTGTCGCTACAACTGTTGACACCTTTACCTGCAATCCTAAATGCTTAGTATAGGATGCTAGATTCCATCAGTGGCCCTACACTCTTGTCCGTCTGCCCTGCTATTCTATCGGGCCGTGATCACTTGGGTGTGATCACGGGTATATACTACATACACTTACATGATACATGTTGTGACTAAAGTCGAGTCGGCTCGTTTAGTACCCGCGGTTGATTCACGGATTGGGAGCTGAAAGGACATAATTTCCCAATGGCCCTCTATGTGGATCTTTGTGGCGGAGCGACAGGGCAGGTTGAGACACCTAGGAGACAAGTGGGCCTGGCTCTGGTCGTTGTCTGTGGTTATTTCATAATAACACGCTTAACGAGTTTGGATATTTGATCTGAGTCTGGCCGTTGGCCTATACGCACTAACCAGCTGCGTGGAAACAACTATGGGCACTCGACGTCGTGGTATCAGCCGAAGCCTTCTTGACGTCAGCGACTTAGCGGCGCGCGCCGGATTGGACTGGAACGCCTACTCTGGTATTAGGAGAGGCTAGGTCTACTTACCGGCCGCCCTCGCAACGTGCAGGTGTGCATTGGGCGATGGGCCCAGACCCCCGTGCGCTTAGGGTTTAGACCGGCGTGCTGACCTCTCTGTTGTGCTTAGGTAGGGTTGCGACGTGTTGATCTTCCGAGGCCGGGCATGACCCTGAAAAGTGTGTCCGGTCAAATGGGATCAAGTGTGCTGGGTTATGTGGTGCACCCCTGCAGGGAAGTTAATCTATTCGAATAGCCGTGTCCCTCGGTAAAAGGACGACCCGGAGTTATATTCCAACCTCATGACAACAAGAATCAGATACTTGATAAAACACACCCAGATGAGTTCCAGATATAACTCGGTGGTTGCTCTATCACAGGGTGATGTGCGGGAGGATCGCCGAGTAGGATTATGCTATTCGATGTTACTTGGTGAACTTACCTTCTACTCTCATCTACTGCTGCAAGATGGAGGCTGCCAGATGCGTAGTCTTCGATTGGATTAGATACCCCCCTCTTATTCTGGCTTTCTGCAGTTCAGTCCACAGATACTACCCATATCATTGTTATCATTGCATATGTAGTATAGATCCTTGCTTGCGAGTACTTTGGATGAGTACTCACGGTTGCTTAATTTGCTCCACCTTTTTCCCCCTTATGTTCCTTCTTCTCGAATGATGCAACCAGATGGTGGAGCCCAGGAGCCAGACGCCACCTACGACGACTCCTAAGACACCGGAGGCGCCTACTACTACGTGCAGTCTGCCGACGACGACCAGGAGTAGTTTAGGAGGATCCCAGGTAGGAGGCCTGCTCCTCTTTCGATCTGTATCCCAGTTTGTGCTAGCCATCTTATGGCAACTTGTTTAACTTTATGTCTTTACTCAGATATTTGTTTACAAGTGCTCGATCATAGAAAAGTCAGCGGAAGAAACAAATATCTGAGTAAAGAGATAAAGTTAAACAAGTTGCCATAAGATGGCTAGCACAAACTGGGATACAGATCGAAAGAGGAGCAGGCCTCCTACCTGGGATCCTCCTAAACTACTCCTGGTCGTCGTCGGCAGACTGCACGTAGTAGTAGGCGCCTCCGGTGTAGTAGGAGTCGTCGTAGGTGGCGTCTGGCTCCTGGGAAAACATGTGTCCTCTGAATGCCCCATGCATTTCTTTATGAAAACTAGTTTTCTCAAACTCATGGGTGAGTAAACTCATCTATTTTTCATAAAGAAATGCATGGGGCATTCAGAGGACACATGTTTTTTCAGCAGTTGATTGGCGCTCTCGCTACGCTGGTGCCGCTACCTCGTCCAGATATTTTTTTGGTGACATACATCTCACATATTTCCGATCCTACCATCGTTAGGATCGATAATATGAAAATTAATACCATTAAAACTCCTTTCGAGTATGAATTCGACGATATATTTTTGGTGATGAACATTTTTCTAAGTTTGACATGAACATCTTTCAATTATGCGATGAACATTTTCTAAATGTCTGACGACCATTTTCCAAATTTATGACAAACATTTCCAAATGCGAGCATTTTAAATATAGGAGATTTTTTTAATTCAAGATCTTTTTCTCAAAATCATGAATATTTTTGCTTAGATTTGGTGAACATTAGAAAGTCCCGAGAAGATTTTTTAAACTCGCATTCATTTCAAACATTTTCAAAATTTATGACCACTTTTAAGATTCAGAGAACATTCGTAATATTTGTGCATTTCCAATTTTCAACTTTTAAAAATATATTCCCAAAAGGGGTTGGCCTAGGCACATTCGGCTTAAAATCTTTTCCATGAAATGCCCGCCACAAGAGGCTTCCATGCATGGTAATGCCCTACTGGCTACTGCTACTACGAGTGCTTCAAGGAGAAATCGGGAAGAAAACTAAAATAAAAATCACCCAGACATGCATGGGAGCCAAACTAGACGACTAGACGATGGGCGTGCTCAACATGAAATAGCAGAACTCGTAAATAGATATATAGGCAGACGGACGTCACGACGCCGCGTCGTCCACCTCCCCGTTATCTTGACCCACAGTACAGGAAACTGCCTTCCGTATTGTCCACTGTATCTGATTTACCACGCTGCTGTATCTTCTGAGAAAAGAAGGAGGGAACATATCTCAACGCAACAATTATCGGCACAGATAAAGGGGCTAGATGTGCTCGTGCGTAGAAACACCACTCGTTTCGGGAGTATCTATAATACTAGCACTAATTTACACGAATATTGAAGCAAGCACTAGCTCCATAGAATAATAGCACTAGTTTACACTTCACACTGGTCTACGCGAGCAAGTAGCTCCATATCCATATGGCGTCTCCAGGCCGCTCTACTCGCCGCCGTCCTCCCGCCAATCTCCGTCGGCCGATGGCTCCACGAGCATGCCCTGCGCCAAGCTCGCGTAGTATGACGCGTCCATGCCGCCAAACAAGAGTTCGTCCAACAAGTCGCTCGGCATGGAACATGGACAGCGCGCTCGGCGTGGGCTAGCTATGGGCGTGCTCGTGTTAGTCGGCCATCTCCGTCGGAGACACAAGCGGTTGCTTGTGCTGGACCGCCACGACGGCGATGGCCACGGTGTCTTTGATCTCTTGTCCACTGCCGAAATCGAATGACTCGCCGCGAGAACGGGCAGCATTCAACAGGCGGAGTCGGCAAAGTTGAGGCAGGCGTCGCGGCCGGAGAGCGCAAGCGCCCGCACCGCCGTGTTACAGGTGCGGTGCGGCCCTTGCTCCTGGTCGTCGGACGGGGACGCCGCGTCCATGGATCGGTCGAAGCTAGTGGAGGAGCTCATGAACTGTGACTTGCTGCGTCAAGAGAGACGGTGGCTGTATGGGGCCAGGTGTACTTGTTCGCCGCGGCGCTCGGGTGGAGTGCGCCGGCAATGCATTAGCATGGAAGGAGATAAGCGCGACTGCGCAGAGGTGGTGGGTCACGCGCTCAGGGCCTTCTTTTGGATATAAGTTATTACTGGAAGAATGCAAAAGCAAGTTTTGCACTGGAGTACTACTCCCTCTAGATATTTTTATTTGGATGATCAATAAATATCGAGCTGAGGTGAGACATGGCATCTTTGTGGCCGAAATAATAAAGAATGAAGAAATAAACCTTTTTAAGCAGAGAATAGAGAAATAATCAAAGGTATAAATATCACATCTTCTCGGCCATGTTGGTCATAGGATTGAGGACGAAGACCCGCGCACGTTGGAGCATCTCCTACAGGTGTTAAAAAAAACATCATTGATGAAAAAATATCGTTTACAATTTTTTTCAAAAATAACCACATATATATTCATTAGACAAACATATTACAAAGAGTACATACGTGGTCATCATAAAACACATACATATATGTCTTGCAATATTGCACCAAATACTTCGCAAGATATAAAACTAGAATTTCACTTCCGCAGAATATTGTGCCACACCAAAATGCTGCCCACCATCGTCCTCCTCCGCCGCAGAGGCAACATTGAAGAAAGAGGAGAACTGTGGTCATACCAAGAACTGAAGGAGGACCTTTGCATACAAGGATGCGTTTCGAGCCGATAAACCGGACGCCGCAAGCGACGTGACCGAGGCTTTGTGCCACGTCAGCCGGGGTTCTTCCCCGTGTCCTCTACATCCCATTTGCCATCAACTTCATTCCATGTGATTGAAGAAGAGGAACGCCGTTGCATGCCGCCATCCACGCACCCCATTGCAAAATAGCAAACACAACTGAAATAGCCGACAACAACGCCGCCCTGGAGAGTGTGGTGCACCCACCATTAGACACAAATCTTACCGGACCTGAGAGTAAATAGCATAAAACTACTACAATTCGGGCTAGGGTTCGGAAAAACTATCGATTTTTATTTTTTTCGCGGATAAATACCAAGTGAGCGGTCGACTGTTTCAAAAAACCGAAAACACGGGCAACTAGCGATTTAACCCATTTTCTGAGCGCCTGAACCCACCGGTCAGGCCACGTGGCATAGTGTGCCGACGGAGCGGGCGTTAATGGCCGTTACCCCGATCGGTCCAGCCGGAACGAAAGAAGCCGGGCGGGCCTCCCTCCCTCTCACTCTTCCCCTCCTCTTCCCCGCTCTTTGACCTAGGTGTGATGGTGGTGCCGCAGCCAAATGTCATCACCGGCTAGCCTTTGAGCCAATGGGTCACCGGCGAGGAGGGCTGTGGGCATTCAGAGGTTGAGAAATGGCTAGGCTGCTCGAGCTTCCCGCCGCAGCGGTCGCCGCAGCCATCACCGCCCGAGGTCCATCTAGACCCGGCATTCCGCACGGCTAGGGAAGTGGCGAAGTACATCCACGCGGATCCAGAGGGTGGCCACAGGTGGGCGTCGTCGTTTGGTGGAGTGAGGCAAGTAATTTTAGTACCATTCATACTTTCAGTTCAAATTTATAAATTTGGGTTAGAAGATGATAGTGACTTATTAAGAAACAAGTATTTAAATTAGGGTTAGAAGATAGTGTACTATTTCAAATGAGCAGTGCGTATTTTTGGTTATTTGACTATATTTAGTACCTTTGTTAGAAATGTTCTGTGCATTTGATCAGTGTTTTAAATTAAAGTAAGTAGTTGTTTTAAGTTTCGTTGCTTTCAAAATTAATAGGCTTCTTCGTTTGTCAATTTAATCTCTTGCAGCTTAGATGATGAGGTTTGGGAAGTGAGGCTATATTTTCAAGGTAGAGATAATATGGAGAGAAAGTTTTCAGTTTCAGATATCAGTTATCTGACATTATTAGCACTGGTTCAGTTGGAGGGGTATGGATTGGATGCATTTTTGACTTATGTTAAGAGCATCTCCAACCGCGCCCCCAACAGGCCCCCAGGGCGACTTTTTCCGCGCCGGCACCAAAAAAACCCAGTCGCGCCCTCAGGAGCTGAAATCCACCGGCTCGGCCCATTGTTTGGCCCGGCGATCCCAGGCCGAACCCAGCGCATTGGGGTCGCTTGGGGGCTCCGACGGAAGGGAAAACTGCGTCTGGGCCACCACTGTCAGGCGAAAACGCATCTTGCACGTCCAGATTCGCCCCCACACCCCCACCCCGCGCGCGCACGCCCTCTCGCCGCCTTGCCGATCCTGGTGACGCCCACCCAGCCACCACCTTTAGATAGGCCATTCACCGTCGGAAAAGAGAAAGGGTTCCGCCACGACATCCTTCACCCTTGTTCTTGGGCTAGATTTCCGTCGTTCCGGCAACGCAGAGCTGGGATACCGGCAGCTGCGCACCTACCACACCCGCCAGGTGTTCGACGATTTTGTCTGCCCGGTGATGGTCTCAGATGACGAGGAGGCGCTCGCGACGCTGTTGGAGGAGGAAGCCTATGTGGATGTCGAGGACAAAGAGCATCTCATGGTCCTCGCCGCCCTGGCCAGCCTACTAGCGAGTAATGCAAATTCGCGACGAGGTGGCTCGGCGCCGGGCCGGTTGAAGGCAAAGCAGAGGCATCGACTGGAAGGCTATTACTTGCTCTACTCCGACTACTTCGCCGATGCTCCACTGCATGGCGATAAAGTCTTTCGGCGCTGTTATCGGATGATCCGAAAGCTCTTCCTCGGAATTGTGAATTCCATCCGGGAGTTCGACAGCTACTCCAAGTTCAAGAAGGATTGCACCGACACACTTGGATTCACCTCACTCCAGAAGTGCACGTCAGCTATGAGGATGCTTGCAAACAGAGCTCCCAGTAGTTCACTGGAAGACTATGGACGCAAGGCCGAGTCCACGACCATTGAGTGTTTCTACAAGTTCTGTAGGGCCGTGGTGGCAGTGTTTGGACCGCAATACTTGAGATCACCCAATGTTGAAGACACTGCTTGGAACCTACACTACTAGGAAAAGGCATGCTAGTGGCGCACCACTTTTGCCTACTAATGGCGCACTAGTGGTGCGCCACTAGCACGATGCCATTAGATTTTTTTACTAATGGTGCACCCCTGGTGCGCCATTAGTATCTGGTGCACTAATGGTGCACCAGGCAGTGCGCCATTAGTATGTCCCTCTGTGCGCCATTAGTATGCCTCCCAGGGGGCCATATGTACCCATGTGCTTTGGCATACTAATGGCGCACTGATGGGTGATGCGCCATTAGTTTCATCTGGACAATGCGCCATTAGTATCTTGAGTGGTGCGCCACTAGTATGAATATTAGGGTTTTTCTTTTCTTTTCTGATATTTTCGCAGGATGCAAAATATATTATTGGACATAATTTAGACAACACCAGATTCATCTAATACAATAGAAGGTTAGTCTCCGAATACAATTCATCATATTAGTCTCCGAATACAATTCATCATATTAGTCTCCGAATTCAAAAGACCGAACAAAGATAGAACATTATATTACAAGTCTCGAGACCGCGAGTAGCGAGTTTGTCTTCACATTACATGTCGATATCGATCATCTAAACTACCATCACATAGAAGAGAGCTGCGGTCATCACGATGAGCATCATCGCGATGAAACTCGTCTTCATCCGGTTCCTCCAACGCTCCCTCTGTTGGGGAACGTAGTATTTTAAAATTTTCCTACGATCACGCAAGATCTATCTACCAGATGCATAGCAACGAGAGGGAAGAGTGTGTCTACATACCCTCGTAGACCGGGAGCGGAAGCGTCAAGTGACGCGGTTGATGTAGTCGAACTTCTTCACGATTCAACCGATCAAGCACCGAACGTACGGCACCTCCGCGTTCAGCACACGTTCAGCTTGATGACGTCCCACGAGCTCTTGATCCAGTTGAGCTTCTCGGGAGAGTTTCGTCAGCACGACGGCGTGGTGACAGATATGATGTATTCACCGGCGCAGGGCTTCGCCTAAGCACCGCGACGGTATGACCGAGGTGTGTTTCTGTGGAGGGGGGCACAGCACACGGCTGGAACAATTCAACTTGTGTGTCCTAGGGTGCCCCCTGCCCCCGTATATAAAGGAGCAAGGGAGAGGCCGGCCCTAGAGGGGGCGCGCCAAGTGTGGGGAGTCCTACTAGGACTCCCAAGTCCTAGTAGGATTCCCCTTTCCTTTCCGGAGTAGGAGAGAAGGAAAGAGGTGGAGAGGGGGAAGGAAAAGGGGGCTGCACCCCTTGTCCAATTCGGACCAGAGGGGGGGCACGCGCCTCCTTCCTTTTGGCCTTTTTCCTCTATTCCCGTATGGCCCAATAAGGCCCATATACTCCGAAAAATACCCGAATCACTCGGAACCTTTCCGATGTCCGAATATAGTCGTCCAATATATCGATCTTTACGTCTCGACAATTTCGAGACTCCTCGTCATGTCCCCGCTCTCATCCGGGACTCCGAACTCCTTCGGTACATCAAAACTCATAAACTCATAATACCGATCGTCATCCAACGTTAAGCGTGCGGACCCTACGGGTTCGAGAACTATGTAGACATGACCGAGACTCATCTCCGGTCAATAACCAATAGCGGAACCTGGATGCTCATATTGGTTCCTACATATTCTACGAAGATCTTTATCGGTCAAACCGCATAACAACATACGTTGTTCCTTTTGTCATCGGTATGTTACTTGCCCGAGATTCGATCGTCGGTATCTCTATACCTAGTTCAATCTCGTTACCGGCAAGTCTCTTTACTCGTTCCGTAACACATTATCTCGTGACTAACTCATTAGTCTTTTGCTTGCAAGGCTTATTATGATGTGTGTTACCGAGAGGGCCCAGAGATACCTCTCCGACACTTGGAGTGACAAATCCTAATCTTGATCTATGCCAACACCACGAATATTTTCGGAGACACCTGTAGAGCATCTTTATGATCACCCAGTTATGTTGTGACGTTTGATAGTACACAAGGTGTTCCTACGGTATTCGGGAGTTGCATAATCTCATAGTCATAGGAACATGTATAAGTCATGAAGAAAGCAATAGCAGTAAAACTAAACGATCATAGTGCTATGCTAACGGATGGGTCTTGTCCATCACATCATTCTACTAATGATGTGATCCCGTTGATCAAATGACAACTCATGTCTATGGCTAGGAAACATAACCATCTTTGATCAATGAGCTAGTCTAGTAGAGGCATACTAGGGACATACTGTTTTGTCTATGTATTCACACATGTACTAAGTTTCCGGTTAATACAATTCTAGCATGAATAAAAGACATTTATCATGATATAAGGAAATACAAATAATCATCTTTATTATTGCCTCTAGGGCATATTTCCTTCAGTCTCCCACTTGCACTAGAGTCAATAATCTAGTTCACATCGCCATGTGATTTAATACCGATAGTTCACATCGTTATGTGAAAAACACCCATAGTTCACATCACCATGTGACCAACACCCAAAGGGTTTACTAGAGTCAATAATCTAGTTCACATCGCTATGTGATTAATACCCAAGAGTAATAAGGTGTGATCATGTTTTGCTTGTGAGAGAAGTTTAGTCAACGGGTCTGTCACATTCAGATCTGTATGTATTTCGCAAATTTCTATGTCTACAATGCTCTGCATGGAGCTACTCTAGCTAATTGCTCCCACTTTCAATACGCATCCAGATTGATACTTAGAGTCATCTGGATTTAGTGTCAAAGCTTGCATCGGCGTAACCCTTTATGACGAACTCTTTATCACCTCCATAATCGAGAAATATTTCCTTTAGTCATCCAATTACTAAGGATAATTTTGACCGCTGTACAGTGATCTACTCCTGGATCACTATTGTACCTCCCTGTCAAACTCGTGGCAAGGTACACAACGTGTTTTGTACACAGCATGGCATACTTTATAGAACCTATGGCTGAGGCATAGGGAATGACTTTCATTCTCTCTATATTTTTCTGCCGTGGTCTGGCTTTGAGTCTTACTCAACTTCACACCTTACAAGTCAGGCAAGAACTCCTTCTTTGACTGATCCATTTTGAACTACTTCAAAATCTTATCAAGGTATGTACTCATCGAAAGTCTTATCAAGCGTCTTGATCTATCTCTATAGATCTTGATGCCCAATATGTAAGCAGCTTCACCAAGGTCTTTCTTTGAAAAACTCCTTTCAAACACTCCTTTATGCTTTCCAGAAAATTCTACATCATTTCCGATCGACAATATGTCATTCACATATACTTATTAGAAAGGTTGTAGTGCTCCCTCTCACTTCTTATAAATACAGGCTTCACCGCAAGTCTGTATAAATCTATATGCTTTGATCAACTTATCAAAGCGTATATTCCAACTCCGAGATGCTTGCACTAGTCCATAGATGGATCGCTGGAGCTTGCACATTTTGTTAGCACCTTTAGGATTGACAAAACCTTCTGGTTGCATCATATACAAGTCTTCTTTAATAAATCCATTAAAGAATGCAGTTTTGTTATCCATTTGCCAGATTTCACAAAATACGGCAATTACTAACATGATTCGGACAGACTTAAGCATCGCTACGGGTGAGAAAGTCTCATCGTAGTCAACTCCTTGAACTTGTCGAAACCCTTTCGCAACAAGTCGAGCTTTGTAAACAGTAACATTACCGTTTGCGTCGGTCTTCCTCTTGAAGATCCATTTATTTTCGATGGCTTGCCGATCATCGGGCAAGTCAACCAAAGTCCATACTTTGTTCTAATACATGGATCCCATCTCAGATTTCATGGTCTCAAGCCATTTTGCGGAATCTGGGCTCATCATCGCTTCCTCATAGTTTGTAGGTTCATCATGGTCTAGTAACATGACTTCCAGAACTGGGTTGCCGTACCACTCTGGTGCGGAACGAACTCTGGTTGATCTACGAAGTTCAGCAGAAACTTGATCTGAAGTTTCATGATCATCATCATTAGCTTCCTCACTAATTGGTGTAGGAATCACTGGAACGAGTTTCTGTGATGTACTACCTTCCAATTCGGGAGAAGGTACAATTACCTCATCAAGTTCTACTTTCCTCCCACTCACTTCTTTCGAGAGAAACTCCTTCTCTAGAAAGGATCCACTCTTAGCAACAAAGACCTTGCCTTAGGATCTGTGATAGAAGGTGTACCCAACAGTTTCTTTTTGGGTATCCTATGAAGATTTACTTCTCCGATTTGGGTTCGAGCTTATCATGTTGAAACTTTTTCACATAAGCATTGCAGTCCCAAACTTAAAGAAATGGCAGCTTAGGTTTCTCGTCAAACCACAGTTCATACAGTGTCATCTCCACGGATTTAGATGGTGCCCTATTTAACGTGAATGTAGCTGTCTCTAATGCGTAACCCCAAAAGCGATAGTGGTAGATCGGTAAGAGACATCATCGATCGCACCATATATAATAAAGTACGGTTATGACGTTTGGACACACCATTACACTGTGGTGTTCCAGGTGGCGTGAGTAGTGAAACTATTTCACATTGTTTTTATTGAAGGCCAAACTCGCTAACTCAAATATTTTACTCTACGATCATATCGTAGAAACTCTTATTTTCTTGTTACGATGATTCTCCACTTCACTCTGAAATTCTTTGAACTCTTCAAATGTTTCAGACTTGTGCTTCATTAAGTAGATATACCCATATCTGCTCAAATCATCAGTGAAGGTCAGAAAATAACGATACCTGCCGCGAGCTTCAACACTCATTGGTCCGCATACATCATTATGTATGATTTCCAACAACTCTGTTGCTCGCTCCACGGTTCCGGAGAACGGAGTTTTAGTCATCTTGCCCATGAGGCATGGTTCGCAAGCACCAAGTGATTCATAATCAAGTGATTCCAAAAGTCCATCACTATGGAGTTTCTTCATGCGCTTTACACCAATATGACCTAAACGGTAGCGCCACAAATAAGTTGCACTATCATTATTAACCTTGAATCTTTTGGCTTCAATATTATGAATATGTGTATCACACGATCGAGATCCAACAAAACATTTTCATTGGGTGTATGACCATAGAAGGTTTTATTCATGTAAACAGAACAACAATTATTCTCTAACTTACATAAATAACCGTATTGCAATAAACATGATCAAATCATATTCATGCTCAACACAAACACCAAATAACACTTATTTAGGTTCAACACTAATCCCGAAAGTATAGGGAGTGTGCGATGATGATCATATCAATCTTGGAACTACTTCCAATACACATCGTCACTTCATCCTTTAACTAGTTTCTGTTCATTATGCAACTCCCATTTCGAGTTACTACTCTTTAGCAACTGAACCAATATCAAATACCAAGGGGTTGCTATGAACACTAGTAAAATACACATCAATAATCTGTATATAAAATATACCTTTGTTCACTTTGCCATCCTTCTTATCCGCCAAATATCTAGGGCAGTTCCACTTCTAGTGACCATTTCCTTTGCAGTAGAAGCACTTAGTTTCAGGCTTGAGTTTAGCTTTGGGTTTCTTCACGGGAGTGACAACTTGCTTGTCATTCTTCTAGAAGTTCCCCTTCTATCACTTTGCCCTTTACTTGAAACAAGTGGTCTGGTTAACCATCAACACTTGATGCTCTTTCTTGATTTCTACCTTCGCCGATTTCAGCATCGTGAAGAGCTCGGGAATTACTTTCGTCATCCCTTGCATATTATAGTTCATCACGAAGTTCTACTAACTTGGTGATAGTGTCTAGAGAACTTTGTCAATTACTATCTTATCTGGAAGATTAACTCCCACTTGATTCAAGCAATTGTACTACCCAGACAATCTGAGCACATGCTCACTGGTTGAGCTATTCTCCTCCATCTTGTAGGCAAAGTACTGTCAAAGGTCTTATACCTCTCGACACGGGCATGAGTATGAAATACTAATTTCAACTCTTGGAACATCTCATATGCTCCGTGGCGTTTCAAAACGTTTTTGAAGTCCCGGTTATAAGCCGTAAAGCATGGTGCACTAAACTATCAAGTAGTCATCATATCGAGCTTTTGTCAAAACGTTCATAACGTCTACATCTGCTCCTGCAATAGGTCTGTCACCTAGCGGTGCATCAAGGACATAATTCTTCTGTGCAGCAATGAGGATAATCCTCAGATCACGGAACAATTCCGCATCATTGCTACTAACATCTTTCAACTTGGTTTTCTCTAGGAACATATAAAAAATAAACGTGCAGCAACATCGCGAGCTATTGATCTACAACATAGATATGCTAATACTACCAAGACTAAGTTCATGATAATTTAAAGTTCAATTAATCATATTACTTAAGAACTCCCACTTAGATAGACATCCCTCCGGTCATCTAAATGATCACGTGATCCAAATCAACTAAACCATGTCCGATCATCACGTGAGATGGAGTAGTTTCAATGGTGAACATCTTATGTTGATCATATCTACTATATGATTCACGCTCGACCTTTCAGTCTCCAGTGTTCCGAGGCCATATCTGCATATGCTAGGCTCGTCAAGTTTAACCCGAGTATTCTGCGTGTGCAAAACTGGCTTACACCCGTTGTATTTGAACGTAGAGCTTATCACACCCGATCATCACGTGGTGTCTCGGCACGACGAACTTTTGCAACGGTGCATACTCAGGGAGAACACTTATACCTTGAAATTTAGTAAGGGATCATCTTATAATGCTACCGTCGTTCTAAGCAAAATAAGAAGCATAATAAGATAAACATCACATGCAATCAAAATATGTGACATGATATGGCCATCATCATCTTGTGCTTTTGATCTCCATCTCCAAAGCACCGTCATGATCACCTTCGTCACCGGCGCGACACCTTGATCTCCATCGTAGCATCGTTGTCGTTTCGCCAACTATTGCTTCTACGACTATCGCTACCACTTAGTGATAAAGTAAAGCAATTACATGGCGATTGCATTTCATACAATAAAGCGACAACCATATGGCTCCTGCCAGTTGCCGATAACATTACAAAACATGATCATCTCATACAAAACCGTATAACTCATCATGTCTTGACCATATCACATCACAACATGCCCTGCAAAAACAAGTTAGACGTCCTCTACTTTGTTGTTGCAAGTTTTACGTGGCTGCTACGAGCTTAGCAAGAACTGTTCTTACCTACGCATACAAAACCACAACGATGTTTCGTCAAGTATGTGCTGTTTTAACCTTCACAAGGACCGGGCGTAGCCACACTTGATTCAGCTAAAGTGAGAGAGACAGACACCCGCCAGTCACCTTTAAGCAACGAGTGCTCGTAACGGTGAAACCAGTCTCGCGTAAGCGTACGCGTAATGTCGGTCCGGGCCGCTTCATCTCACAATACCGCCGAAGCAAAGTATGACATGCTGGTAAGCAGTATGACTAGTATCGCCCACAACTCATTGTGTTCTACTCGTGCATATCATCTACGCATAGACCTGGCTCATGATGCCACTGTTGGGGAACGTAGTATTTTAAAATTTTCCTATGATCACGCAAGATCTATCTACCAGATGCATAGCAACGAGAGGGAAGAGTGTGTCTACATACCCTCGTAGACCGGGAGCGGAAGCGTCAAGTGACGCGGTTGATGTAGTCGAACTTCTTCACGATTCAACCGATCAAGCACCGAACGTACGGCACCTCCGCGTTCAGCACACGTTCAGCTTGATGACGTCCCACGAGCTCTTGATCCAGTTGAGCTTCTCGGGAGAGTTTCGTCAGCACGACGGCGTGGTGACAGATATGATGTATTCACCGGCGCAGGGCTTCGCCTAAGCACCGCGACGGTATGACCGAGGTGTGTTTCTGTGGAGGGGGGCACCGCACACGGCTGGAACAATTCAACTTGTGTGTCCTAGGGTGCCCCCTGCCCCCGTATATAAAGGAGCAAGGGAGAGGCCGGCCCTAGAGGGGGCGCGCCAAGTGTGGGGAGTCCTACTAGGACTCCCAAGTCCTAGTAGGATTCCCCTTTCCTTTCCGGAGTAGGAGAGAAGGAAAGAGGTGGAGAGGGGGAAGGAAAAGGGGGCTGCACCCCTTGTCCAATTCGGACCAGAGGGGGGGCACGCGCCTCCTTCCTTTTGGCCTTTCTCCTCTATTCCCGTATGGCCCAATAAGGCCCATATACTCCGAAAAATACCCGAATCACTCGGAACCTTTCCGATGTCCGAATATAGTCGTCCAATATATCGATCTTTACGTCTCGACCATTTCGAGACTCCTCGTCATGTCCCCGCTCTCATCCGGGACTCCGAACTCCTTCGGTACATCAAAACTCATAAACTCATAATACCGATCGTCATCCAACGTTAAGCGTGCGGACCCTACGGGTTCGAGAACTATGTAGACATGACCGAGACTCATCTCCGGTCAATAACCAATAGCGGAACCTGGATGCTCATATTCTACGAAGATCTTTATCGGTCAAACCGCATAACAACATACGTTGTTCCTTTTGTCATCGGTATGTTACTTGCCCGAGATTCGATCGTCGGTATCTCTATACCTAGTTCAATCTCGTTACCGGCAAGTCTCTTTACTCGTTCCGTAACACATTATCTCGTGACTAACTCATTAGTCTTTTGCTTGCAAGGCTTATTATGATGTGTGTTACCGAGAGGGCCCAGAGATACCTCTCCGACACTTGGAGTGACAAATCCTAATCTTGATCTATGCCAACACCACGAATACTTTCGGAGACAGCTGTAGAGCATCTTTATGATCACCCAGTTACGTTGTGACGTTTGATAGCACACAAGGTGTTCCTACGGTATTCGGGAGTTGCATAATCTCATAGTCATAGGAACATGTATAAGTCATGAAGAAAGCAATAGCAGTAAAACTAAACGATCATAGTGCTATGCTAATGGATGGGTCTTGTCCATCACATCATTCTACTAATGATGTGATCCCGTTGATCAAATGACAACTCATGTCTATGGCTAGGAAACATAACCATCTTTGATCAATGAGCTAGTCTAGTAGAGGCATACTAGGGACATACTGTTTTGTCTATGTATTCACACATGTACTAAGTTTCCGGTTAATACAATTCTAGCATGAATAAAAGACATTTATCATGATATAAGGAAATACAAATAATCATCTTTATTATTGCCTCAAGGGCATATTTTCTTCACCCTCCTCTCTCCCGCTAGATAGCGCGCGTATCTGGATTTCGCCTCCGCCCTAGTGGTGTACCCTTTGTAAATGTTACCGCTGAAACGGTGAACCTATCTTAAAAACACTCCTCCCAGTCGTTGTAGACTCCGGGAACCTTACCCTTGTACACAACATACAACGGCATCACTATGCACTAGCCAAACGAAACGTTAGTACCAATTCACAGACAATACATAAGCAATATATAAGTATGCAACAAAAGGATCGGAAGAGGAAAGCAAGACATTAATAGCATCAATTACATCTAAGTTGAACGACTGTCCAAACCAAAGAGACATACAAGTTCATTAAAGTTTAATTACAACATGAGCCAATCGATGTTTCAGAACTAGACATAGCATCACTACTTTCGACTCGACTCAAGGGACCGGAGCGTGGATGAAGCCGCCGTCTATCGTGGGAGTCATTAAATCGCGGGCGTTGTCAGCCTGCATTTGTAGCATTGTGTCTATGTCACTGTTGGACGGTTGATTTTTGAGGTAGAACTACCTCGAGGTACGAAGGACATCTTGATGGATGATTTCCGATAACTCCGACTGGATGCGAAAGAATTCTTGTCCAATGTCCGCGTCCTGGATTGCCGACAAGCTCGCGGCCCAATCTTTGATTTTATCTGGTAGCAGAAGGTGATAATGGTCCCATACGATCGCCCGCATGTGATGGATGGCGTAGTAGGCACCCTTCTGACCGCCAGGCGGCTGCTTGACGCAGCAGAACGTCGTATTGTGGGCGAACACGTGCTTGCCGTACTTACGAACTGTCCTGGTGAAGGTGCCTCCAGATTTGGCGTAGCCGGGGAGAACATCATCAAGAACTTTCTTGACATTTGTGTAGTCTACCTTCGACTGATGGTCCGAGTCGAAATACGTGGCCATGGAATATTTCGGGCTTAGGAGGATGAGTGTGCAATGTGTGTCACTGCACAAAACACGGAATGTAAAAGAAAAACGATCGAAATCTAAGAAATCATATGTTACGGGACGGTTGAGGGGACGACCTACTCGGGAAAGTAAGTCACGAGGAAGTTATCCTTATCTCGGTTTGCCAGAATGACGCCTTCGAGGTAAGAACTCGCGACTTGCCGGTCCCCAGCGCTGCCCAAGATCTTGGCACGCATGTAGAAGGGGTCGACTATCACGATGTCCGAGGTCTTGTCTCTAGTGATCCGCATCTCCATACTCAGCGAAAATAGCCGAACGAAGGTGTAGTGCAGCGGATGAAGGTTAAACATAGCGAAGATGTCATCAAACCGTAGGACGATCGTACCCCCGATGGACTTATCCACAAAGCCCTTGCCCTCTGGCACCTTGGCCGCGAAAACTGGGTATGCCACATCCTTCTCTCTGAGATGCCGCTTCTCCAAAGAAAGAACACTGTCATGCAGACTCCGCATAGCACCGGTTGCAGCATTGAGCATATTAGTCGATACCATCGGCCTACCGCCACATGCACCCTCCTCATTATATCCTTAGGTGAAGGTGGCCCATCCCGAGCACGGATCGTACTCGGTGCCGGCTGGCTCGCACCCTTGTTACTCTTTCTTTTCCGTGCCTTCTTCTTCTCCTGTAATGGGAACGAGTTCTGCTCACAGACCGCCTTCTTGAGTGTGTTGGGGCTGATAATATTTCGCACCTCGGCTATCTGAGGCTCGGTGAAGTCGGCAGCTGGAGGCGTCTCCTAAGGACTGAACGCCAGACGACGCCTGTTGCAACTTGGTTTCTCCGTGGTACCAGCTAGATCGCGATCGTCTTTTGTAGGGTTGGGTCCTTGAGAAGGAGGCCCCATGAATTCGCCATCGTACCCATGATCGGCAAAGTACTTACCGACGTTGGCAAATGTACCGTCGTCGTTGTCGTCGTCGTCGTCTGGATCCTGTGCCATATGCATGTTCGGATCCTGTGCCATATGATGGGCCTCGAACCCCTCGTTGGTTACCCCAAGTGGAAGGTGTAAGATGCAGTAAGTAGAAGTGTTTTCCCTTAGCAAAGATACCAAGGATCGAATCCCCAGAGACTCCTAGGTTCAACAAGTAGGTGTCAATTGCTACGGCGCCAGATTAGTAGCAATCAACGTGGACCTGCACACAGATACAAATAACTTTGCTCCCAACGAGTACAGAGAGGTTGTCAATCCCTCCGGCCTTGTAGTTCACAAAGGATTAAAAGCAATTATAGTAGTGATAGATAGTTTTTGCAATAGTAAGTAAATAGCGAAAAATAAATAGCGGGTGTGATCAATGATGGTAATATGGACCAGAGTCTCATGATGTTCACTAGTGATGTCTCTCTCCCAAAAGACGATAAAACAGCTATGTGAGGTAAACAAATTACAGCTGGGCAATTGACAGGACCACGAACGCAAACCAATGCTGACTACATTGCAAGAAAGGTTGAGGTTCAAAGCATGGGCGGTACGCCAAAGTAAGTAGACCGAAATCCATCAATATCTACTACTAATCATCCACCTTGAGATATCTATCCAGAACATCTCGCTGGTATTAAGTTGCGAGTCCCACCCATAGTGTAAACTCAATGCAACAGACAACTGCATTAAAAGAACTTTGCGTAAAGTAAACAATCCTTGCACCCGTGGGCACAAGCACCGTTGTTTTCCTCCTTGTGGCAACAACACATCCCCTAGACTCATGTTTCTGTCACTCAAGCTAGTCATCGAGGGGCATGAACCCACAATCGAGCATAACGTTCCCTCTTGGAGTCACTACCTATTACTCGGCCAAAGCAATAAATAACAACGGAGAACATGCAAGAATTACTTATGAACAAAAATATAAAAGAGGTGAATCAAATATATTACTCAAGATCAATCTGAACATAATCTCATAATCCATCGGATCCCAGCAAACTCAACATAGCAACAGCATAAGGATTACATAGGTGCCTCGATCATGTAGGGCAGCTCACGAGGACTAATTAGTGAAGCACAAGAACGGGAGGAGAACATCACATAGCTACTGGTCATGGACTCATGGTCCAAGGGAGACTACTCACGAGTCATCCGGGAGGCGTCCATGGTGGTGGAGAAGCTCCCGGTGGTGATCCTCCCCTCCGGCACGGTGCCGGGAAGAGTTCTCCTGGTGCTCCCGATCTTGGAAGCGGCGGCGGCGGCGGAACAGAGATGGGATCGCGAAAAGGGTTCTTGTTCTGAGGGTTACGGAGGACCCTTTAAATATATGCCAAAGTAGGGCATCGGGGGAGCTTCGGGGGGCCCAGGCGCCCCCCCGGCGCGGCCCAGGGGGGGGGGGGGGCGCCGCCAGGGTGCCTGGAGCCTTGGTGCCCCCCCCAGGCTGCCCTTCGGACGCAGTGTTGTTTCCGAAACGCTGATTTTTTATATAATTTTTCTGGATTTTTCTGGGCAGTTCTCGAAACGTGAAAACCTGAAATACAAAAACAGCCGAAAACAGAAACTGGCACTGGGTGCACTGGATTAGTAAGTTAGTCCAAATATGATCAAAAGTGTATGGAAGTGTATGAATATCATAGCAATATCACCCAAAAGTCGCATGGAGCAAGCAGAAATTATAGATACGTTTTGGACGTATCAACATCCCCAAGCTTAATTCCTGCTCGTCCTCGAGTAGGTAAATGATAACAAGAATAATTTCTGTGGTGACATGCTATTAACCATATAGGACTTTTTCATAGTCATATGACAAAAGCTTACTGAGACAATGATTCTAAAGTAATTAAGTTGTCTCATGAGAAAATCACAAATGACTGAAAGTTTTACAATATGAAACTGAAACATCAAAAAGATTTGCAATGAACATGATGTGCAAATATGATAAGGTGATATCTAGCTTGCCCCCTTTAGTGATGCAAAACATAAATGCAGGGGCACCTTCAAGGTTTAAGTGATGACTAGATACAATTATTTCAGAATAAACAATATCTCAATCATGCAAAAGACAATGCTACTTTGGGACAATGCACATTACACTCAGAATGACAATCATGCTCTCAGTAGTTGGTGCTTCAGCATAAAAGTAAAAGAAAGGTTAAGTGCTAGAGCTTTTTATTTTGAAAATATGGAAGCAATTGTGTCAACGGTAGTAGTACTTCATATGTGTCATGTATAAGACATCCTATAAGTTGCAAGCCTCATGCATCGTATACCAATAGTGCTCGCTCCTTGTCCTAATTAGCTCGGATTCCCATGGGTTATCATTGCATTGCATATGTTTCAACAAAGTGTCACAAAGGGGTACCTCTATGCCACCTGTACAAAGGTCCAAGGAGATAAATCGCATTTGATTTCTCGTTTTTGATAGATCTCAACTTGAGGACATCCATACCGGGACAACATAGAAAATAGATGATGGACTCCTCTTTAATGCATAAGCATATTCTCATGAGAGATTGAGGATTAAGGTCCAAGCTAAAACTTCCACCATGATGCATGGCTTTGGTTGGCGGCCCAATGTTCTTCTCTAACAATATGCATATTAATTCAACCCACGGCAAATCACCCTTACTTCAGACAAGACGAACATGCATAGAAACTCACATGATATTCAACAAAAGTGTGACAGTTGATGGCGTCCCCAGAAACATGGTTACCGCTCAGCAAGCAACTTATAAGAAATAAGATACATAAGCAACATATTCTTTACCACAATAGTTTTTAGGCTACTTTCCCATGAGCTATGTATTGCATGGTTAGTTTGCTTAGTACAGGTGGAGGTTAGCAAAAGACTGGGAGCAACCAACTAAGAGAGCAATGACGGTCATAATCATGCAGAGCGACAAAGCAATATTGAATCAGGCATGGTAGTTATATCGCTACTCAGAAATAAAAGATCATTAAGGCTTGACAGACTTTCTTTACAGTCTTAAATATGCGTGAGCATACGCCAAGTCAATCAAAATAATTTCTCGAAGGAAGATATTACTAAACCATACCACATCATAGGCAAACAAACCATGTTGGTACTCCAATAACACATTGGGAACCCCCCAGCTATTTGAGATTAACCATAAGAAAACCTGAACTACTAAGCACCATCATGCAAGTAGCATCTTTATCATAGACACATTAACCAATGCAACGGAAGCAAACTCTACTAATAAGGTGAGCATAATAATTAAAGAGAGTTCAAGCAACCAACTAAACAAAAGATCTTGAAAAGATAAGCATGAATACTAAGAGCAGAGCACGATAGCAGCTATTAAAAGACAAAGAACACACACAACATAGATAGACATGAAAATTCTATGTTATGTTCTAGGTAGAAGTGGAGCGTGTTTCTCTCCCACATAAAGGAATGCTGGGTTCCGACTCGTTATGAAAAACTAAAAAGAAAACTAAAAGCAAGACGCTCCAAGCATAGCACATAACACATGAAGTGATAAAAATATAGCGGAACGAAAGACGAACTGATAATGTTGATGGAGAAGGGGATGCACGGGGGCATCCCCAAGCTTAGACGCTTGAGTCTCCTTGAATATTTCTTGGGGGTGCACGGGGGCATCCCCAAGCTTGAGCGCTTGACACTCCTGAATCTTTTTATGATCTTCGCTCGCACACTTGAAAACTCCCTTCATACATAACTCATCATAATCTGATTAGCGAGGTTAGTACCCTTAATAAAATAATTATACCTTGCTGGAAATAAGGATATTCTTGAAGTTCTACTGTTTCTCAAGATTGCCAAAAGGTTTTTGCAAAGAAAAAGCAAGCTCTTGATTTGCAAAGTGAAGGTAAGGCAAAACAGGACAGAATCTGTGAAAAACAGAACAGCAGGTAGTAATTGATCTGTTCGGGATACTTCTGCAACTCAAATCAAAAAACTCAGAACAGACGCACGAAAGACAATTATATAGAGAACGCTGTCAAAAAAATTCATACCAAAAAGATGATCTGGTGATTTTATACGAATTTTTCTATCCAAGGACAGAATCTGTTTCTTAGACAGCACCTCACAACTTTTGAACTTTCTAGCAATCAGAGGCTATACTTGGCACAATTATGAAAAGCAAAGATACAATGATGATGCTACAGTAGTAAACAACATCAAGACTCAACAAAAGCAAAAAATTTATTCATGTGGGCTGCCTCCCAAAAGCGCTTTCTTTTATGCCTTTAAGCTAGGCATAATGCATATATCAAGTTGTATCAATTGAACCATCATCAAGATCATCAAAAAGCTCTTCAATAATACAACTAGTCTTAAGAGGACTCTCAAATAAAGGCCTCATAGAGATACTTCTAGGTAGAAGACCAAAAGGATAAAAGTCAAGGGAAGATTCATTTATAAATTCATCAACGATAGGTGTTTCTTCCAAAGTCTTTACAGTTTCAACCCCTTTGGCAGTAGGTGGATTACTTTTAGAACGGGGAGCCTTTGGAACGTGAACGAACTTAGGCTCACTCTTTGCCGGAGTTTCTACCTTTTTGGTTTTGATTGAGGAGAAATTAGTTCCTAAGGTATCAAATATTTCCTCAATCTTGTCCATCCTAGAAGAGTCAGAATCATGGAATTTGACGGTCTCCAAAATTTTGAAAATTTTATGCATGGAGCTATCAAGTCTATTCAAATTCCCTTGGATCTTACGATCCAACTCATTCATCTTATTAATGCTTGGCATCTCTAACTCTATCTTTTCAAGTTTTTTCATAATGTGAGCTAGGGTGATGTCCTCTCGAATGCTAACAACAGGGAGATTCCCAACAAGATTTTCAATAATACTAAGAGACTCCCAAACTGGGGCCTCTAGGAAATTCCCATTGATAGCAGTATCTAGAATAAACCTATTCCAAGAAGTAATTCCACCATAAAAATTTCTAAGCAAGATAGTAGTAGGTTGCTTCTTGGTGGCTCTTTTTTGCGAATCATTAATTCTATACCAAGCATCTTTCAAACTTTCCCCACCTCTTTGTTTAAAGGTGAGAACTTCTGCCTCGTCAAAGACAAAAGGACCCGACATAATGATAACTAAAGAACAAGATAACTATTTTTGTGATTTTCGATAAAAAGGTACTAAAGCAAAAATGAAAGGTAAACTAACAAGACTAAAAAGCAAAGGTAAAAGATAGCATGCAACTCCCCTATCCTGAAGAGTGGAGTCCCCGGCAACGGCGCCAGAAAATACTCCTTGATGGGCCTCGAACCCCTCGTTGGTTACCCCAAGTGGAAGGTGTAAGATGCAGTAAGTAGAAGTGTTTTCCCTTAGCAAAGATACCAAGGATCGAATCCCCAGAGACTCCTAGGTTCAACAAGTAGGTGTCAATTGCTATGGCGCCAGATTAGTAGCAATCAACGTGGACCTGCACACAGATACAAATAACTTTGCTCCCAACGAGTACAGAGAGGTTGTCAATCCCTCCGGCCTTGTAGTTCACAAAGGATTAAAAGCAATGATAGTAGTGATAGATAGTTTTTGCAATAGTAAGTAAATAGCGAAAAGTAAATAGCGGGTGTGATCAATGATGGTAATATGGACCGGAGTCTCATGATGTTCACTAGTGATGTCTCTCTCCCAAAAGACGATAAAACAACTATGTGAGGTAAACAAATTACAGCTGGGCAATTGACAGGACCACGAACGCAAACCAATGCTGACTACATTGCAAGAAAGGTTGAGGTTCAAAGCATGGGCTGTACACCAAAGTAAGTAGACCGAAATCCATCAATATCTACTACTAATCATCCACCTTGAGATATCTATCCAGAACATCTCGCTGGTATTAAGTTGCGAGTCCCACCCATAGTGTAAACTCAATGCAACAGACAACTGCATTAAAAGAACTTTGCGTAAAGTAAACAATCCTTCCACCCGCGGGCACAAGCACCGTTGTTTTCCCCCTTGTGGCAACAGCACATCCCCTAGACTCATGTTTCTGTCACTCAAGCTAGTCATCGAGGGGCATGAACCCACAATCGAGCATAACGTTCCCTCTTGGAGTCACTACCTATTACTCGGCCAAAGCAATAAATAACAACGGAGAACATGCAAGAATTACTTATGAACAAAAATATAAAAGAGGTGAATCAAATATATTACTCAAGATCAATCTGAACATAATTTCATAATCCATCGGATCCCAGCAAACTCAACATAGCAGCAACATAAGGATTACATAGGTGCCTCGATCATGTAGGGCAGCTCACGAGGACTAATTAGTGAAGCACAAGAACGGGAGGATAACATCACATAGCTACTGGTCATGGACTCATGGTCCAAGGGAGACTACTCACGAGTCATCCGGGAGGCGTCCATGGTGGTGTAGAAGCTCCCGGTGGTGATCCTCCCCTTCGTCAGGGTGCCGGGAAGAGTTCTCCTGGTGCTCCCGATCTTGGAAGCGGCGGCGGCGGCGGAACAGAGATGGGATCGCGAAAAGGGTTCTTGTTCTAAGGGTTATGGAGGACCCTTTAAATATATGCCAAAGTAGGGCATCGGGGGAGCTTCGGGGGGCCCAGGCGCCCCCCCGGCGCGGCCCAGGGGGGGGGGGCGCCGCCAGGGCGCCTGGAGCCCTGGTGGCCCCCCCAGGCTGCCCTTCGGACGCAGTGTTGTTTCCAGAACGCTGATTTTTTATATAATTTTTCTGGATTTTTCTGGGCAGTTCTCGAAACATGAAAACCTGAAATACAAAAACAGCCGAAAACAGAAACTGGCACTGGGGTGCACTGGATTAGTAAGTTAGTCCAAATATGATCAAAAGTGTATGGAAGTGTATGAATATCATAGCAATATCACCCAAAAGTGGCATGGAGCAAGCAGAAATTATAGATACGTTTTGGACGTATCACCATAGGGATGTCCGGCAGCGTTGCGGCGGTCTTGCCATGGCTTGGCGCCGACAAGACAGGCGGTGTTGTCTTTGGGGTGGTGTCCCCCGCCCCCAAACGAATCTGGCTCTTTGGCCAAAGCAGGGGCCAGCTTAGGCATGCGCTGAGGGTCATCACATCATCTTCGTCGGCCCCGGCGGGTCGAATCAGCGGTAACAACTCGTCGCAACCTGGCAGCACCCGAACCAGTTGAACCCTATACACGGTGGGTGGCATCGGATTACCATGGAACATGGGGTTGCCCGGTTGAACGATTCTTCCCTTGGCGACATCGACCAACTCGTCGTTCACAAAGTGCAGGAGAGTGCACGGAACGTCGGCGGCTCCCTGCAAAAACATGTAGGGCGCCAGGGATGCCCAGTCAAAGGCAAGGAGATGAAGTCCTCGGCCGAGAGGCTTAATTAGTTACCGTGATGATGGCGTCGAGCTCGGCTAATGTCGAGGCACCGCCAACGGCGGGCGTGCAATTAACGGAGGGGCCGCTTTCTACAGAGGTGCCGGTCGGCGTACACCCTGGTGCATTAAGGTCCAATGCCCGTGCCGGCGTCGGAGACACCAATGCCGCCTCCGCCGGAGACACCAATGGCCCCGCCTACGCGTTCTGCGAGTTGCTGGCCGTGAAGCTGGGAATCGGGGGCGGCCCCTATTGGTCGCCCGCAATCCACGTCGTCAGCCCCTGAATCAAGGTGGGCATAATGCCGGTGAGCGTCGATCCCAGTTGTTGTTGCACTTGCTCTTGGACAATCTCCGGAATCCGTGCCACTTGTGCCTTGAGTTCTTGAACCTCGCGCGCCTGGCTTTCCGAGCTAGTCTTTTTCTCCTTTCGCCCACCAGCGTTATAGTATGACAACCATTTTGTGGACAAGCCTTTGCCGGCCACACGACCAGCCGACGACAGCTTACTGAGCTTATCCTTTTTTTCATTACATTCAACGCCCTATTTAGAGTGGTGTCCCAAGGGGTGCTTTGATTCGACCCCGCGCTACTTCTTTCAGTCGCCTGTGGAAGGAATGTGAACCATTTAGAAATTTGGCTTCATTAATTAGAATGCAACCATATGGAGCTAATTACACGGGGGTGTATTCCTTACCAGAATAAGCTCAAGGGCCCTTGTCTTCGGATCCGTGGTGAGCTCCTTTGTTACCGGGTCCTCCTTGTACCGGGCCCTGACAAAGTTCCTGGTCTGCTTGTCACCGTATTTATCGAAGAGGGGTGGTAGGCCTTGCTCGGCAGGCTCCGCGTCCTCCTTGTCCCATATAGGCTCCGCCAGTGTGTAACCGCCGGGACCGAGTGTGTGTTCCCCTAAGTTCAACTGCCGCATTTCTTCCCCCCACTGACTTGATTCGAAGGTTGCGGTGCTCTCGCACTTGATCTTGAACTCCTTGTAGTCATCTTCGGTGATCGAAGGATTTTTCTCCTTGATCTTCTCATAACTAAAACCTTTGTCAATCATTCTCTTCACCGTGCTTTTCCAAGTAGACAGGGCCGTGCTCATCCTCGTGAGGGCGACATTGTTCACTTTATTCCCTGTGAGGCTTGTGTTTTCAAATTCAGCGGGAAACTTGTACCGTTTGTGCAGCTTCGTGAAGAGGAGGTTGCGCAAATTCCCTCGGTCCTTATGCCTTAGGTTCTAGGTGTTGATCGAGACGGTGCTCCGGAGAATGCACCCGAGCTGAACCGAGTACCCCTTGACTATTTGTTTGGGTGCCGTTGGATTCCCGTCAGAGTCCACTTCAGTAAATTCCTCCTTGACGGTGCGGAGCACGGTCGGGCGCTGGTCCTTCCGTTGCCTCTTCGGTTGGCTGCCATCTATGCGTGCGCCGCCATCATCAGTGGTGGCATCCTCGGCGGCACCATCAGTGGTGTAATCCCCGACGGCACCATTAGTGGGGTCATCCTCGGCGGCACCATCAGTGGTGTCAGGATCGGTGTCTTTTGCGGCGTCCTCATAGAAGTGAGGTTGTTCCTCCATCTCCTGGGACAGCTCCCAGAATGCCTTGCCGCCTGAACCGCCGGCCTCATCGTTGTGGGCCATGTTTCTCTCTAAATAGGAAAAAAGTTTGGTCAAAAAGTTGGTTATTGTCAAGGAACAATATCATGGTCTCATCATTTAGGGTTTGTCGACACCGAGGCATCCTAAAAGCTAAGCTTTTATCATTTTGGGTTTTTTGACGCCGAGGCACCCTAAAAGCCTAATCTTTTATCATTTCGGTTTTTATCGACACCAAGGCACCCTAAAAGCCTAGGTTTTATAATTTATGGTTTGTCGACACCGAGGCATCCTAAAAGCTAAGCTAGGAAGGAGAATTCTAAGTTGAGCCTAATCACTTGGCTCTATTGCCGCCTATGGTTTAATGCAGCAAGAATAAAGGGGCAGTTGATCCTACTTAATTAAGTACTAAGATACCCCGGCCCACGCATTAATCACAAGTACCCCATATGTCCTATTTTAGCAAAGTCATGCTAAAATTCACGGAAAATTTCAGCATGACCTTTGCTGAAAATAGGACATATGGAGTACCTGAATTTGCCGGAACGGAAGTTAATCGACATTCCAGCAAACTCAAGGGCCTCTCGGGGTACCTGCAAAATCATCACGACACGATGGTCGGAGACAAAACCCAGCAAAAAGCTGCTCTAGGGTCAATCTAGAACATGCATACGAACTAATGTCCACACTTGCATGCATAGAAGGAATTCAGTCACCTCTACAACAATACAGAAATAGAATCACTGCTTGCCAATACCAGTAAGGGACATGCTTTCTCTTAGGATTTTGTTGACCACTATCAGGAAGTACTAGTACTAGCTGCAAATAAGTAATGAAATGCTGAAGTTGACAGTATCAACCATTGGTGATATCAAATCCACAAACTTCTTATTTCGAGAATGAAAGAATCAACTCTTCAAGAACATCTTGCAAAATGTAGAATTTAACAGATCACTATGATATGCAAAATGCAGCACACGTCAATCATTTGAACTACTGCCACAAACACTAGACGTGCCATCATCTCATCTCTGCTCTTCTCTTCTCTTCTCTTCTCTAAGTAGAGTAGAGTAGGGACAGCCAACACGTCAAGCCCAAATATGCTAAGCAGTGTCAAGCGGACCCAAATATGCTAAGCAGTGTCAAGCAGTCAGCAAAATTCAGCCTATACGTACTGTACTCTAAACTGGATCTTTATGTATTCTACAAAATAGAAGAAGAGTTGTATCTATCTATACGTACTCTAGACATGAAGAAATCAACATCAATATTGATATCACTAGTGCTAAGCATATCAGTAGAAGTATACTAGTTGTAGTATCTAACAAGTAGGGGAGGGCATTGTTGCTGGACCATCCTGCCATTTTAGAAAGAAAAAAAGAAGATTTGTATGCATCTAGCCTATAAGTACTCTACACAGGAACAAATCAACATCTCATGATTGAGAAGCAGAGCAGATCTGTCGGAGAGTCAACCACTGTTGCTGGACAGAAGAAAATTACAAGAAAAAATCAAATTTTCTGACAGACAAAATAAGAGGGATGCCAAAACTGAGGTTCAATGGAGCTTGTTACACTTCCATGCTTGATTATGTATCTATTGTTACACAAGCATGGTAAGCACGTTTTAATAAATCATGTAATGCAGAGTTGCACACACAATCAGTACCATTTTCTTTCTAGAACTCCATAAATGAACTGGTGATATATGATGAACACGGAGAACACAATTTCAGACAAGAAAAACTTGCCGTGTTTGTTATTTTCAGACAAAAAATCATGGGACCAATCGGTCCATTCGAAACATACATTAGCAATTTATTTAATAATGGAGTATTTTATTGTACTTTCGAGGATCATAGCATCAGCAACACAGGTCATGACTTGTCAAAACCAACCACAACTCGGGAGCAAACAAAGAGATCGGACACCCAGACTGCTAGCCGGGCAATAGGAGGGAAGGTGTTCGATCGATGAACTTGATGGTTGACTAAATGCCATGTTTGCTGGATTAAAATAAACCACCACTAAAATAGGGGTCCCCTGCTCGGTTTAGTAGGTGTGGTAGACGTCGTTGAGCAACAAAAAACTTATTGCTTTTAAGCCAGGCAGTACCACTAAGGACTAAAGAGGAGGGGTTGGGGGTAACCACAACGTTCGGCCATTCTGAACCTTTTTTTATACTTCCACCGTCCTAAAAGAAATGACTCGAATTTATACTAAGCGAGGGAGTATATTTGTAGTCTATGGCATATACTCCTACAAAGAAGCGGGGAGAGAAGACCAAAGCGACCCAAACTACTCCGCAAACAAAGACACATCAAGTCTCGAAAGCATAGCCCCCCCTGTCATGGAGGATTGGCCTTTTGGATTCATGGTCACATTTGTTTGACCAAGGCAAAATATCATTTGCATAACTAGAGATAACAACTTGATGGTGTTCATTGTAGGTCCTGAAAACTTCAGCGTTCTAGCACTTCCAGATATTCAACAAGACATCCATGATTACTGTGTTCCTTAGTTTATTAGCTCACTTGAAGATGGCTAAGTCATGCTGAGAGAGTCAATAATCGTCAGGTTTCCCTCGGTACTGAGCAGCGTATGAGAAGATGAGCTGTTGATTCGGCTTCTTTAGAACACAGAGAAGCTTCGATGGATTTCAGACAAAAACACGCAGAACACAATTGGCCAGCAGAGGTAGGGGGTCGGTGCGGTGGCTTACCTTGGCGGAGCGACGGAGGAGCGAGGCGGGGTGGAGGCCTCGGGGGGAGCCACCGACGAGGTAGGGCTTGGGGGGAGGCCTCTTCCTCCTTCCTTAAAAGGGGCGGCGGTCTCTTCCTCCTTCCTCCTTCCTTGATGGGGCGACGGCCTCTTCCTCCTTCCTTGATGGGGCGGCGGCCTCTTCCTTGATGGGCCGGTGGCGGCGCT
>LR738713.1:615914876-616115737 GCA_902687465.1 Secale cereale
GTCGGGGCGGCGGCGTCGGGGCAGCGCGCGGGGGTCGGGGCGGCGCGAGGGAGAGGGCGAAAGGGGATCTGGCGAGCGAGGGCGAGGGAGAGAGGGCCAGAGGAGAGAAGTGTATGGATGGGGGCAGAATACTAATGGCGCACCTCCCCCTGGTGCGCCATAAGTATATCTATTCTAATGGCACACCTCCCCCGTGGTGCGCCATTAGTATTTTTTTATTTTTGTTCGAGCCCACAGGTTATCTTCCACCAAACCCCATCTACATCAAACCCCATCTAGTAGCCCGACTGGTCAGCACGCAACGCACACACCAGGAGGTCCTAGGTTCGATTCCCAGGCTCCCCAATTTTTGTTTTTATGCATTTTTTCTTTGCACATATCTTTTTATCCATGCATCCAAATATAACATGTCACATATGCTAGATGCTGAGAATTTCATGCAGAAAAATAATATGCCGTTTGTTGCCATGTTAACAACATTTAAAATGCTGTTTGATATTTATTTGTGTTTAAATATGTTCAAACTTGTTTAAATCATAACTAAATATCCATAGCTCCAAATTTGACAAACTTTATATGCTTTTGGGAGTAACATATAACCAAGCACAACTAGTCATTTTTTTTGGATTTTTAGTTGCATTCATTTGTGAATTGGTAAAACATTTATGAATATGAAAAAATATCATCAAATTTGAAAAAATATTCCTGAATTCAAAAAGTGCCCATGAAAAAACATTTATGAATATGTCGAAATACAATCAAGAAATGAAGGCTACAATTTAAATATAATCAATCTTAGCTAGCTATCTGTTCACAATCTTCTTGCCCTTCTTTTTCGCAAATGGAGTTCTTCTCTTGAACGGACGTCCTTTAGGTAGGGTGGTGCTGCTTCTTCTTGTGGTGTATGGCACTTCATCGTCGTCGTCATGTTCCATCTTCGGGTCGCCGTACTTGTCGAAGTCTTGCTCATTGGCGACTCCATCCATTCCGATGATCTTCCTTTTGCATCTCCTCACGACAACACGACTGGGCTTTGACGGGTCGGTAATGAAGAAGCATTGGTCCACTTGGGAAGCTAGTACCCATGGCTCATTTTTTGCGGTGACGTTTGCGCCCGCGGTCTTGGATTTGGCTTCGGGTATAACCATGGTGGTGAAATACCGGTATTATTTTAGGACGCTCTTGGCCCATCTGACACGGAACATCGGGACCTTCTCTCCAGCGTAGCTCAGCTCCCAGATCTCTTCGATCCTTCCGTAGTATCTGTCCTCGTCGTTGCCGGTGTAGGATTCCATCGTTACCCCGGAGTTCTGATAACCATCGCTCTTCATGTCCTTGTCCTCGGTGTAGAACGTGTACCCGTTGATATCGTACGCCTCATAGGTCATCAGGTTGTGCTCGGTGCCCTGTGACAAAGAGAATATGAGATTTTCTTCTGCGGAAGAATCCTCATGTAAAGGGTACGACAGAAGCTTCTCCTTGAACCAACGCGTGAAACATGAGTTGTTCTCTTTGATTATATCTCCGTCCGTCCTCTGTTGGCCTCGGTCATTGTACGTCTTCTCAATAAAGGTTTTGTGCTCTACCACCCAAGGATCAACCACGTCTATGTGTTGTAGCGCGACTAGGTTTGCTCTTTCAAAGTCGGCGAGTCTACCCTCGAAGTCGACATGCATTTCGCGGCGACCCTCACGGTGACCCCATCCAGCGAGCCTGCCGAGGTGCCTGTTGACGGGCAGACCAACGGGGTTCTCGATGCCTAGATAATTCATGCAGTAGGAGATGCACTCTTCGGTCAGAAAGCCCCTGGCTATGCTTCCCTCTGGACGTGACATGTTGCGAACGTATCCTTTGATGACACCATTCATCCTTTCGAACGGCATCATGCTGTGCAGGAACGTCGGCCCGAGTTGGATGATATCCTCCACGATATGGACCAGCAGATGCACCATAACGTCGAAGAATGCGGGCGGGAAGTACATCTCAAGCTCGCATAGTATCACCACGATCTCTTCCTGTAGCCTTTTGAGTTGCCTCACGCCAACCGACTTTGGAGAGATGATGTCAAAAAAGTTGCATAGGCGAAATAGAGTTTCACGGACGTGCGCGTCCATGATCCCACGTATTGCAACTGGAAGTATATGCGTGATCAGCATGTGACAGTCGTGAGACTTCATCCCGCTGAACTTCTGCTTCGCTGGGTCTAGGTATCTGCTTATCTTCCCCGCGTAACCGTAAGGAAGTTTTACTCCTACGAGGCAAGTGAAAAACTGCTCGATCTCCTCGTGACTTAGAGTGAAGCACGCGGGAGGGTAGTCATTTCCGGTCTTCTTGGCCTTTTTGCCTTTGCGATGACTTTCCGTGTCCTGCTTCGCCTCATCATCATCATCATCATCATCATTAGCGTGAAGCTCCTGCCTGATGCCCATTGATTTCAAGTCTGCCATTGCTTTCGGCCCATCTTTGGTCCTCTCTGGCATGTTGAGCAGGGTACCAAGCAGACTCTCGCACACGTTCTTCGTGATATGCATGACATCAAGGCTGTGAGGCACACGGTGGATCTTCCAGTACGACAAGTCCCAGAAAACAAACCTTGTTTTCCATACCTTCAGCAGCGGCTCTGGCGCCTTTCGCTTCTTTCTCGGCTCTGGCGCCTGTTGCTTCTTTCCCGGCAGCGGGCAATCTTTCCAATTTTTCAACAACTCTTCTATTTCCTCGCCGCTCCTTGTACGCGGGCGTCTTCGGGGTTCGGTTTCACCATCGAACAGATCCTTGCGTTTCCTCCACGGGTCATCTTCGCGAAGCCACCTTCGATGTCCCATGAACACGGTTTTCGAAGACCCGGAATCTCTATCTAGCTGGCGATACGTTGTGTCATGCAGCTGACGCATCCAGAAAATCCGTGGACCACCTGCCCTGCGACATATCCATAACCGAGATAGTCGTGCACCGTCGTGAGCAGTGCGGCTCTCATAGGGAAATATTCTTTCTCTGCGGCGTCCCACGTATTGGCTGGCGTTTTCCACAGCGTGTCTAGCTCCTCTTTCAGCAGCCCCAGATACAGATTGATGTCGTTCCCTGGTTGTTTCGGCCCTTCAATTAGCATATTCATGTGAATGTACTTCCTCTTCATGCACAACCAGGGGGGAGGTTGTACATCCACACAAACACATGCCAGGTGCTATGTGTGCTTCTCTGGCTGCCAAACGGATTGACTCCATCGGTGCTCGCGCCCAGCACGATGTTCCTTGGATCGTTCCCAAATTCTAGGTCTTCGAAGTTCAACGCTTGCCACTGGCTCGCATCCTTAGGGTGACTCAGCATCTTGTCTTTTTTATTTATCTCCTGATCATTTCCGTCATCTTCTCGCTTCTTCTCCTCCCTATCCGCGTGCCAATGCAGGAGGTTTGCTACCTTAGGGTCCGCGAAATACCGCTGCAGACAAGGAGTGACCGGAAAGTACCACACAACTTTTCGAGGAGCTTTCTTCCGCTTCTTGTATCGAGTGACGCCGCACACCAGACATATGGTAGACCCCGCGTGCTCATCCCGATAAATGATGCAATTGTTCATGCACACATGGTATTTCACGTGCGGTAAATCCAGAGGACACACGATTTTCTTCGCCTCCTCGAAACTGGTCGGGCACTTGTTCCCCTTGGGAAGACGTTCGTGCCAGAATGCCATGTACTCGTCGAAGCATGCGTCGGTCATTTTGTGTTTTACCTTCATCTCCAGAGCCATGAGTGTTACTTTTAGGCGGGTATCCTCGGGCCTGCATCCTTCATACAATGGAGTAACCGCGTCTATCTCTAGTTGATACATCTTGGCTTTCTCTCACGCGACAGCTCTTGCGTTATCCGTCTGCTTGAGAAGAACCTCTTGAATATGAGGGTCCTGCACCCAGCCTCCATCGCCGTCTGCTCCGGCATCTTCATCTAGATCATGATCATGCCCTTCGTCTTGATCTTCCTCATCATCATGTCCGGCATCTTCTACATGATGACTGTGTACAGCATCACCGTCATGATCATGTCCTGGAGATTCTTCGTTTTCTCGCCCGCCTTCACCGCGGTGGTTGTCTTGCTGCCCTTCCTCATTTCTTGCCCGACCATGGACGACTTCATAGTCATCTTCATCACCTTGCGACCGATAGCCATCCATGAAACCACGCAAGAGCAGGTGGTCCCGCACCTGCCCGGAATCCGGGTCCGCAATAAGGCTCTTCAGCTTGCATCTTCGACACGGACATCTTATCTCCGTCTCGTTCTTTTGAAGCATCTCGGCCTTCGCGGAGCTCAAAAACCTATTCACGATGCATACGGTCATCGTGTGGACCATGGTCGCCTGCGGGGTAGAGCAAAACGATATTTTAGAACCAAGAAAAAATTTGGCATGACTTTCCCTAAAAATAGGACCAAAAAGAATGCATAGTGCCAAAATTCTCGCCGAAACGGAAATGAATCAACATTTCGGCAAAATATTGGCAACTATGGCATTTCAAATACCGGTACCTGCAAACACAAACATATATGCAACACCACAAACATACATAGATCTAGCTAGGCCATAAAAAGTGCATGTGCACGGTTGTGGGAGCTCGAGGGAGAAAAAATGATCTACAACATAAAGATAGCTTTCCCCCCTTACTTACCTATCAAAAAAGGTAATTTAACCACTTGATTTTGATGAATCTATGGTGCAAATGAGGTGAGAAGGAAGAGGCAGCCGACACAAGCTTGGAGGAGGAGGTGGAGAGAATGAAGTGGGGAAAGTGAGTGTGTAGGTGTGGCTGTCCAAAATATCTAGCTGGTCCCACTTTACTAATGGCGCACCACTCATCAATGCGCCATTAGTAACCAGTGTTACTAATGGCGCATTAGTGAGAGGTGCGCCATTAGTACTTTTGCAAAAAAAAATAGTACTGGCGCACTGAGTTGGAGGTGCGCCATTACTATTTAAACTAGTAATGACGCACTGTGCCACCGTGCGCCATTAGTATGTCTGTAAAAATAAAAAAAAGAAGTTGTTACCAATGGCGCACCGAATGTCTGGTGCGCCATTAGTATTTGGACATTAATGGCGCACCAACACATGGTGTGCCATTAGAATATACTAATGGCGCACCACATGTCTGGTGCACCATTAGTGGCCATATCATCTATAGCCCTTTTCCTAGTAGTGCTAGCACAGAATGCAGCAAGAGGATTTACTGGGATTCTTGGAAGCATCGACTACATATATTGGAAATGGAAGAACTGTCCGTTTTCATGGCAGGGGATGTACAAAGGTGGGAAAGGCGGTTTATATGTGGTACTTGAGGCAGCGGCCACACACGACCTCTGGATTTGGCACTCCTTCTTTGGTATGCCAGGAACTCACAATGACATCAACGTACTGCAGTGCTCCCCTGTCTTTGCCAAGCTTGTTGAAGCTCATTCTCCTCCGGTGAACTTCGAGGACAATGGGCGGCACTACAACAAGGGATACTACCTAGCAGATGGCATCAATCCGAGATGGTCCACATTTGTGAAGACTATCTCAAACCCTGTGCCAGGAGGCATTTGACACCCCCGATTTTGACTGTACACTAATCATGCACGCAAATGTGTACGACCAAGATCAGGGACTCACAGGTATATATCACAACACAATGATACGTCCATTTTGCATCATGCTTATAAGTTGATATTTATTGCATTATGGGCTGTTCATACATGTTTTGTCACAATACTTATGCCTTTTCTCTCTTATTTTGCAAGGTTTACATGAAGAGGGAGAATGCCGGCAGCTGGAATTCTGGGCTGAAAAAGGAGCAAACTCTGAAAACCTATTCTGCACAACTCCAAAAGCCCTGAAACTCCACAAAACATCGTTTCGGAAAATATAAAAAATATCTGGCGAAAGAAACCCACGGGAGGGGCCACCGGCTGGCTTCGAGGGTGGGGGGCGCGCCCCCTGCCTCGAGGGCCAGCTGGCAAGCCCACAGTGCCCATCTTCTCCAATATGAAGCGTTTTGACCTGGAAAAAATCACAAGGAGGCTTTCGGGACCAAACGCCGCCGTCTTGAGGCGGAAACCAATCTAGGGCTCCGGCAGAGCTGTTCTGCCGGGGATACTTCCCTCCGGGAGGGGGAAATCGTCACCACCGTCATCACCAACAACTCTCCCATCTTGGGGAGGGCTATCTTCATCAACATCTTCACCAGCACCATCTCCTCTCAAACCCTAGTTCATCTCTTGTATCCAATCTTTGTATCCAAACCTCAGATTGGTACCTGTGGGTTGCTAGTAGTGTTGATTACTCCTTGTAGTTGATGCTAGTTGGTTTATCTGGTGGAAGATCATATGTTCAGATCCATTATGCATATTAATACCCCTCTGATCATGAACAATATTTTGTCTTGTGAGTAGTTACTTTTGTTCCTGAGGACATGGGAGAAGTCTTGCTATTAGTAGTCATGTGAATTTGGTCTTCGTTCGATATTTTGATGAGATGTATGTTGTCTCTCCTCTAATGGTGTCATGTGAACGTCGACTACATGACACTTCACCATTATTTGGGCCTAGAGGAAGGCATTGGGAAGTAATAAGTAGATGATGGGTTGCTAGAGTGACAGAAGCTTAAACCCTAGTTTATGCGTTGCTTCGTAAGCGGCTGATTTGGATCCATATGTTTCAGGCTATGGTTAGGTTTACCTTAATACTTCTTTGGTAGTTGCGGATGCTTGCATTAGAGGTGAATCATAAGTGGGAGGCTTGTGCAAGTAAGGGCAGCACCCAAGCACCGGTCCATCCACATACCAAATTATTAAAGTACCGAACGCGAATCAGATGATCGTGATGAAAACTAGCTCGATGATAATTCCCATATGTCCTCAGGAGCGCTTTACCTTGCCTAAGAGTTTGTCCAGGCTTGTCCTTTGCTACAAAAAGGATTGGGCCACCTTGCTGCACCTATTTACTTTTACCTTTTGTCACTTGCTACCAATTACCTTATCACAAAACTATCTGTTACCTATAATTTCAGTGCTTGCAGAGAATACCTTACCGAAAACTGCCTATCTTTTCCTTCTGCTCCTCGTTGGGTTCGACACTCTTACTTATCGAAAGGACTATGATAGATCCCCTACACTTGTGAGTCATCAAGACTCTTTTCTGGCACCGTTGCCGGGGAGTGAAGCGCCTTTGGTAAGTGGAATTTAGTAAGGAAAAATTTATATAGTGTGCTGAAATTTATTGTCACTTGTTACTATGGCTCAAAATCCTTTGAGGGGCTTGTTCGGGGTATCTTCACCCCGAGCAGAAGAGCAAAGAGTTGATCCTCAAACTACTGCACCTATTGAAAATGTTTGCTTTGAGATTCCTTCGAGTATGATTGAGAAACTGCTTGAAAATCCTTTTACAGGAGACGGAACACTTCACCCCGATTTACATCTAATCTATGTGGATGAAGTTTGTGGATTGTTTAAGCTTTCAGGTATGCCCGAGGATGTCATCAAGAAGAAGGTCTTCCCTTTATCTTTGAAGGGAGATGCATTGACATGGTTTAGGCTATGCGATGATATGGGATCTTAGAACTATAATCGTCTGAAGTTGGAATTTCATCAGAAGTTCTACCCTATGCACCAGGTTCATCGTGATCGTAATTATATTTATAATTTCTGGCCTCGCGAAGGAGAAAGCATCGCTCAAGCTTGGGGGAGGCTTAAGTCAATGTTATATTCATACCCCAATCATGAGCTTTCAAGAAAGATGATCATCCAAAAAATTTATGCTCGGCTTTCTCTCAATAATCGCACCATGCTTGATAATTCTTGTTCTGGCTCTTTTATGATGAAGACTATTGACTTCAAATGGGATTTATTGGAAATAATTAAACGCAACTCTGAAGATTGGGATCTCAACGAAGGTAAGGAGTCAGGTTTGACCCCTAAGTTTGATTGTGTTAAAGCTTTTATGGATACCGATGTTTTCCGTGAGTTTAGCACTAAATATGGACTTGACTCTGAGATAGTAGCTTCCTTCTGTGAATCCTTTGCTACTCATGTTGATCTCCCCAAGGAGAAGTGGTTTAAATACCATCCCCCAATTGAAGTAAATGTAGTTGAACCTATTAAAATTGAAGAAAAGACTATCACTTATAATGTTGATCCTGTTATTCCCACTGCTTATATTGAGAAACCACCTTTCCCTATTAGGATAAAGGATCATGCTCAAGCTTCAACTGTAGTTCGTAAGAGTAATACTAGAACACCTACACCCTCTGAGCAAATTAAAGTTGAACCTAGTGTTGCTATGGTTAAAGATCTCTTGGTAGAAGATTTAGATGGACATGTTATTTACCTCCAAGAAGAGTCTGCTAGAATAGCCAAACCCAATGCTAGGAATAAACATAAACCGGTTGTTGGCTTACCTGTTATCTCTATCAATATAGGAGATCATTGCTATCATGGTTTATGTTACGTAGGTGCTAGTGCGAGTATTATCCCTCTTGATTTGTACAACGAAGTTATGCATGATATTGCACCTGTTGAGTTAGAAGGGATTGATGTTACTATTAAGCTCGCTAATGGAGATACTATTTCACCAGTTGGGATTGTTAGAGATATTGAATCCTTGTATGGGAAGGTTAAATACCCTGCTGATTTTCTCGTTCTTAGTTCCCCACAAGATGCTTTCTGTCCCATTATATTTGGTAGACCCTTCTTGAATACCGTTAATGCCAAGATAGACTGCGTGACAGACATTGTCACTGTCGGATTAGGGGATATGTCTCATGATTTTAACTTTGCTAAATTCCGTAGACAACCCCTTGAAAAGGCACCACCTAGTAAAGATGAAATTATTGGTCTTGCTTCTATTGCCGTGCCACCTAATGACCCTTTAGAACAATACTTGCAAGACCATGAAAATGATATGCATATGAATGAGAGAAGGGAGATAGATGATATATTCCTTACACAGGGACCCCTATTAAAAACAACTTACCTGTTGAAATCCTAGGGGACCCTCCTCCACCCAAGGGTGATTCCGTGTCTGAACTTAAACATTTACCTGATAATCTTAAGTATGTTTATCTTGATGAAAAGAAGATATATCCTGTTATTATTAGTCCTAACCTTTCAGAGCAGGAAGAAGAAAGATTATTGAAAACTCTGAAGAAGCATCGAGCTGCTATTGGATATACTCTGGATGATCTTAAGGGCATTAGTCCCACTATATGTCAACACAAGATAAAATTGGAAGAAAATGCTAAACCAGTTAATGATCATCAGTGACGGTTAAATCCTAAGATGAAAGAAGTGGTGAGGAAGGAAATACTAAAGCTCCTAGAAGTAGGTATTATCTATCCAGTTGCTGATAGTCAATGGGTAAGCCCTGTCCATTGTGTTCCTAAGAAAGGAGGTATGACTGTTGTCCCTAATGATAAAGATGAATTGATCCCGCAAAGGATAGTTACAGGTTATAGGATGGTAATTGATTTTCGTAAGTTAAATAAAGCTACTAAGAAAGATCATTACCCACTGCCATTTATTGATCAAATGCTAGAAAGGTTATCCAAACATACTCATTTCTGCTTTCTAGATGGTTATTCTGGTTTCTCTCAAATACCTGTGTCAAAAGGGGATCAAGAAAAGACCACTTTTACTTGTCCTTTCGATACCTTTGCTTATAGACGTATGCCTTTTGGTTTATGTAATGCACCTGCTACCTTTCAAAGATGCATGATGGCTATATTCTCTGACTTTTGTGAAAAGATTGTTGAGGTGTTCATTGATGATTTCTCCATTTACAGAACTTCTTTTGATGATTGCTTAAGCAACCTTGACCGAATTTTGCAGAGATGTGAAGACACTAATCTGGTCTTGAATTGGGAGAAGTGCCACTTTATGGTTAATGAAGGCATTGTCTTGGGACATAAAATTTCTGAAAGAGGTATTGAAGTTGACAAAGCTAAAGTTGATGCTATTGAAAAGATGCCATGCCCTAAGGATAGCAAAGGTATATGAAGTGTCCTTGGTCATGCCGGGTTTTATAGGATTCATTAAGGACTTCTCCAAAATCTCCAGGCCTCTGACTAATCTCTTACAAAAAGATATTCCTTTTGTTTTTGATGATGATTGTCTAGAAGCATTTGAAATACTTAAGAAAGCATTGATATCTGCACCTATTGTCCAGCCTCCTGACTGGAATTTACCCTTTGAGATTATGTGTGATGCTAGTGATTATGCTGTAGGAGCTGTTTTAGGGCAAAGAGTTGATAAGAAATTGAATGTTATCCAGTATGCTAGTACAACTCTAGATAGTGCCCAAAGAAATTATGCTACCACTGAGAAAGAATTTTTAGCAGTTGTGTTTGGTTGTGATAAGTTTAGACCCTACATCGTTGATTCTAAAGTAACTATTCACACTGATCATGCGACTATCAAATACCTTATGGAGAAGAAAGATGCTAAACCTAGACTTATTAGATGGGTTCTCTTACTACAAGAATTTGACTTGCATATTATTGATAGAAAGGGAGCTGAGAACCCCGTAGCAGATAACTTGTCTACGTTAGAGAATATACTTGATGACCCACAACCTATTGATGATAAATTCCCTGACGAACAACTAGCTATCATAAGTACTTCTCGTACTGCTCTATGGTATGCTGATTATGCTAATTACATTGTTGCTAAGTTTATACCACCTAGCTTCACATACCAGCAAAAGAAAAAGTTCTTCTATGATTTGAGGCATTACTTCTGGGATGACCCACATCTTTATAAAGAAGGAGTAGATGGTATTATTAGACGTTGTGTACCTGAGCATGAACATGAACGGATTCTACGCAAGTGCCACTCCGAAGCTTATGGAGGACACCATGCGGGAGACAGAACTGCACACAAGGTATTGCAGTCCGGTTTTTATTGGCCTACTCTCTTCAAGCATGCCCGTAAGTTTGTCTTATCATGTGATGAATGTCAAAGAATTGGCAATATTAGTAGACGTCAAGAAATGCCTATGAATTATTCACTTGTTATTGAACCATTTGATGTTTGGGGCTTTGATTATATGGGACCTTTTCCTGCATCTAATGGGTACACACACATTCTAGTTGCTGTTGATTACATTACTAAGTGGGTAGAAGCTATTCCAACTAGTAGTGCTGATCATAACACTTCTATTAAGATGCTTAAAGAAGTTATATTTCCGAGGTTTGGAGTCCCTAGATATCTAATGACTGATGGTGGTTCACACTTTATTCATGGTGCTTTCCATAAGATGCTTGCTAAGTATGATGTCAACCATAGAATTGCATCACCTCATCACCCTCAGACTAGTGGTCAAGTAGAACTAAGTAACAGGGAGTTGAAATTAATCTTGCAAAAGACAGTTAATAAGTCTAGAAAGAATTGGTCTAAGAAACTAGATGATGCATTATGGGGCTATAGAACTGCATACAAAAATCCTATGGGTATGTCTCCATATAAGATGGTATATGGAAAAGCATGTCACTTACCTTTTGAGCTAGAACATAAGGCATATTGGGCTATTAAAGAGCTCAACTATGATTTCAAACTTGCCGGTGAAAAGAGGTTATTTGACATTAGCTGTCTCGACGAATGGAGAACCCAGGCCTACGAGAATGCCAAGCTATTTAAATAAAAAATTAAAAGATGGCATGACAAAAGGATACAAAAGCGTGAGTTTAACGTAGGTGATTATGTTTTGCTATACAACTCTCGTTTAAGATATTTTGCAGGAAAACTTCTCTCCAAGTGGGAAGGACCTTACATTATCGAGGAGGTCTATCGTTCTGGTGCCATAAAAATCAACAACTTCGAAGGCACAAATCCGAAGGTGGTGAATGGTCAAAGGATCAAACATTATATCTCAGGTAATCCTATAAATGTTGAAACTAATATTATTGAAACCACAACCCTGGAGGAATATATAAGGGCCACTTTCCAGAACGATTCAGCCTCCGAAAAGGAAAAGGTATGTGATACGATAAGTAAACCGACTCCAAAACAGTTCTAAAGTAAAATTTTCTCCGTTTTGGAATATTTAGAAAAATACAAAAATAAACCGCAGTCCGGAGGAGACATGGGGCCTCCTCGAGGGTAGGGGGCGCGGCCCCCTTCCCAGGGCGCGCCCCCTGCCTCGAGGACACCCCGTGTGTCCCATGGACTCTGTTTTCTTGTGGGTTACTCCTTTCGTTCGGGAAAAATTCATTATGTATACTCCCGAGGGTTTTGACCTCTGTATCACGCAGAAATCCTCTGTTTTCGTTTCGAGCAGCTGTTTTTGACAGATCTAGATCATCATGGCGTCCTCCAACACCCCAAGGACAAGTTCTTCGAGAAGGTCATCAACCCCTACCTTGCGGAGGTGCTGCACCACCCCAAAACCATGGAGTTGCATGAGGAGGTGCTACACATCCGTGATGTCTAGGGGTCGAGAAGGACCGGAAGCGTGGAGACAAGACTCGAAGCAATGGAGCAACAAGTTTTCAAGTGCCAAGGTATGGTGGAACGAGGACTCGACGCCAACCACATGATGATCTCGGAGCTTGCCAAGAACCTCAAGATGGACTCAAGGATCTTCAGGGAAGCCATCTCCAATCTTCAAGAGAAGATCGATCACCTCCAAGCCCCGATCTATGACCTGCAGAACCAAAACTGTGAGTATGAATATATATTCAAGAACATGAGTTTGGCTGCAGATTTGAGTATCCCGGAGACTCGATCATCCTTTTACAATGGTGAGCCCATGCCTTGGAAGATGAACAACAAGCCTACATCAGCAGCAACTCCATCATCACCAACCCCGAAGAAGGAGACATGGTCATATGGGTATGGGCACTCCCCTTGGCAAATGCCAAGCTTGGGGGAGTGACCCCGGTATCGTATCACCATCACTCCTATCTTTACCATTTTACTTAGTTCGATCCTTTTGGTAGTATCTTGATTTATTAGAATAAAGTTAGCATGATCTAGTCGTGAGCTTTTGCTTTGTGAGCTTTATCCTTTGTAATTGAGTCCGTGAGCTATATAATAAAGATTAGTGTTGAGTCGAGGGCTTGATTTCCTCACTTGGGTCATGATAAAAAAAAAGAAAACATAAAAGTATCAAAGAGATCATATCGATCTTATGGGAAGTAATGACTTCACATACAAGAGTATGATAAATAAAAGTTGTTGGGAGGTGACAAACATAGTTTTGGTCACCGTTGCAATTAATATGAAGTAATTAAAGAAGAGAGGCTTCACATACAAATATACTATCTTGGACATCTTTTATGATTGTGAGCACTCATTAAAGTATGACATGCTAAAGAGTTGATGTTGGACAAGGAAGACAACATAATGGGTTATGTCTTCTTATATCTGAAATAAAGTTTATTGTCACTGATCATCCAACATGTTGAGCTTGCCTTTCCCCCTCATGCTAGCCAAAATTCTTCGCACCAAGTAGAGATACTACTTGTGCTTCCATATATCCTTAAACCCGGTTTTGCCATGAGAGTCCACCATACCTACCTATGGATTGAGAAAGATCCTTCCAAGTAAGTTGTCATGTTGCAAATCCGCTAAATATGTATGATTTATTTATGTGGGAGAAATTAGCTTTATACGATCTTGTGATATGGAAGTAATAAAAGCGACGGACTGCATAATAAAGGTCCTTATCACAAGTGGCAATATAAAGCGAAGTTCCTCTATGCTAAGACTTTGTGCATCCAACCATAAAAACACATGACAACCTCTGCTTCCCTCTGCGAAGGGCCTATATTTTATTCTTGTCTTATAAGTGTCAAGGTGAAATCCACCTTTCGTTTTTACATTTTATCCTTTGGCAAGCACATTATGTTGGAAAGATCCTGACATATATACCCACTTGGATGTAAGTTTTCATGATCTATTACTGTTGACGTTACCCTTGAGGTAAAAGGTTGGGAGGCAACACTATAAGCCCCTATCTTTCTCTATGTCCGATTAAAACTCCATAAACATAAGTATTGCGTGAGTGTGAGCAATTGTGAAAGACTATATGATAGTTGAGTATGTAGGCTTGCTGAAAAGCTCTTATATTGACTCTTTCCGATGTTACGATAAATTGCAATTGCTTCAATGACCGAGACCAAAGTTTGTTAGTTACCAATGAAGTTTATGATGCATACTTGATATTGTGGATGAATTGTTACTTTAGCATAAGAATCATATGAATATATTCATATAAGTTGTTGTTATGAGAATGATCATGATGCCCTCATGTCCGTACTTTGTTTTTATCGACACCTCTATCTCTAAACATGTGGACAAATTTTTCGATTTCGGCTATCGCTTGAGGACAAGCGAGGTCTAAGCTTGGGGGAGTTGATACGTCAATTTTGCATCATGCTTATAAGTTGATATTTATTGCATTATGGGCTGTTCATACATGTTTTGTCACAATACTTATGCCTTTTCTTTATTATTTTGCAAGATTTACATGAAGAGGTAGAATGCCGGCAGCTGGAATTCTGGGCTGAAAAAGGAGCAAACTTTGGAAACCTATTCTGCACAACTCCAGAAGCCCTGAAACTCCACAGAACATCGTTTCGGAAAATATAAAAAATATCTGGTGAAAGAAACCCATGGGAGGGGCCACCGGCTGGCCTCGAGGGTGGGGAGGGGGGGGCGTCCCGTTGCCTCGAGGGCCAGCCGGCAGGCCCACGGTGCCCATCTTCTCCTATATGAAGCGTTTTGACCTGGAAAAAATCACTAGGAGGCTTTCGGGGCCAGACGCCGCCGTCTCGAGGCGGAACCGAGGCGGAAACCAATTTAGGGCTCCGGCAGAGCTGTTCTGCCGGAGATACTTCCCTCCGGGAGGGGGAAATCGTCACCGTCGTCATCACCAACAACTCTCCCATCTTGGGGAGGGCTATCTTCATCAACATCTTCACCAGCACCATCTCCTCTCAAACCCTAATTCATCTCCTGTATCCAATCTTTGTATCCAAACCTCAGATTGGTACCTGTGGGTTGCTAGTAGTGTTTATTACTCCTTGTAGTTGATGCTAGTTGGTTTATCTGGTGGAAGATCATATGTTCAGATCCATTATGCATATTAATACCCCTTTGATACAAGCCAGGAGCCTCGAGGGCTCGAATACATAAGCTCGACCATAAACGAGTTAGCGGAAGCAACAATATCTGAGTACATACATAAAGTTAAACAAGGTGCCATAAGATGGCTAGCACAAACTGGGATACAGATCGAAAGAGGCGCAAGCCTCCTGCCTGGGATCCTCCTAAACTACTCTGGGTCGTCGGTGGCCTGAAGGTAGTAGTAGTAACCTCCTGTTTAGTAGGAGTCGTCGTCGGTGGCATCTGACTCCTGGGCTCCAACATCTGGTTGCGACGTCTGAGATGAAGGCAAAAGGGGGAAAAGGGGGAGCAAAGCAACCGTGAGTACTCATCCAAAGTACTCGCAAGCAAGGATCTATACTACATATGCAATGGTAACAATGATATGTGTAGTATCTATGGACTGAACTGCAGAATGCCAGAATAAGAGGGGATAGCTAATCCTATCGAAGACTACGCTTCTGGCAGCCTCCATCTTGCAGAAGTAGAAGAGGGTAGATGGTAAGTTCACCAAGTAACATCGTATAGCAGAATCCTACCCGGTGATCCTCTCCAGATCACCCTGTGAGAGAGTAATCACCGAGTTGTATCTGGAACTCATCTGGGTGTGTTTTATCAAGTATCTGGTTCTAGTTGTCATGTGGTCGAAATACAACTCTGGATCGTCCTGTTACCGTGGACACGACTATTAGAATAGATCACTTCCCTGCAGGGGTGCACCACATAACCCAACACGCTCAATCCTTCTGGCCGAACACACTTTCCTGGGTCATGCCCGGCCTCAGAAGATCAACACATAGCAGTCCTACCTAGGCCCGAGAGAGAGGTCAGCACGCCGGTCTAAATCCTAAGCGCGCAGGGGTCATGGGCCATCGCCCTTTGCACTCCTGCACGTGGCAAACGTGTCCGGTGAGCAGACCTAGCTCCCTTATACAAGTGCGGGCGTTCCAGTCCAACCCAGCGTGCGCCGCTAAGTCGCTGACGTCCGGAAGGCTTCGGCTGATGCCACGACGCCGGTTGCCCATATCTTGTCCCGCATGGCAGTTAGTGCGTATAAAGCCAATGACCCAACTCAGATCAAATATCCAGACTCGTTAAGCGTGTTATTATGAAATAACCGCGGACAACGTTTAGGGACCATGCCCACCTGTCTCGTAGGTGGTCGCGACCTACCCTGTCACTCCGCTACAAAGATCCACACAGAGGGCCGTTGGGGAAAATGTCCTTTCAGGCCCCGATCCGTGAATCACTCGCGGGTACTCTACGAGCCGACCCGAGTTTAGTCACAACATGTATCATGTAGCATGAATATAGTATAAACCCATGATCACCTCCCGAAGTGATCATGGCCCGATAGTGTAGCATAGCAGACGGACAAGAATGTAGGGCCACGGTTGGGATATTAGCATCCTATACTAAGCATTTAGAATAGCAGGTAAAGGCATCAATAGTTGTAGCAACAATGACAGGCAATGCAGCAGAATATGATTAACCGAAAGCAGTAACATGCTACACTACTCTAATGCAAGCAGTAGAGAGAAGGAATAGGCGATATTGGGTTGATCAAGGGGGGGCTTGCCTGGTTGCTCTGTAGACAGACACGGATCCTCGACGGTGAAGTAGTCGATCACCGGATCCACATCGATCTCGGGGTCTACCGAAAAATAAGTAACGGAGGGGAAAACAAATAAATAATGGAGCAATCAAATGCATCACAAATGCAATGGCATGGCAAGATGTGTGGGGGACATTCCCTAATGCATCCCTAAGCATTTTCAAAAGAAGGGGGAAATATATCCGGCGATATTTTCCCGGCTCCAGGTATTTTTTGGTATAGCGATCCGGTAGCAAATTGTCAATGTTCATCACGTTAGAGGCGTGTGACACGTATGTGGATGTCATATTCGGATTAGCTTTATTTTTCTGATTGTTTTTCATATATAAATTATTTTCATCCGAGTTACGGATTATGTTATATGATTTTCCAAAGTTTTATTCATTTTCTGGATTTTAAGCAATTCTTTTAATTCGAAAAATAAAACAGTAAAATATTTGTTACCTAGTGTTTCCCTAGCCTATATGTATGACAGTGGGGCCAGAGGGTGTTAGGTTGACCCGGTCAAATTGACTGGTCAAAATGAGTTGTGACCCACATGTAAGTAGCACATAGAGTAAATATGGGTCAAATTAAAATGGGCATCCACATGTACTTGGCTTGGGACTAATTAACCCCAATTTAGCCTAAACTAATTAACTACTAATTAGAACGGCCGCTGGCAGTGGCACAACCATGCATGTCTCGGTTGTGCCTGCCATGGCTAGCACGCACGAGGCACAAGGCTCCGGCGGCCATGGCCACCACCAGCAGCAGCGTTGTAGCAGCAACACTAGTGAGCAGAGGAGTGGCCACACCGGCAAGCAGAGCAGCGCGGTGGCCAGCAGTAGAGCAAAGCAGCGTAGCGTCCATGATGGTTAGCAGCAGCAATAGGCGGAGCGAGCGACGACAGCCGAAGGAGCGGGCAGCAGCTAGCGATGGCAACACTAGCACCAGAATGGTGAATTTGACGCCAAAGACCCCAGAATGGCGACATATCGAAACACCCTCCTAAGGATGTTAGCCCGATTTGAAGGACTAAAATTCCATCATGTCGCTAGAGACAGTAATCAAGCGGCGGATATCCTTGTTCCTAAAAACACATTCCTGAAAAGTCTCATTAAGCTATCTGTAACATGGCACGACGAAGCTAGTGGCACAGCAGTCAATGAGCCCACCCAAATCATCCCCCCAGAAATAGAGCCCGGCGACCACATCATTGGAAGCTCCGCACTCAAGGAAACACCTTTGGCCCATGAAATCATGGTTGTCATCGCCCCGTGGGCTGAACCCTTACTCGCTTACCTCCTGCGATAAGAGCTTCCCGATGACCGGACAAAGGCCCGACGCATAATCCGGCGCTCTAAAGCTTACAAGGTACACAAGCGCGAGCTTTACAAAGGAAGCACTACAGGGGTCCTCCAAAGGTGCATATCCGAAGAGGAGGGGCAACAGCTCCTAGCCGAAATACACACCGATATGGGACATCACCACGTGGCACCTTGGGCCTTGGTCATCAAGGCTTTCCGGGAAGGGTTTTTCTGGCACACAGCCCGCGCAGACGCACATAAACTAGTCCAACATTGCGTCGGGTGCTAGCTGTTTGCAAACCAAAGCCCTATGCCCCCCCCCCACACACGACCCTCCGGACAATACCTATAACTTGGCTGTTCGCGATCTGTGGGCTCGACATGGTCGGACCATTCAAGGGAGGGACCAAGAAATAGAAATATTTACTAGTCATGGTCGATAAATTCACTAAGTGGATTGAAGTGAAACCCGTTACCTCTGCAGAGTCCGGCCGAGTCGTCGACTTCTTATCGGATGTCATACACCATTACGGTGTCCCCCACAGTATAATTATTGACAATGGAACTAATATTACTGCCTAGGAAGTTAAAGACTGGTGCGCTAAAATGGGCATTAACTCGACTACACCTTAGTATATCGCCCACAAACTAATGGGCAGGTAGAACGGGCCAACACACTCATCATGAGTGGCATAAAGCCTCACCTGGTCCACTCCCTAAAGGAATCGGACTGCCACTAGGTAGAGGAGCACGACTCCGTGCTGTGGGGGCTACGCACCACTTCGAACCGATCTACGGGATACAATCCATTTTTATGGTATACGACGCGGAGGCAATCCTCCCATGCGACCTTATCCACGGCGCACCTCGAGTGCGCAAGTACGAAGAAAGGGAGGCCGAGTTAGATCGGCAAGATGACCTGGACACCCTATAAGGAAAATGGGACATGGCCCGGGCACGTTCTGCATTTTATCAACAACAAGCAGGGCGTTACCAAAATTAGGAAGTACAGGAAAAGACATACAACGTGGGAGATCTCATCCTTTGCCTCCCCAAAAAGCAGAAGCACAATCTTTCACCCAAATTGGAGGACCCATCCATTATCAAAGAAGTACTCTGTGATAGCCTGGCTTAATAGGGATGATAAACTACTCATATCAATAAGGAATTCCTTCTTTTCCGGGAGCCCATTCGGACAGAACTCCAAAGTTAAGTGAGCTTAGCTTGGAGTAATTTCAGGATGGGTGACCGACCGGGAAGTTGCTCCCGGGTGGACACGAGTGAGGACAAAGTGCGCAGAAAAGACTAGTATTGATATGTGGGGCCAGTCTAGATCCTGCTAGGAGTAACGACCACCGGCAGGTGTGTCCGGGGCGTTACAAGTTGGTATCAGAGCCGACCCTCGCGGTTACACGGATGTTTGCGGACAGGTGCTCGGTCAAGTTGTTCATGATGTTTGTGACCCATCGTGGCACACGGCATGGCACATGCATCGGACTGGATGCACATACGTTTGTGCCAAGATGGAACGTTCCCGTGGCCCGACGAGGACGTCGGTTCCAATGAGTGGGGGTGTATGTGATAGCCTGGCTTAATAGGGATGATAGACTACTCATATCAATAAGGAATTCCTTCTTTTCCGAGAGCCGATTCGGACAGAACTCCAAAGTTAAGCATGCTCAGCTAGGAGTAATTTCAGGATGGGTGACCGACCGGGAAGTTGCTCCCGGTGCGGACGAGTGAGGACAAAATGCGCAGAAAAGACTAGTATTGATATGTGGGGCCAGTCTAGATCCTGCCAGGAGTAACGACCACCGGCAGGTGTGTCCGGGGCATTACATACTCACAGGAGGAGCGTATCACCTTCGCTGCCCGTCCGACGACCGCCTCGAACCAAACCCGTGGAACGCAGCTCGGCTACGACGCTTCTACGCCTAGTCCAGCACATTCTACTCCACTTTCCCCTTTCCTCCGTCTTTTAAGTTTGTCTCCACGAAGCTGTAAGCTCCCACTGCGTGTCTCCGGATAAACCGCACCGTGTCGGACCCGCATTGTATGCATCGTCGAATGTAATACCCATCATCGCCTAGGGGCCCCTTCTAGAAGAGCCGAACAACACAATCAATACAAATCGCATTCAGTTTGTCTATAACCTTCCCATATGTTTCAAGCCATTATATGCACTTACTTGACTTAAGATCTTTTCCAAGCTGGGTTGCCCGGCTCCTGTGTTTACCCCTACGTTCCTGATTGTTCGGCTAGGGAGTAAAGGGAGCACCTCTGCGATTATTACGACTGGGTTATCTGGGACCGTACCTCAGACGGGTGAAGCCGAAAGCTAGCGTTCTTACATAATACAATAAGTCGGCCTAAAGGGGAGTGGGTACAGCCTTGCACTTACCACCACAGTTCTCAGAAACCACTAGTCTCCGTTGATCATACATATCCGAACTATAAATTTATGGTTAGTATATTTTACCCGAAGAAAGGAACCCTCGGAGGAACTATTTTTTCTGGAAGATATTTCTTACGTCAAAGAGTAATATAACATGACTCTCCGCACATGTTACGTCTATTCACACCAGATAGCCGGATTGCCTGGTTACTAGAAATGTCGCCCTGTTACCCAGGGCACATAGTACGACACTTCCCGATCACTGGTCGGGGAGGTTGAAGTCGATGTCCGGTTAAGAAAACATTCTTTAAAACACGGATCAAGATGGTTCAATGTAAAGTACATATATACATAGAATTGACACGCTACCCCTGATCGACATTGTCTATCAGATGGTCTAGCACACAATCTTGCTGAGAGTAACGAGTGGCGGGCATCACTTGATCATATACGAAGCTAAGGGGTATTTCTTGGCCGTCAGGATCCAGTGGTCCAACCCGAGCCATATGCTCTGGATCTAGCTTGGTCAAATGGGCTTTTACGATCGCCCAGGCCTCGCGCGCTCCTTCTCGGCAGGCCGAGATCTTCCACAATTCAAACCGTCGCCCCGCTCCTTTGAAGCGATCATCCATTTCGGCCATACTCTCTAGTGGCACCTCTGACGGCCACAACGCCTTAACCATGCTCTTCATGGCCTTCCGGGCTCTCTCGTGCGTTTTTGTCAGTTCCTTTAGAAGGCTTCCACCATAGGAACTGGCCTTCTCTTCGGGCCGCCCAGTCAAGAGACCTAACATCAGGTGTTGCATGTCCTTATTAACACATTATGACTATACATGCTAAGGTAAGTCAAGTTCTCCACTTACCAAGTATGCGACCTTTGAGTTTCTGGTTCTCCTCAAGGGCTTGCGCCACCTGAGATTTTAAACTCTCAATTTCTTCGTTTTTTTTGTTGAACCTCCACCCGGAGTTTGTTCTTCTCCTCATGGCTTTGTGTCAAAAATGCGCTTACCAGCCTCGTGATGTGACTCTGCGCGCCGCTAAGACTCTCTGACCGCCTTCAAATCCTTTCGCAATTGATTCATGGATTCGGCAGCTGCAGGGGAAGCATTATATAAATATACTGGAAAAATTATACAGGTTGAGACATCTTGAAACTGTTCGACTCACCGGGATTCATGCCAGTAGTTGTTTTGACCATTTCCAATTCAGCTGTCACATTGTGTCGGTGTACTAAAGCAGGGGTACCTTAGTATCCCGACTTGTGCACGGGCAGTAGCAGCGTCCCGTGGTCTGGCTCACCGCGCGACCGCCTAAGCCCGCTCTAGACCCCTTTTAAGCCATTCAAGAACAAAGTATTCAAGCTAATAGACAAGGCCCCGGCAAGAGGAGCTTGCCGGGAAGGCCGCACCAGGCTCAAAGTTATCATTCCAGCACAAGACCCTGGCAAGAGGTGCTTGCCAGGAAGGCCAAAGAACGGCACCTCAAGAAGGTATATCGCGGCGCATCATGTGCCCCGACAGGACCCGGATAGCGGCAAGCTTTCGGGCCCGGCAAGGTTGCGACCCCGGCAAGGTGCTTGCCGGGGAAATTCATGCTGTGTGCCTGCGCCCCAGCTCATCTGGCCACGCGTCGCCCTAGGGCCCTTCCAGGGGCACGTGGCGGATGGCTGTGCAGCCTGGGGTACACGATGGCAAGCTGCGGTGACGAAGCTATCGCCGTGGCGAACGGAGACGCATGGACGGACGCTTTTTGGGGCGACGGCGACGGGCATTCAATGCCTTTGTCCCCCACCGTCAAAGTTAGGTGAAGGCCACTGTTCATACACTATTCATACACTGTTACAACTACCACCGATTTTACATTTTTACCCTCCTCTGCGTTGACACCTGTCGGTGACCCCTTTGAGCTATAAAAGGAGGCCCATGCACTACGTAGAGGGGGTTGGATCCCAGAAACTCGCTCACTCCCACGCTCGGTGTAGCCGGTACTGTAGATCTTCAAGCTCCCGAGCCCAAGAACTAAATACAATCAAAGCAGGAGTAGGGTTTTACGCGTACATCGCGGCCCGAACCTGGGTAAACTGCCCGCGTGTGCTCCTTGATCTGCTCTCCGTGCTCCCTCCGCTCCCTTACCGCAACGTAGAAGGGGCTCCGGTCCCATAGGTGTTCGTGGGCGTCCAGTTTCCCCGACATCTTTGGCGCGCCAGGTAGGGGTCGCGTCGACGTTGTGCGAACCTGATCCGGCGCTCACGCGGCCGCAACCTTCAGCAACCTCTCCAGCTTCATCAACTTCATCGGCTACGTCGACATGCCTCCGAAGAAGAAGGCTTCGGAGGTCGGAGGCCCGTCCGCGTCGGTCCCTCCACCACCAGAACCGATGGTGGGTGGGGGAGACGCCGGCGGAAGGATGGACGCCGGTGGAGAAACTCACGGCGCCACCAAGTCCAAGGACAAGACGGACGACCGGGTGAACTCCAAAGCCTCGGTGTCCGTGCACGCACCACGTCCCTCTCAGGAGGTGCCAGACCAGCAGCGACGTGGTACCGGAGGTACCATACGCTTGCTGGGGCGTGGCCAGGCCGGCGGGTCACGGGACGCTCAAGGCCAACGTCCTGGCACGAGCAAGGCGCGGTCGCCGGGGCGGGAACATGCTCCTTCTAACGCGGTTAGAAGTCCGAGCGTATCTCACTCCTCGCATCGTTCGCCACCGTTCCCCTCCTCTCCAGCAGAAGCCCTGGCCAGGGCTCAGCTACTCCTCGACTTCCCTCCAGCGGCAGACAAGGCCGAAGACTGGAGGGCTACGATTCAGAGCCTCATCGCCTTCGCCAACAACGACACGCCGCAGCAGCCGGCAACATCACGCCCGCGGCAAGTCGACCAAGCGAAGGCCGATGGAGACAAGACCGCCGGGGGTGCAACTACCGTGCACTCCCCGCCGCGGAAGCAGAAATCGCCGCCCCGCCGGATCAACGTCGATGACGACTCGACGGCATCGTCAGACCCACGGGCTCGCCGCGATCAGCGCCAAGTCCTCGATGACAGGCGACAAGAGGACGCTCGAACCCGCATCGAGCGTCGAAGAGAAGCCAGAAGACAGTCTGATCAGCGCGCCGGGACCGCTGTCGACATGCACGCGCCCGGTGAACCAGGTGACTTGCCGTACGGGGCAGGTTGCCCTGCGTTCACCCGAGAGCTGCGGCAAGTCCAGTGGCCCAGCATGAAGAACTTTAAGCCCGACGTACCCGAGAAGTACGACGGCAAGACACACCCCTCTGAGTTCCTCAGCATCTACACCATTGCGGTGCAGGCTGCCGGGGGATGCGACGAGAAGATACTAGCCAACTATTTCCCGCTCGTGCTTAAGCCAAACGTCAGGTCTTGGCTTATGCACTTGCCGGAGAACTCCATCTCCTCTTGGGCAGATCTGTGCCACCAGTTTGTTGGCGCCTTCACGGGCGGCCACAAACCCCACGGCCAGGAGAGCGATCTCCACATCCTTGCCCAGAAGGAGGGAGAGTCCCTGCGCAAATATATCCAAAGGTTCAGCCGCGTTCAGCACAATATCCCCGATGTCCACCCTGCCGCGGTTATTAGCGTGTTCCATCAGAACGTGCGTAACCGCCAGATGAGGGAGGAGATGGCAATGACCAAGATCCGGGACGTCAGCGAGCTTTACGCTTTGGCTGACAAATGTGCACGCGCTGAAGAGGGGAGGAGACTCCCCGGAGAGGATACCGGCGCAGGAGGAAGTGACAGCGAGGACGCCGCCCCGGCAAGGAAAGGCCGGCGGCGGAATAACAGGAAGAAGAAGAACAAGGAGGTACTGGTTGTCGAGCAGTCCGGCAAGGAGGCTCCCGCCAAGAAGACACAAGCGGGCGGCTCCGGCAAGGAGGCCTCCCCTGTAGCGGCAGCCGACAAGCAGGACGGCTCCGACAAGCAGTACTGTAAGATCCACCGCACCAAGGGCCACGATCTCCAGAACTGCAAAAGGGTAGAGTACCTCGTAGAACAGCAGAAGGCTGAATACGAGCGTCGCGACATGGAGAAGGCCCAAGGAGGCGGAGGAGAGCCCAGCAAGAAGCGGCCGTTCAATGGCCGGGGAGGACGCCGCGACAAGGCCAAGCAGCGGCAAGGAGACAGACCTCCCCGGGGCCGCGACAAGGATGAAGATGAAGACGATGACGAGGACATGGATGAAGGAGACAATAGCGAGCAGGAGTTCCAGAAGGCCACAGAGGTCCTGTGTGTCGACGGAGGTGCCTCTCTGCACACTTCCCACCGCCAACTCAAACAATGGGTGCGGGAAGTGAATGTAGCTGAACCACCTGTCGAGTCGCGTAGGCTGCTGAAATGGTCCAGCACGCCCATCATCTTCGACCTTGAGGACCACCCTGACCGCACAACTGCGGTCGGGTGCTTGCCGATGTTGGTTTCCCCAACTATCCGCAACCTCAAGGTCACCAAGATGTTGGTTGACGGCGGGGCCAGCCTCAACTTGATCTCCTCCGCTGTGATCAAGAAACTGCAGATCCCCGACAGCGAGCTCGAGGAAACCGGGACGTTCCAAGGAATCAACCCGGGAAGGAGCAAGCCGAAGGGGAAGATCACACTGCCAGTGACCTTTGGTGGAGAGCTCAACTTCAGGACGGAGAGGATCACGTTCGACGTTGCCGATATCCCGTTGCCATACAATGGGATACTTGGCCGTCCTGCGCTCGCCAAGTTCATGGCAGCTTCCCACTACGCGTACAACATGCTCAAGATACCGGGGCCGATAAGCGTCATCTCTGTCCCCGGCGACAAGAAGGATGCACTTATCTGCGCCGACAAGATCTACCGGGATGCAGCAGCCGCGGCAGACAGCAAGACACTTGCCGCTGAAGCTCCCGGGGGGAAGACCAAGACCAAGTCCGGTAAGAGCTCTGGGGCCCACTCCGGTAAACGCACCTCTTCGTAGTGCTGCGCTGCCGTCGAGGACGCACCATCGAGCTCCACCGGCAAGTGTAAGAAAGGAATGGCAGCTCCACCGGCAACCAAGAAGGTGTCCGCCAAGGAGGACGGCACTGGTGGTACCTTTACCATCAGTGCTACGCTCGACCCCAAATAGGAAAGCGCGCTCGTTGCCTTCCTGCGGGCGAATGTGGACGTGTTTGCGTGGCAACCGTCTGACATCCCCGGTGTTCCTAGGAAGGTAATTGAGCACAAGCTTGCTGTTTGTCCTCATGCGTGGCCCGTCAAGCAGAAGGTCAGGAAGCAAGCGGTGGAGCGCCAAGAGTTCATCGCCGAAGAAATCAAGAAGTTGGAAGCAGCAGGCCTTGTTAGAGGAGTACTTCATCCCACGTGGCTGGCCAATCCGGTTGTCGTGCGCAAAGCCAATGGGAAGTGGAGACTTTGTATAGACTTCACCGATGTGAATAAAGCATGTCCCAAGGATCCATTTCCCTTGCAGCGCATTGACCAAATTGTGGATTCCACGGCTGGATGTGAGTTGCTTTCATTTCTCGATGCATACTCCGGTTACCACCAGATATTCATGGCCGAGGAAGATGAAGAGAAGACCGCGTTCATTACTCCATGTGGCACATATTGCTTTATACGCATGCCCTTTGGATTGAAGAATGCGGGCTCAACGTTTGCAAGGGTGGTGCACACTGCTTTTGAGCCACAAATACACATGAATGTAGAAGCTTACATGGATGATATAGTGGTCAAGAGCAAGAGCAAGGATACCCTGGTTCAAGATCTAGAAGAAACCTTTAAGAATCTGCGCAAGATACAGCTCAAGTTGAACCCCGAGAAGTGCGTCTTCGGAGTCCCCTCCGGCAAGCTCCTCGGGTTCTTTGTGTCCCAGAGGGGGATTGAAGCCAATCCCGACAAGATAAAAGCCATCGAGCAGATCGAAGCCCTGAAGCGCGTCAAGGACGTAAGGAGACTTGCTGGTTGTGTGGCTGCCCTCAGCAGGTTCATTTCAAAGTCTGCAGAACGCGCCCTGCCTTTCTTCAAAATCTTGAAAAAGGCGGGTCCTATGAAATGGACTCCGGAAGCGGAGGCAGCGCTGCAAGACTTGAAAGGATACCTGTCCTCCACTCCGATACTCGTCGCACCTAGGCCACAAGAGAAGTTGCTGCTGTACTTAGCGGCAACCAATCAAGTGGTTAGTGCTGCGTTAGTAGCGGAGAGGGAGGCAGATGAGGAACCCACATCCCCGGCAAGCGCATCCAGCGACAAGCAAGGAGCTTCCCCGACAAGCTCTGGCCCCGACGAAGACAAGTCTGCGCAGGAACAAGGAGAAGTGCGGAAGAAGATGGTGCAGCGCCCAGTTTATTTTGTAAGTTCCCTCTTGCAGGGGGCTAGGTCAAGATACTCTGGGGTGCAAAAGTTGCTTTTCGGCCTCCTCATGGCCTCAAGAAAGCTGCGCCATTACTTCCAAGCACACGAGATAACAGTGGTCACTCGCTTTCCGTTGAAGAGGATATTGCAAAATCCCGAAGCAACAGGCAGGATCGTCGAGTGGGCACTGGAGCTGTCAAGCTTTGGTCTCAAGTTTGAGAGTACCTCAACTATCCAGAGCAGAGCTTTGGCAGAATTCATAGCAGAATGGACTCCAACACCAGATGAAGAAGTTCCAGAGACAAACATCCCCGTCCAAGAAGCAAGCAAGGAGTGGATAATGTACTTCGATGGTGCCTTCTCGCTGCAAGGCGCCGGCGCTGGCGTGTTACTCATAGCGCCCACCGGAGAGCACCTCAAGTATGTTGTTCAAATGCACTTTCCCAAGGAGCAAGCGACAAACAATACTGCCTAGTATGAAGGTTTGCTTGCCGGTCTCAGAATTGCGGCCGAACTTGGGATCAAGAGGCTGATTGTGCGGGGAGACTCACAGTTGGTGGTCCGACAAGTAAACAAGAGTTACCAGAGCCCTCTGATGGAAGCTTATGTCGATGAAGTGAGGAAGCTTGAAGAACATTTCGAAGGCCTACAAATGGAGCACGTTCCAAGAACTCAGAATGATATCGCAGATGGCCTCTCAAAGTGTGCTGCAATGAAGTTGCCTGTGGAACCAGGGGTCTTCATGCTCAAACTAACTCAGCCATCCGTTACACCATCAGTTGGGCAGGGCAAGAAGAGGAAGTTGGTCTCCGGCGACTACTTACCGGCGGATCTTCCCGAAGCCGCCGCCAAGGTCCCCAAGATCAGCAACCAAAATGCTGAGGAACAGTCTGCTCCTGCGGACCCAAGGGTCTGTACAGTTGAAGCAGGCGTTCCCGACAAGCCTTGCCCCGGCAGGCTTGCCGGGGAACCCTCAGCTCCGGCAGAGCCGCGGGTTCTTGCCGTAGAAGCTGAGGTTCCCGCAGCAGCCCTGATGCCTTTAGTCCTTATTGTCGAGCCTCAAGCTCCAGCATGGGCACAGCAAATCGTCCGTTTTCTCCAGACTGGAGAGCTTCCCGAAGAACCAGAAGAGATAGAGAGGATAACCAGACAGTCAAGTATGTACCAGTTCGTTGGCAACGAACTGTACAGAAGAAGACTCAATGGTGTCAGATTGAAGTGCATTTCTCGGGAAGATGGACAAAAGCTGTTGGCAGAGATACACGGAGGCATATGTGGTCACCACATTGGCGCAAGAGCACTTGCCGGGAAGGCGTTCCGGCAAGGTTTCTTTTGGCCAGAAGCCCTCCAAGATGCAATTGCACAAGTAACCAAGTGTGAAGCATGCCAGTTCCATGCCAAGCAGATTCACCAGCCAGCTCAAGCTCTCCAGACGATCCCTTTGTCCTGGCCCTTCTCGGTCTGGGGGCTCGACATCCTCGGCCCCTTTCCCCGCGCCGTCGGGGGCTTTGAGTACTTGTACGTCGCAATCGACAAGTTCACAAAGTGGCCAGAAGTGGAACCAGTGAGAAAGGTGACAGCACAGTCAGCCGTCAGGTTCTTCAGATCAGTAGTTTGCCGTTTCGGAATCCCTAACAGGATCATCACCGACAACGGCACACACTTCACAAGTCGCACCTTCATGCAATACGTCCAAGACCTTGGCACCAAGGTCTGCTTTGCTTCCGTTGCTCACCCAAGGAGCAATGGTCAAGCAGAGAGGGCCAATGCTGAAGTGCTGCGCGGGCTCAAGACAAGAACCTTCGATAGGCTGCACAAGTGTGGAAGAAACTGGATAGAGGAGTTGCCGGCGGCTCTTTGGTCAATCAGGACGACACCAAATCGAGCCACCGGACAGACACCCTTTGCTCTCGTCTATGGAGCGGAGGCAGTTCTCCCCACGGAACTCGTATACGGGTCTCCTCGAGTGCTCGCTTACGACGAGCTCGAGCAAGAGCAACTGCGGCAAGATGACGCATTGCTCCTCGAGGAGAACCATCTCCAGGCTGCTGTACGAGCTGCTCGATACCAGAAGGCCTTACGTCGCTATCATAGCCGCAAGGTCAAGGCCAGGAGTCTCGAGGAAGGCGACCTTGTTCTTCGGCGCGTTTAGTCCGCCAAGAACTCCAACAAGTTGACGCCGAAGTGGGAAGGCCCTTATCGGGTGAGACAAGTCACAAGGCCCGGCGCTGTCCGCCTTGAGACCGAAGAAGGCTTACTGGTGAGCAACTCCTGGAATATAGAGCATCTTCGCAAATTTCACCCGTAAGGCGCGGTTGCCGTGATCCGCTCCGACAACCACCTTTTGTACAAGTCTTGCCGCTGTTGCATGTAAACCTTTGTACAAAGCCGGGCGCAGACCCCGTGCATCAGTAAAACATTTGTGCTTCGCACCATTTGTCATTTCATGCTTTTCTTTCTTGCTTGCATGTATCATCTGACATTTTGTGCAGCACACATCCCCGGTAAGCAGTAACAAGCCGCAAGGCTCCGTACTTGTATTTCCTCCTCTTTTGCCTTTCTCTCTGAAACAGAAGGAGTGTTCCTCGCGCACAAGTTTGCCGGGGGGAAGGAGATATAAGTATGGACCAGGTGCTGTTCAAGAAAGGGAAGCCTTATCGGGAAGCGAGCAATCCATAAAAGCTAAGTTGCCAGAATTTGAGCAATTCAAATTTTTAAAATTTTAGTTTTCTTCCTTGAACAACCACACTTTGTATGAAAAACCTGTGCGCGGAGGAACCTACCCGCGGCTAGCCGCGCCCTTAGTTTGTTTCGAGCACGCTCAACGGCTTAAGTGAGATGCGACAAGTGTCGCGCCCTTACTTCGTTTTCGAGTTCGCTCAGCAATCTAAGTGTGCTGCGACTGGCTGCGGCAAGGTTTCTTGCCGATAAGGGCATTGCCAGCAGGTTGCTAAGAGTCCCGCACTCAGCGCTCGCGGCAAGGGTCCCTTTGCCGACAAGTTCCCTAAAAGCGTAGGGTGGAAAGCATACAAAGTGAAGGGACCGGAGTAAGGGAGATAACACTACAATGATTACCCGAAACAAAAGTATATATTACAGAGATAACTTGCCGCTGTTCTAAACAACTACTGCCTATGACTTAATTTACAGCGGCGAGGGAAGCGAGGTGCCTAGTCCCTTCGGTCTCCGTCAATCCTCTGGATCTTGCCCACCTTGGCTACGATATGGGCAACTTGGGCCCTCAACGCCTCCTGGTCGGCTTCGGGCGGCAGAGTCCGGAGGACGTTGACAAGGTTGATCCCGGGGTTGCGGTAGACGATCTTCGACAACACCCGCTCCATAGTGCCCGTGCAAAGCCGGCGTGCCTCGTCGGCCAGCTGCACGGGAATCTTCTCCCGTAGCCGCGCGAGAGCCGGCGCCACTCCTCTAAGGAACAAGCTCAGCTTGGCGCTGTGGGGGAGATTCTCGTCGGGGGAGTACGCGAGGTGCTCCGCCCTCAGCGCCACCATCTCCATATCGATGTTGGCGGCGGAGGCGATGAGCTCCTCGGTCCACTGCTCCACCGTCCACTGGAAGTGGTTTTGCGAGACGGCGGCGCTCTCCAGCAAGGCCCTCTCGGTACGGAGATCGTCCTTCAGCTTCGTCTCGCGATCCCAGGCAGCGTCGAGCGAGCCGGTGAGGGTGGAAACCTTCATCTCCAAGTCGGCGATGGAGTCCCTGGCGTCGGTGAGCTCTTTGCCCTTCTCGGAGAGGCGGATTTGCAGCTCCGAGTTGGTGTGGGCATCCTTCTCCCGCGCCACGTTGAGCGCGGCAACCCTGTCCTCACTCGCCTTCAAGTTCAGCTCCATCTGCACCACCCTGGCCTCCAGATCCCTCTTGGCGGTCTCTGCGGCAGCGGCGGCATCCCTCGCCTCCTGCAGAGCTCCGCCAATAGCCTGCTCCCGAGCGGTGAGGTCGTCCTCGTGGCTGTCGAGGTCGACCTTCCGCTGGTTGAGCTCTCCTTCCCGCCGAGACAGCTCCTCGGCGGCCAGACGCTGCTGCTCCTCCACCTCGGCCTTCTCGAGGAGGAATGCTTGGTGTGCTCCGGCAAGCTCTTCGCGCTCCTCCGCCAAGTTTCGGAGGGCCGCTTGGTTGGCGGCACGGAGCTCTGCGGCGCGCTTCTCCAAATCAGCACCAGCCTTGGCAGCCAGAGCCTCCCGAGACTCCAACTTCGCCTGCCTAGCCCTGTACAAGGCCAGGAGTCGGCGCAGGAGTTGTTCCTCTTCGGGCTCGTTGCTGCTGCCGGGCGCATCGACCACCTTCAACCCGGCGGAGGCGAGAACTTCTCCGTCAAACGTCTCTCCCTCCGCGGGTGCCCTTGATGAGGACGCCCACGGGACTTGGATAAAGACCCCGTTGGCGGCCTCCAGATAGACGCCCGACCCAGCCGCAGAGGCGGAAGGATCGGTGGCCGGTGCAGCGTCCGGCGCTCCTGCGGCCTCCGGGCCAGCAGTGCGGTCGCCAGTCCCTTCCCCGGCCGCGGCGTCAGCGGTCGGGGCGGTCTCCTCGGAGGCTGGCTCATCGGCGACAACCGTTCCCTCTGCGGCGGTGGCATCGCCAGCGTCGCCACGCACCTCCTCCTCGGCGATGGTCTCCGTCTCCATCGACTCCGGGGCGGGCGGATCTAGCAAAAGAAAAAGAAAAGAAAGATTTGTCAAGCAAATATCCAAGAAGAAGAATCCAAGAAGAAGAAAGTACAAGGGTTTACCTGCGCAGGCCTCTTCGATGACGGGGTCCCTCGCCGGGGAGCTCTCCCTTGGCAGCGTAGAAGTGGCCCCTGCTGGCGGAGGGCCGCTTGCGCTCTCCCTTGGCGGGGTGCTCACCCTTGTCGGGCTGCTCGCCCTTGGCGGGGTACTCGCCCTCGGCGGAGTGCCCGTCCTTGGCGGAGCGCTGTCCCTCGCCAGGGAGCTCATCCTTGGCGGGGAGGGTGGAACAGGCGGCTCATCGGGGGCGACCTCCTGGTGCTCCTGCGGCTGCGGCTCCACTTCTGCACAAGACAACAAGACATCAGTAAGGACAATAGCCTCAAGCGCGCCCGTCAAGCAGAAGAACGAATACTAGACTTACGCTGGGGGCTGCGCTGGGGGCTGCTCTCCGGAGCAGCAGGCTGGTCCGGCAAGCCTGTCGCTGGCGCATCGCCCGTCGCTGCGGCGGGCTCGTCGTCCTCGAGATCGACCAAAGGGATCTTGGCCCTCTTCGCCGTCCTCTGGGTCAAGGTCCTAGAAGCCAAAACAAGATCAGAACCAAGCAAGAGAAACCAAGACAAAATCAAAGGAAATGAAGATTGCAAGTACTTACTCTTCCTCCTCTTCATCGGAGCTGAGGGCGGAGAAGTCGAACCCCGCCTCATGTGCTCCGGCGCGAGGAGCTGGAGGAGAAGGCTCCCTCGGGCGCATGGCGGGCTCCGGGGCTGCGGGCTGTGAAGACCCAGCACCAGTTGTCACTGAGGACCGAGGGGCAGAAGGAACCCCAGAGCCACTCCGGGAAGATCCCCCTCCGCTTGTCGCTCGGGCACGGGGCGCCTCCTTGACGACCTTGCTCGTCGTGGTGGTGCGCGTCGCCCGGCGCTTCGGTTGCTGTCGGAGCGCCAGTGGCCTCACCGTCTCGGCGGCCTTGCGGAGGCGTTTCTTCTGTTGCGGCGGAGGGCTTGGTGGTGGCGGAAAATTCTCCGAGGAAGAGGAGGCATCGTTGTCAAGATTCAGAGACCCGCCAGAGTCTTCATCGGAATCACCGGACTCGGCCTCCTCCTCCTCCTCGGCAGGCCCACTGGACTCGGTACCCTGCCCGGCAGCCTCGCCCATCCCAGCAGGCTCCCCGGTAGGCTCCCCGGCAAACTCCTCGGGCGTGATCTTCAGCAGCTTGAGGATTTCCTCCTCCTCGGCCTGGCTCACCGCATCCGCCGCCTCCGCTTCATGCCACATCTCGCGCGGTGGTCTCCCGGGTGAGCCCCTTCCTCTCTTCGGCGTTGCGTGGTTTTTCAACCAAATTGTCGAAGAAGGCCTGCACGGTCTCCGCTGAAGGCTCCAACCAAGTGGGGACGACCCCGTGGGAGTCGCACTCAGGCATTGCCGCGCGGATGGCACTAAGGGCAGTATTGTTGCACAAGGGAACTACTCCGGTCGACGGTTTGAACCACTCCGGGTGCTTGGGGTCGTGTTTGAACAGCTCCCGGACCATCCCCTTCAGCTCCAGGACGATGAAATTGTAGTTCAGCCCGGGGCGCAGCCTCATGCGGTCTGCCGCGTTGCCGAACTCCCAAGCAGGTCTCTTCCTTTCCTGCAGAGGGGCGATGCGGCGACGGAGGAAGTCAGCCCCAACTTCACCCACAGTCAGATTGGCAGCCCGGAGACGAAGAATCCTAGTAAGAGCGATCTGCAGCTTGTCGTCCTCCGGGGCCAAGTCGCTCCAATCCTTGCCGCGCACTATTGCAGTCTGGCGCGGCAAGGTAAACTGCTCGGGCTCATCTTCCAGAACCCAGCACCAGTCAACCCTCCACTCCTCCCACTTGCCGCGGAGCTCCCCAATCAAGTACGCCTCCTTCTTGTTCAGCCTAAAGATCCAGGAGATGCCGCCGGAGAGTGGGGATCCAGATTCTACTCTAGGCGTGAAGAAGTGGCGGAAAAGGGCTACATTTGGGTGGACCCCGACATAGTTTTCGCACAGATGTGCGAAAACGGCCAAGGTGAGAACGGCATTTGGGGTGAAATCTAATAGGCGGAAGCCATACGTGTTCATCACATCACAGAAGAACTCCGAGTACAGAGGGCAGAGACCGCAATAGAAGAACGCAGCGAAGAAGTGGTAACCTCCCGGGAACATGTCGACGGCCACGGCAGGGAGGACTTGGGTGCGGGGATGATCCTTCGTATCCCTCGCCCAGAACAAGTAGTACTTGTCCCGCAGCTCCCTCGGGCCGAGCCTCGGCGGGAAGACCACCATCTTTCTCCGCATAGCTGCCAGCTTCGCCGCCTGCTCGGACTTCTCCTTCTTCGCCTTGTCGCTCTTCACCTTGTCGCTTTTCGGAGCCATGGCGGGGGCGGCAGGGGGGATGGGGAAGGTCGACGGCGCCGCGGATGCTGGGGACGGCGGAGGAAGGGTGGAGCTCGGCTCTCTGTCAACCTGAGGGGAGGCAGAGGGCGGCGGGGGTTTCTGAGGACTCAAGGCGCAATGAAGGCAATGGGGGAAACTGCCCCTGCTTCCTCTGCTTTTAAGGGGGAAGTGGGGGACGTTCCGCATTTCCCCATTAAAGAAACAGGCCACGATCTCTCCCACGACGCCGCAATCGACGCGTGCCGTTAGGGAGGGATGCGGCGAATCTGGAGTGGGAAACGGCACGCCGTGGGCCGCGTGAGCCCGTGCACTGTTCTGGGCCTGGCCCAACAGCGCTCGGCACCGTGTGTGGCCCAGGCCCGTTGGGCTCCTGTCGGTGTACTAAAGCAGGGGTACCTTAGTATCCCGACTTGTGCACGGGCAGTAGCAGCGTCTCGTGGTCTGGCTCACCGCGCGACCGCCTAAGCCCGCTCTAGACCCCTTTTAAGCCATTCAAGAACAAAGTATTCAAGCTAATAGACAAGGCCCCGGCAAGAGGAGCTTGCCGGGAAGGCCGCACCAGGCTCAAAGTTATCATTCCAGCACAAGACCCTGGCAAGAGGTGCTTGCCAGGAAGGCCAAAGAACGGCACCTCAAGAAGGTATATCGCGGCGCATCATGTGCCCCGACAGGACCCGGAGAGCGGCAAGCTTCCGGGCCCGGCAAGGTTGCGACCCCGACAAGGTGCTTGCCGGGGAAACTCATGCTGTGTGCCTGCGCTCCAGCTCATCTGGCCACGCGTCGCCCTGGGGCCCTTCCAGTGGCACGTGGCGGATGGCTGTGCAGCCTGGGGTACACGGTGGCAAGCTGCGGTGACGAAGCTATCGCCGTGGCGAACGGAGACGCATGGACGGACGCTTTTTGGGGCGACGGGCATTCAATGCCTTTGTCCCCCACCGTCAAAGTTAGGTGAAGGCCACTGTTCATACACTATTCATACACTGTTACAACTACCACCGATTTTACATTTTTACCCTCCTCTGCGTTGACACCTGTCTATGACCCCTTTGAGTTATAAAAGGAGGCCCATGCACTACGTAGAGGGGGTTGGATCCCAGAAACTCGCTCACTCCCACGCTCGGTGTAGCCGGTACTGTAGATCTTCATGCTCCCGAGCCCAAGAACTAAATACAATCAAAGCAGGAGTAGGGTTTTACGCGTACATCGCGGCCCGAACCTGGGTAAACTGCCCGCGTGTGCTCCTCGATCTGCTCTCCGTGCTCCCCCCGCTCCCTTACCGCAACGTAGAAGGGGCTCCGGTCCCATAGGTGTTCGTGGGCGTCCAGTTTCCCCGACATATTGGCCAACTGTGTTCGACTCAGGTTAAGGTCTTCGAACAACTTGATATTTTGATCCCTCATGGCCTGAAAATCAAGATAATACAAATCCTTTATTCAACTGTCCCGCCCAAATTAAGGTTGGGGGTTACTCAGATAGGGATCACGATCCGCTCTTAAGGTATTTAAATAGCACACCTACATCTGGGTGGAGGAAAGACTGGCGACACCTTCAAGCCCCGTTCGGGCCGCTCCAAGGTACGTTTTTCACCGAGCTAAGTGCATTGAATTCCTGATTGGTGAAGGCGGCATGAGATAAGGATTCCCTCCGGCGGTGATGTATCGTCATACTCTCAACTTCGGAGATAGTGACTGAGACGTCGTACGGATCCTCCGAGGGCGCATCTGCTACCACTTGCTCGGCATGACCCCTGGTTGGTGCCGGCCTCGAACTGGGACTGCGCCTTAACGTGTCCGGTGCATCCTCGGATGTGTGAGGCGAGGCTCTCCTTCTGCTGAAAAAATGAACATTAGGGAAGGAAATAAATCAACCCCTCTTGTGATTTTGAGCACCACACCTTTGAGCTGAGGGGGCGGCCGCTTCCGCTTCCATGGTGGCCTTTCCCTTGGAAGCCCCAGTGCGGGCCGAGGTTGACACATCCGGAGCCCTTCACGCAGTTTTTCGGCGCGCAGTACGACGACCCTTGGGAGAAGAAGTCAGCACACTTGGGATGGCACGAGGCTGGCGCCCTGCTCGGGAAGAGGTCTTCCGTGCACTTACTACAGAGGAAGGAAGGCCCCCTGGGTGGTCGGACATCAAGTCAACCGTGGTACCATCAAGGATCTCTTGGTAAAAGGTCTTGTCTTCAAAATCAATTGACACCTCCGGGTCATCATGGAACCCCGGATCATCGTCATGGGAATGGCTCTCCGGCTGAGGAGAGGGACAACTGATGGACTCGACATGTCGCCTCTAGCTCTCTTTGAAGAGAAGATGTGTCTGATAAGTATTCGGGCACGACCCTTGCATCAAAATATAAAGGGTTAAGGCTTACCCATTCTTCCGGATTATAGCTGGAATATCCCTCGCGTACTCCAGATTGGATAAATTCTCCCTCCTCCCTTTGAAGAGGTCGGCTAGTATATGGGCGAGGGCTGCTTGATTGTCCTGCCCTTGCCCTCTACAGCGAGTCGCATCGTTAGTCCCATTATAGCACCACAGGGGATGCATTCTTTGTTGAAGGAGCTGTACACATTGGGTTATAGCCATGGCCATCACATCGATCATGGTCAGCTTGATGTGGCCTAGTAGTCATATCTTGGTGGCTAGAGTGCGCACCTCCTCGTTGTCCTTTTGGGAGGGACATTTTGGCCTCCAGTTGAATCGCTTCTTCAGTGGAGCGTTGGAGTATTCGGGCAATCCCATCCTGAGTGGGTCTAACAAGGGGACGTCCTCCATGTAAAACCATTATGAGGGCCACTCTTCGGGATCCTTCCTTGGAGTCCCAATAGGGTATCCGGTCTCGGCTATTCGCTACACCTCGGCTCCACCCACTTCGAATATTGTCCCCCCTTGGGTACGAGGGACAAGGCAGAAGTGCTTCCTCCACAGGTCAAAATGGGCATCGTAGCTCAGGAAAATCTCATAGAGTGCCACGATGCCAGAGATATGCATAATGGATCCTGGAGTGAGGTGGTGAAGTTGGATCCCGTAGAATTCAAGAAGATAGCACATGAAGGGGTGGATAGGAAAGCCAAGACCTCTTAAAAGGAAGGGCATGAAACATACCCTCTCTTCCTTGCTTGAAGAAGGAGAGTTCTCAGCAAAGGCTTGGCCATCCACAGAGAATAGGCCAGCACGGATGGAGACAAGATCTGCTACGGGGAGATAACCTTCCTCTACAGATCACTTAATCAAAGGCGAGAGATGGAGCAGCTCGCCCAATCGCCTTGAAGCGGATCGTGAGGTCGTAAGGATGAGCTTGGAGCGTCGGTCATGGCGCCGGGAGTTGCTTCGGTGATTGGTTTGTGGTGGAGAGATGGGTCGGTTGTCACCCGCATCTTTGGATCTATAAATAGACGCACCGTCCTGAATTGAAAGGACGAGACCGCGGAAGGGGGGATCAGACGGCACGCCTTCTGAAAAGGTGCATGACAGTCGAAATCTGCCATCGCCTTGAGGAAAACATTGAGCTACAATGGCCCCACCATGTTTTGACCATGGTCTTCGGGTTCCAGATTATTCAAAAACTGGCAGGGTCCAGATATAGCGGTAAACGCATATCAGGCTGGGTGGTAAACCTTCGAGGTTGATACGGCTCTGGATACTATCCGCTCTATAGAAACTGCTCTGAACGATACAAGAAAGGGATGAAGAACTCGCCTCGCAAGCCAAAGACTATGGAATATGCGGTTGCCGGATACGAGATCCGATGTTGGAGGCTAGTTCGGGGGCTATTGAGGGAGTCCTAGATTAAGGGGTCCTCGGGCCACGGGTTGTCACTTGTGGGCCAGATGGTTGGGCCGCTATGGAGCCAGGCTAGAGCTCGGACCCGTGGACAGATGGGAAATCTTCGGAGCCGTGGCGTATCGTCCAAGTCAAGATCACGCATGATTCTTCCTTCGTTGTAACCGACCTCGTGTAACCCTAACCCCACTAGTGTCTATATAAGCCAAAGGGTTCTGGTCTTTAGGGTTAGAGCTACATCCAACAACTAATCAACCTAGGGTTTAGCTTGCCTGATCTTGAAGTAGATCTACTCTATAACTATGCCATACACATCGAATACAATCAAGTAGGACGTGGGGATTTACCTCCTAGAGTTTGCCCAAACCTGGGTAAGCATTGTGTCCTTCGTCCCTTGTTCCCCATCGATCCTAGATCCAAAGCTAGGGACCCCCTACCCGAGATCCGCTGGTTTTGACACCGACACCAGGCCCAACTAGCAAGTCAAACACTGAGCCTTAACACATCAAGTTTGAAGATTATGTGCCTAAACCTGATGAATACTGCTTTCTAGGTGATTTTGGCATTAGTGATGAAGAAGAAGTTCCAAGGTTTCCTTCTGGAAGGAAGAGTGGGGTGAAGAAGAAGGAGGAGAGGAGATGGCATGATCCATCACTTCATGATGCCCATGAGCAGTTTGCAATGCAATTTATGCTTCCAAAATGCTGTGGAGTTCAGAGAAGCACTTAGAAATTTCCATGTAAGGACTCCTATGAATTTTGAGTACCACAATTTTAAATACTAATAAAAGTTGCTACTATTAACTCATAGAAACGAAAACAATTTGTGTAGAGTTGCAAAAAGAAATAATTTTTTAAAACAAATAAAAACACCAAGTAATCACTAAAACAATCCTATAAGCAAGATAATAATGTTTTTGTTAAAACCCCTAATTTAAATTATTCTAAAATTATTCAAATTAATCCTAGTGCTTAACAATACCACAAGTGACGAGGAGCAAAAAGAATCAAATCTTGTTAAACTCAAGTTATTAACAAACTAGTGTTTGAAGCAAATTTAAATTTAAGCTATTCAGAATTGAAAACAAATTGCACTAACAAGAACTAAATAAATTATAAAACTAGCGCACAAAGAATCACTAGGTTTGGATTAAAAACCTAAGAGATATTGCAATTCTAAAATCACAACTATTTGTGAAAATAACACAGACCTGAAAAAGAGTCTTCAGATCGGGCAGTACATATGCGGCAACTAGCTACTGGTGGACCTAGCGATCCAACTAGAGGAACGGGCGGAAGGGGGGGGGGGGTGATCCGGCCCTTACAGAGGGGTGAGGGGTCGCCGACGACAGCATGGAGCTCGGCCCGGTGGGAGAGGTCGCCCCGGTGGTCCTCGGCGGCGAGGTAATGGCCGGGGAGGCATGGACAATGACGGCGATGACGGTGGTGGCGACGGTGGGGCTCAGGTGGGTCAGGGGCAGCGGAGCAGCGACAATGGTGTGTGATGGCACTCGGATGCTCCAACGAGCAATTTACGAGAGAGAAGGGCATCGGGAAATGAGGTTTAGGGGGGAACGGGTCAAGGAGACCTCGGCTTTTATAGCGAGGGTGTCCTGGGTGAGGGGGCAAGGCTAGCATGGCAGGGAATCGGGAGGGGATGCGTTGTCGTCTCGGCTCCAGCGAGGGAAAAGGAAAGGGGATGAAGAAGAAGAAGGAAAGAGAGCGCGGGCGGGGTCGGTCAGTCCGGTGGGGCCGGCCGTCAGCGAGAGCAAGTGGGCAGAAAAGAGATCGGCCATCCGGATCCAAACATATTCGGTGTCGGGCGGCAGCGGTTGGGCCGTGGAAGTGGGTTGCGGGTGAGGGAGAGAGAGGGCGGTGCGGGGCTTCGGCTTGGCACTGTTCAAATATATTTTTTCTTTTAAAATAAATACAGTAAGAAGATTAAATATAAGGAAATAAAAATAGAAAACTACATAGGCATATAATATACCAAAGTTAATAGAATAAATCGAAGAAATCCTAAAACATGAACTATTTTTCAAAGTCAAATAAAGTCCACAAAAATTTGAATAATGCAAACATTGCGGCTGTTGCATTTAAAATTTAATAAAAAATATTTTAAAATTGCAAAATGATTTCAAATATTCTCTCTCCATTTTTTTGAAGGGAATCATTTTACCCTAATTTCCATATATTTTATTTTTGGAGCAAAATAATTTGAATAAAAGCCAAATACATCTAAATTCTATAAATCCAAAAAGGCTATTCCAATTGGATTCCAATATTTTTCAAACCATTTTGAATTTGTTCCAATATTCATTTCCCATATTTATTATCACTATTTGAAGGAGTCCTATTACCTTCTCTCTTTAATAAATTCTGAAAAGCATATGGAAAAGATTCTGAAAACCATATGGAGTATTTTCCAAAAGTGACTCTATTGACATTTTGAAAGAGGTGTCCTACTTCCACTCTATTTCCAATATTTGAAGAAGTCATATTATTTTCCCTCATGAAAATCCTTGAGTGGCATAAAGTCTTTGGTTTGAAAATATTTCAAATGAAATTCAAATCATTTTCAAATCCCTTTTCATTTCTTTTAATAGAAGAAGTCATATCATCTCCACTCTAGGATTTTGTGATGAAATGAATTTGAATTCATGGAACCCAAAATGCAAGTATGAATGTTTGGAAAAGTCCTTTTATTCCCTCTCATTCAACTTTTAAAAAGTTTCAAATTTCAGTCAATTTCATGCAAACAATCACAAAGCAATCAAAATTATTATTTTTAATATATAATTTGGAATTTTTGGGATGTTACAAACTACCACCCTTATAATGAATCTCGTCCTCAAGATTCGGAGACGATAGAAAGAAGGTTAGGTTTGGGGGGTCTTCATGAAAATCCATTGATCGTCACGGAGGTTTTGGGTGCTACCAGCCTTAGAAGCATGGTTGCGATTCCAACAAAACTCATGTACTCCATCCTTAGAGTTGACGGTTTTGGGCTTCTCGGGTCTTTGGGATAGCTCCTACACCGAGGCTCTTCCGGTAATGGTATAATCTTTTTCCTCAAAATCTTGTGTCCTTTCATCATGGTAAGGTTCTTCCGAGACTGGGTCTTCTTAGCTCACAGATCTGTCGCAATTCTAAACAACTCTGGAAACATCTCATGGTGGTTTGCAATTTATGGTTTCTCTTGCAGAGAATTGGTTGGGGTTGAATCTCACCGTATAACCTACGATTTCCAATGGTTGCCTATACAAGGTTCCATCGACCTGCCATTCTAAGGTTTTTGGCTTATCGTGTTGACACTCTTCTAAGGTTTTAAGGCTCTCTGATTTTCCATCAAGATATGATAGTTCATGATAGAAGTCTCCCGTATGGGGGCCAATCCATCCCCTACTTGAATCATTACTTCCTACACGGACACCGAATCACATGTTCTAACACTTGGGCATCCTCACAAGCATTGCGAAATTTCTCTTGTCGACGAATTGGGTTCAGGTAGACCCATTGATTTCTGCAAGCCAACAAAACATCTATCGTTTCTTTACAACTCTTAGGTTTTCATATCCTCCTAAGAAACATCTGTTGATGAAATCACGGCTTCTTCAAAATCTATTCCTTCAACAAGGTAGTGATTGCTCCTTATTAACTCTTGGGCATGTGGGTTATGGCTTACTTCAATGTTGGTACAACTTTAACTCATCCTTGGAGTTACTATTGTTCCATGTTCCAACAATACACCTCCTTTAATCCAAAATTACATCATTCCTTCATACTCTTAAGGTAACCAACATATCAAAATAAAATTCCAAACTTACCTTTTCCAAATCCACTATGTGGAATACATTATCTTTCCATTGGTCAAGTGTTCACACAAAATGCATTACCGTTAAAATAAAATGCACTGGTTCATCCATAAATCATATTCATGTCAATCCTTTATTACATCATTAACCATTTCTCAAATTTCCGAAATTCAAAAGTACTTTATTACAAATGATGCGATCCACATGGTCTCGTATGGTCAAGTATTAATTTCATCTTTAGTCATTTGTCCTCCCTGGAAGCTTTAGTCCCACTCGAATTGTGCGATATGCTCCTTGAAATCATCAATCATTTGTTTCATCATGGTGGCCATGAGCTTCATCTCCATCATCACGGCATGCACCTCTCTTAGGTATTCCTGAGTATGACGAAGTATTGCTTCAAGGGTTTCTCCAATCTGATGTATGGCTTCCATGGCAGGTTCACGAACAGAGGTGAAGAAGGTTGCTTGTGGTACATGTGAAATGAAAGGTATTTCACAATAGTATTTGGGAAAAATCCTTTCAAACGGTGGAGGTTTACCTCCACATACCAGAGTTCCACTCAATTATTCGTGAATGGATAGACTTTGTAGACTACACCCCCTTCAAGATGAATATGGTTCATCATATCCTTTAGGATCTTTGGGTAATCATGATCACTAGTCAGTGTCATGATCATTTTTGGGCCCTTGTGGAAGGACTCATAAAGGGTTGTCATCTATACGTGTACGAAAAATGGGTACTCAGAATAAGGTATGTATCTCCTTGGGTGAAATATTGTGGGCTCCGGAAAAGGTGTTGTGGTCAGCTTGTCCATGTTTTTAAAGTCTTGGGTGTGCGTGAGATAGAGAGACAAATACCCACCCAAAATCAACAAACAAATCCTAACTCAACATTTATACCATTTGTAATGGGTTGGTTTACTAAGGTTTCATTAGCAAGTCTTCATTTCTTTAGGTCTTCAATGCTCGGGAGTTTCTAATTCCTGATGTTTCTCCCCTTTGAAGGCCTGATGTTACTCTTTCGTAACATACAACTCTCAGGGTTGAAATAAATACAAACCTATGAATGACATTTATATCGAACCACTCAATGAACGCAAAAGATCAATCATTCAAGTAGCCATTTATTCATTCAATATTATAGTATCGCCACCCACAAAATATGGCATGGTCAGATACTTTAATAGAAAAACTTTCGTCTTTATTCTCGCATGGTCGGGCTACTACTAAGCTAGTTTATCCAGGTCTTGATCCTTGTCTCCACCCGGCTTCTTCTAATTGGACATGATCATCTCCGGTTCTTCTGCCAGATCATCTCTGTTGACACGGAGTTTCTTGTGAGGTCCCTGTATTTTCTGGAGTTGGGTCTTGAGCTTCTGGATCTCAACATCTTTGGCATGAGCCATGGTCCTACTATTCTTAAATTTGTGATGATTCTTTTCGATCTCAAGGTTTTTCTCTTCAGCTTGTCTACTTTCATCTTCTGGGTCTCAAGCTCTTCATGTAAGGTTTCCTGGTCAAATAAGGCTTCCATAAGTCCATCTGAAGATTCTGGACATATTGTTCCAGATCCTGGTTATACACCAACAGAGGTGAAAGCTTCATCTTCTGATCATTCGTCAGGGCAATAGTGGCTCCATCAACGTTCTTCCATCCAACCCATCCATAGTAGTGTTTGTTTAGCTCAGCACTATGACGATAGCTGATACGTCTCCAACGTATCTATAATTTTTTATTGTTCCATGCTATTATATTATCTGTATTGGATGTTTTATATGCATTAATATGCTATTTTATATGGTTTTTGGACTAACCTATTAACCCAGAGCCAAGTGCCGGTTTATGTTATTTCCTAGTTTTTGAGTTTCGTAGAAAACCAATATCAAAAGGAGTCCAACTGGAACGAAACTTTATGAGGATATTTCTTGGAACATAAGACACCAGAAGTACTTGGAGTACACGACAGTGGAACCTCGAGGCAGCCAGAAGGGTGGAGGGCGCGCCCTGGGGGGGTAGGGTGTTACTCTGTTCTTATGAACTTAATACTCTACATGAAGAATCATTTCGGTCGATGTGTGGAGTAATAGTAGTAGATGCAGGCAGGAGTCGGTCTACTTGATACAGACATGATGCCTATATTCATGATCATTGCCTTAGATGTCATCATAATTGTTCGCTCTTCTATCAATTCCTTGACAGTAATTTGTTCACCCACCGTAATATTTGATATCATGAGAGAAGCCTCTAGTGAAACCTATGGCACCGGGTCTATATTACATCTTATAAGTTTCCGATCTACTATTTTACAATCTTTTACTTTTCAATCTATAAACCAAAAACCCAAAAATATTTACTTTACTAGTTCATCTATCTCTATCGGATCTCACTTTTGCAAATAACCGCGAAGGGATTGACAACCCCTTTATAGCGTTGAATGCAATTTGTTTGATTGTTTGTGCAGGTATTTGATGATTTGTGCATAATCTCCTACTAGATTGATACATTGGTTCTTGATACGTCCAAAACGTATCTATAATTTCTGCTTGCTCCATGCCTCTTTTGTGTGATATTGCTATGATATTTATGCACTTCCATACACTTTTGACCATATTTGGACTAACCTATTAACTCAGTGCACCCCAGTGCCAGTTTCTGTTTTCTGCTGTTTTTGTATTTCAGGTTTTCCCATTACGTAAATTGCCAGAAAAATTCCGGGAAAAATATATAAAAAATCAGCGTTTCGGAAGCTTCCATGCGGCCAAAGTAGGGCCGGAGGGGGGCCACAGGGGCTCCAGGCGCCCAGAGGGCGCGGCCCCCCTCCTGGCCGCGGCGCCAGGCCGCCTGGGCCCCCCTTAGCTCCCCTGGCGACCCCCTTTGGCATATATTTAACACCCGTCGCGGAAACCCTGATTCCGGACCCCTTTTCCAGAAGCTATTCCGATCTCCGCCGCCATCGCCACCAAGTTTCGGGGGACCAGAATTCCTGTGCCGGCACCCTACCGGGACGGGGAAGTGGCCCCGGATTCATCTCCATCGACGTTGCTTCCTCCCTCCATGATGCGGGAGTAGTTCCTCCTCGGGGCTGAGGTTTCTACCAGTAGCTATGTGGTCAATTCTCTCTCCCATGATGTGATCTTCGTTGTGATCATAGGCTATGTTAATCTAGGGTGATCCCATGATATTTCCCCTTCCTCTATGTATTGGATTGATGTACTCACTTGTCTTTATCTAGTATAATCTCCGAGACCAAGGTGATAGCGGTCTATTGGACATGGATTAGAAGAATATTTTCATGAGTGATTTCCTCTTTTGTGTGTGGATTGAAGATTGAGAGTCTCTTGGTGCTTGTCTTTGACTATCCTTGAGATATGTTGTGGTGATTGTTGTACTCTCTTTGGATGGCCGCGGTGACATTGGGAAATCCATAGATAGAGAACTACGAACTTAGAGGTGTGCTTTTGTAGCCCTACATAATTCTCGTCCTCTCTTGACCACAAAGGAATGACCTCCGGGTGCGTCTCCGTTGCATGTTTTGTGGGAAATATCATGTGATTCGATTATGTTAATGTTGTTGGGAGTTGCCATTAGTGAAAGTATGAAGCCTAGGCCTTGTTTCCACCATTGCAATACCATTTGTGCTCACGTTCACCACTTGTTTGCTTGCTGCACTTTTTATTACAAATTTATATTACTTTGCTTTGCCACTCCTATCATCCATATTTTACCATCTCTTCGCCGAACTAGTGCACCTATACATCTGAGAAGTGTATTAGGTGTGTTGGGGACACAAGAGACTTCTTGTATCTTGATTGCAGGGTTGCTTGAAAGGGGTACGTTCAACCTCCACTTCCCTGAGTTCGATAAACCTTGGGTTACTCACTTAAGGGAAATTTGCTGCTGTCCTACAAACCTCTGCTCTTGGAGGCCCAACACTGTCTACAGGAATAGAAGCGTGTAGTAGACATCAAGCTATTTCTGGCGCCATTGCCGGGGAAGTGAGGTAAGTGAAGGTACCTTCCCTAGATCTTGCAATTAAATCTTTTCGTTTCTTGTTTTTAGTTTCACTAGTTATGTTTATGGAAAACCGCACTCTTAGTTCGCTGCTTGGGGAAGGCCGCTTTACCACACCCGTGGTAGAGAAGTCTCCTCCACCTACTGAATGTATCCCGTTCCAAATACCACTTGGGATAATTGAAATAATTTTGAATGATTGTTATGATGGGACGGTCAATCCTAGTATTCATTTGTTGAAACTTACAGAACTTTGTGAGTTGTTTAAGATTTCAGGTTTGACAAGAGATGGAGTCATGAGGAAATTATTTGCCTTGTCACTGAAAGGAAAAGCATTGGAATGGTATAGGCTACTAGATGATTCTCACCTGCTGGATTGGGAAGAGATCCAGTCTCTCTTTTACTCCAAGTTTTATCCTCTTCATGAAGTCCATGAGAATAGGAATTATGTTTATAATTTCTATCCTCATGACGGAGAGAGCATAGCTCAAGCTTGGGGGAGACTGAAAACGTTAATGCTAAAATGTCCTAACCATGGGCTCCCCAAAGATATGATTATTACTAATTTCTATGCGAGGCTCTCTCGACAGGATAAAGATTTGCTCGATGCTTCCTCTATGGGTTCTTTCACGAACGAAAAGATTGATGCTAAATGGGAACTCCTTGAAAGAATTCAACGCAACACTGAAAATTGGGAGATCGACAAAGGTAAAGAGTCAGGTATAATTTATGAGCATGATTGCATTAAGTCCTTTGTTGAAACTACAAGTTTTAATAAGTTTAGTGCTAAGTTTGGGCTTGATTCTCAACTCCTTGTTGATTTCCTCAAATCTTTTGCTTCACATCTTAATATGCCTAAGGAGGATTGGATCAAGCATCATGAACCTTTTAAAGAGATTTGCAAAGAAAATGAAATTGTTCATGATGATTGCAACATGCATGATCCAATTCCTAAAAATGAAGTTTTATATAAGCATGTTAATTTTTGTGGAGTGGATAGACCTTGTGAAAGGCCTATGATTGAAGAAGAGAAGTATTGTAAGCAACATAAGCATGAAAGAACAATCACTTGGGTCAGAGATTTAAATGAAATTTCTAGAGAATTGTGTGACCTTTATCCTTTCACTTGTGAACTTTGCTGTATAGAGGATCAATTTAATTTTCAATGCATGCACTTTCAAAACATAACTGTTAACCAGTTGTGTGATAACATGATCACCCCTGATCTTTATGATGAGCTTATGTTATTTTTGATGTGTGAAGAGTTATCAGAAAAGACTTCTTGGCTAGATGTTAATGCCATAGGAATAAAAAACACTTTGCAAAATTGCTATCTCTATTGTGTTGTTAATTGCCATGAAAATGATTACATAAGTAAGATTAGAAAGGAGGGAACTTTACCAAAGTATAAAAATGTCTCTTATATTTCTGCTAATAAAAAGGAAAGTTTCTCCCAAGTTTCCCCTATTGTTTCTAATGATAAACCAGGATATGTGGAGAAGCTTCATCTCCGACCACTCCCTCCTAAGGTGAAGAAGGAGAAAAAGAAGAGGAGGAGGAAGAGGAGCAAGAAGGAAGAAGAATGGGTATCAACCTGGCCTGAGCATATTCCTGCCATCAACTTTTATCCTAACGGTTGTAAGTTTAAAGAAGAAGGTGAAGTTTATTGCCTTAATTATCATCTTGATGATACGTCCGTAGGTACTATTGAAGATGATTTTGATTATGATATGCATGTTACTTATTGTGATTGGGAAAATGATGATAATGCTACTTATGATCTTGAAAATCTTTTTGGTACCAACTCTGAAAGTGATGATATGGAAAGCTCTAAGCTTCGGGATGATAGGATTGCAAATCCTTTACCCACTAGTGATGTGACAATTGATAATTCTTTTGCTAGTAAGAATAAAGACAACATGTTTACAAATATAGTTGCTAGCAATGATAATGCTCTTCTCTACTATGATGATGTTATAACTCCAATCTATAGTGATTATAAAGGTACCTATGACATAAGGAGAAATTTTCCTTATGAAACTTGTCATAATCATGGAGGGAATTACTCCCTTGTTGAACACCATTTTCCTAATACACAATTAATCTATAGTGTTCAAGTTGTTTATGATAGTCCTACTCCCACTATTACCAATGAGAAAGATTATGCTTATGTGGAGAGTAAGAGTACCTTTTTGCATGTGGATCATGGTAACAATGCTTTATGTGATGCTTATATTGTTGAGTTTATTCGTGATCCCACTGAAAATTATTATGAGAAGGGAACATATGCTTATAAATATTTCAATAATATTAAGTTCCCTCTCTTTATGTTGAAAGTTTTGAAGCTGCACTTGTTTTGTCTTCCTATGCTTATTGCTTTGTGCTTCAATGAATTATTCTATTGCAATATTCCTATGCATAGGAAGCATGTTAGGCTTAAATGTATTTGGTATTTGCTTCTTGATGCTCTCTTTTATTCTTCAACTCTTATTCCTACGAAAGCATCATTAAAGTCTTAAGCCTATCTTTATGGCTATAAAGAAAGAGCTCTAGGGAGAAAACCCTTGTTATCTTTGCTTTCAGTTTGTTCTTTCAGTTTTTAGTGGTCTTGATGTTTGTTACTACTGTAGCAACATCATTGTATCTTTATTTTTCAGCTTTGTGCCAAGTTTAGCCTCCGATTGCAAGAAAGTTCAAAAGTTGTGACGTGCTGTCCAGGAAACAGATTCTGTCCTTGGATAGAAAAATTCGTATAAAATCACCAGATCATCTTTTTGGTCTGAATTGTTTCGACAGCGTGCTCTATACAATTGGCTTTCGGGCGTCTGTTCTGAGTTTTTTGATTTGAGTTGCAGAAGTGCCCCGAAAAAATTATTTACTACCTGCTGGTCTGTTTTTCACAGATTCTGTCCTGTTTTGCCTTTTCTTCGTTTTGCAAACCTTGAGCTTGCTTTTTCTTTGCAAAAACCCTTTGGCAATCTTGAGAAACAGTAGCTCTTCAAGATTATCCTTATTTCCAGCAAGGAAAAATTATTTTATTATGGGTACTAACCTCGCTAATCAGATTATGATGAGTTATGTATGAAGGGAGTTTTCAAGTGTGCGAGGGAAGATGATAAAAAGATTCAGGAGGGTCAAACGCTCAAGCTTGGGGATGCCCCCGTGCACCCCAAGAAATATTCAAGAAGATTCAAGCGTCTAAGCTTGGGGATGCCCCCGTGCATCCCCTTCTCCATCAACAATTATCAGTTCGTCTTTCGCTCCACTATATTTTAATCACTTCATGTGTTATGTGCTATGCTTGGAGCATCTTGCTTTTAGTTTCCTTTTTAGTTTTCTTTAGCTTTGCTTGCTATTCATAACAAGTTGGAACCCATCTTTCTTTGTGTGGGAGAGAAACACGCTCCACTTCAACCTAGAACATAACATGGGATTTTCATGTTTATCTTTGCTGTGTATGTTCTTTGTCTTTCAATAGCTACTGTCATGTTCAGCTCTTAGTTTTCATGCTTTACTTTTTAAAGAGCTTTTGTTTAGTTGGTCTCTGGAACTCTCTTGAGTTATCATGCTTATCTTGTTAAGAGAGTTGGCTTCTGTTGCACTGGTTGATATGTCTATGATAAAAATGCTATGTGCATAATGGTGCTTAGTAGTTCATGTTTTCTTATGGTTAGTCTCAAATAGCTGGGGGGTTCTTAATGTGTTATTGAAGTACCAACATGATTTGTTTGCCTATGATGTGGTATGGTTTAGTGATATCTTCCTCCAAGAATTTATTTTGATTGACTTGGCATATGCTCACGCATATTTAAGACTGTAAAGAAAGTCTATCAAGCCTTGATGATCTTTAATTTCTGAGTAGCGATATAACTTCCATGCCCGATTCAATGTTGCGTTGTCGCTCTGCATGATTATGGCCGTCATTGCTCTCTTAGTTGGTCGGTCCCAATCTTTTGCTAACCTTCGCCTGTACTAAGCGGACTGACTGCTTGTGCATCCAAAATCCTTTAAACCAGTTATGCCATATGAGTCCACCATACCTTCCTATACATGGTATTTACTTGCCATTCCTAACGAAGACTTTCATGTACCATCTCGAAATTAATCAAAAGCATTTCTCTTTTGTGCCTCTGTTTTAGCTCATGAGGAACTAGTAGTTAATTCATGATCTTTTTAAGTTGGACAAGTTTCACCCCGGGATTGCATGTCTAATCTGCAAACCCCTAATACGAGAAGGAACTGGCAAAGAGTGCGCCCGGCTCATTAAAAAATATACAACAAAAAAACCCTCCTTCATGCTTTGTTCATGAGAAATCAGAAAACTTTGGCAGTGATAAACAAAGGAGATTAAGGGGATGTGATCGTCCCCGTGCGGGAGCCTTTCCTCGAAACTTGTCCAGCTCAAGAAGTAATTGAGTTATCTACTAGCATTCGTTGACGAAATATGCATATTCCAAAAAAATAATTTTGACCTCTGTTTTTAAAAACCAAGAGCTCTGGTACATGTTTAGTCTTTGTTTCCGACCACGGATTTTCAACCTTGCCACCAAAAGCCACGGTTCGAGAGTCTCCACCTTCTTTCTTCAAAGCACCAACTATTGAGAGCATGATTGTCATTCTGAGTGTAATGTGCATTGTCCCAAAGTACCATTGTCATCGTTTATTCTGAAATCATTGTATCTAGTCGTCACTTAAACCTCGGAGGTGCCCCTGCATTTATGTTTTGCTTCACTAAAGGGGGCAAGCGAGATATCACTTTGTCATGTTTGCACACCATGCTCACTACAAATCTATTGGGTGTTTTCAGTATCATATTGTAAAACTTTCAGTTCTTTGTGATATTCTCATGAGGCAACTTAATTACTAAAGATTCATTATCTCAGTAAGCATTTGTCATGTGACTGTGAAAAGTTCTTATATGGTTAATAGCATGTCACCACAGAAATTATGCTTGTTATCATTTACCTACTCGAGGACGAGCAGGAATTAAGCTTGGGGATGTTGATACGTCCAAAACGTATCTATAATTTCTGCTTGCTCCATGCCTCTTTTGTGTGATATTGCTATGATATTTATGCACTTCCATACACTTTTTATCATATTTGGACTAACCTATTTACTTAGTGCACCCCAGTGCCAGTTTCTGTTTTCTGCTGTTTTTGTATTTCAGGTTTTTCCATTACGTAAATTGCCAGAAAAATTCCGGGAAAAATATATAAAAAATCAGCGTTCCGGAAGCTTCCATGCGGCCAAAGTAGGGCCGGAGGGGGGCCACAGGGGCTCCAGGCGCCCAGAGGGCGCGGCCCCCCTCCTGGGCCGGCGCCAGGCCGCCTGGGCCCCCCTTAGCTCCCATGGCGACCCCCTTTGGCATATATTTAACACCCGTCGCGGAAACCGTGATTCCGGACCCCTCTTTTCCAGAAGCTATTCCGATCTCCGCCGCCATCGCCACCAAGTTTCGGGGGACCAGAATTCCTGTGCCGGCACCCTGCCGGGACGGGAAAGTGCCCCCGGATTCATCTCCATCGACGTTGCTTCCTCCCTCCATGATGCGGGAGTAGTTCCTCCTCGGGGCTGAGGTTTCTACCAGTAGCTATGTGGTCAATTCTCTCTCCCATGATGTGATCTTCGTTGTGATCATAGGCTATGTTAATCTAGGGTGATCCCATGATATTTCCCCTTCCTCTATGTATTGGATTAATGTACTCACTTGTCTTTATGTAGTATAATCTCCGAGACCAAGGTGACAGCGGTCTATTGGACATGGATTAGAAGAATATTTTCATGAGTGATTTCCTCTTTTGTGTGTCGATTGAAGATTGAGAGTCTCTTGGTGCTTGTCTTTGACTATCCTTGAGATATGTTGTGGTGATTGTGGTACTCTCTTTGGATGGCCGTGGAGACATTGGGAAATCCATAGATAGAGAACTACGAACTTAGAGGTGTGCTTTTTTAGCCCTACATAATTCTCGTCCTCTCTTGACCACAAAGGAATGACCTCCGGGTGCGTCTCCGTTGCATGTTTTATGGGAAATATCATGTGATTCGATTATGTTAATGTTGTTGGGAGTTGTCACTAGTGAAAGTATGAAGCCTAGGCCTTGTTTCCACCATTGCAATACCATTTGTGCTCACGTTCACCACTTGTTTGCTTGCTGCACTTTTTATTACAGATTTATATTACTTTGCTTTGCCACTCCTGTCATCCATATTTTACCATCTCTTCGCCGAACTAGTGCACCTATACATCTGACAAGTGTATTAGGTGTGTTGGGGACACAAGAGACTTCTTGTATCTTGATTACAGGGTTGCTCGAAAGTGTTACGTTCAACCTCCACTTCCTTGAGTTCGATAAACCTTGGGTTACTCACTTAAGGGAAATTTGTTGCTGTCCAACAAACCTCTGCTCTTGGAGGCCCAACACTGTCTACAGGAATAGAAGCGTGTAGTAGACATCAGTTCTCAAACTGAGGGAAATACTTACTCTAGTTTGCTGCATCACCCTTTCCTCTTCAAGGAAAAAACCAACGCATGCTCTAGAGGTAGCAGGAATAATTTCTGGCACCGTTGCCGGGGAGATCTACGCCAAGTCAAGACCTACCAAGTACCCTTCATTACAATCTCATATCTTGCATTTAAATTATTTGTCATTCGCATCTCGTTTTCCTCTCCCCCACTTCTAAAATAATCTTCGAAAATATTTGCATTTTCCTAGCCCTTCTTTCGTTTGTCTTGTTCGCTTGTTTTTTGTGTGCTTGTGTGTTGGATTCCTTGCTTTTTCACAATGGCTCAACCAAAAAACAGTTACCCTCACTTTAGAAAGTTGGAAGAAACTGATAACAATGTTAGAAGCTTCATGTCTTTACAATTTGAGCACAATAATTTCTTTAGGAATGAGTTGAAAGAGCATTAATTTTTTTTGGAATACATGAATAAAGAACTTGATGATATGTCCAAGGAATTTTACGGTATGAAATCTCAGTTTACTCACCTTGAAAATTTAGTTGGGAAAATCTCTGATAAGCAAGCCACCTTAGTAAATAAGATGGCTAATAAACCAGAATCTGAAAATAATGACGAAGATCTTAAAGTTATTGATGTGACTTCTATTGAATCTTTGTTTTCCAAAATAAATCTTGATAAAGATGGGACTGGAGATGAACCAACTTTAGATAATAGACGTCCCAATAATTCAGAGTTTTTAGATCTTGATGGAAAATTTGGTAAAAGTGGGATTGATGAAGTCAAAACTTTAAGTAGCAATGAACCCACTAGATTAGATCTCAAGTAATTTAATTATGATAATTGTTCTTTAATAGATTGTATTTCCTTTTTACAATCCATGTTGAATTCTCCTCATGCTTATAATCAAAATAAAGCTTTTACCAAACATATTGTTGATGCTATGATGCAATCTTTTGAAGAAAAGCTTGAATTAGAAGTTTCTATCCCTAGAAAACTTTATGATGAGTGGGAACCTACTATCAAGATAAAGATTAAAGATTATGAGTGCCATGCTTTGTGTGATTTGGGTGCTAGCATTTCTACGATTCCAAAAACTTTATGTGATGTGCTAGGTCTCCGTGAAATTGACGAGTGTTCTTTAAATTTGCATCTTCTGGATTCCACTATTAAGAAACCTATGGGAAGGATTAATGATGTTATTATTGTTGCAAATAGGAATTATGTGCCCGTATATTTCATTGTTCTTGATATAGATTTTAATCCTACATGTCCTATTATTCTTGGTAGACCTTTCCTTAGAAAAATTGGTGCAATTATTGATATGAAAGAAGGAAACGTTACATTTCAATTTTTTTAAGGAAGGGCATGGAACACTTTCCAAGAAAGTAAATTAAATTGCCCTATGAATCTATTCCGAGAGCTACCTATGGATTGCATACCAAAGATGATAATACCTAGATCTATTTGCGTTTTATGCCAAGCTAAGGGCATTAAACAATAGCGCTTGTTGGGAGGCAACCCAATTTTATTTTTGCTTTTTTACTTTTTGCTTCTGTTTTTCAATAAATACAAAGTATTGTGTTTTGGTGTTTTAAGTAGTGTTTGAGCCAATACAGCCAAGATTATACGCACTCTCACCCTTCCACCTTGCTAGCCACACTAGTGCCGCACAACTTTCGCCGATGCATAAAACCCTTTGTATACCTTCCTCAAAAAGCCACCATACCTAACTATTATGGCATCTCCATAGCCATTCTGAGATATTTCCATGTAACTCCACCATTCCTTTTATTATGACATGCTTCATCATCGTCATATTGCTTTGCATGATCATGTAGTTGACATAGTATTTGTGGCAAAGCCACCGTTCATATTTTTCATACATGTCACTCTTGGTCATTGCACATCCCGGTACACCGCCGGAAGTATTCATATAGTCATATCTTGTTCTAGTATCGAGTTGTAATGTTGAGTTGTAAGTAAATAAAAGTGCGATGATCATCATTATTAGAACATTATCCCATGCGAGTTTATAAATAAAGAGGCCAAAAGAGTCTCCAAAAAAAGAGTAAAGGTCTCCAAAAAAAAGAGGAGACTACAAAAAATGAGAGAAAAAGAGAGAAGGACAATGTTACTATCTTTTTCCACACTTGTGCTTCAAAGTAGAACCATGGTCTACATGATAGAAAGTCTCCTATGTTGTCACTTTCATATATCACTAGTGGAAATTTTTCATTATAGAACTTGGCTTGTATATTCCAACGATGGGCTTCCTCAAATGCCCTAGGGTCTTCATGAGCAATCAAGTTGATGAACACCCACTAGTTGTATTTTTGAGCTTTCATACACTTATAGCTCGACTGCATTCGTTACATGGCAATCCCTACTAACTCACATTGATATCGATTGATGGACATCTCCATAGTCTGTTGATTTGCCTAGTCGATGTGAGACTTTCTCCCTCCTTTTGTCTATTACCACCTTCTATTCCACCCAGAGTGCTATATCTATGGCTCACGCTTATGTATTGTGTGAAGAGTTGAAAAAGTTTAAGAATGTTAAAGTATGAAAACAATTGCTTGATTGACACCGGGATAGGCATGCTTTTTACTTTGTGTTAAGAAGAGGGAGCATAAATGACTATATGATTTTGTAGGGATAACTTTATTTAGCCATGTTATTTTTGAAGCTTCGTAGATTGCTTTTAGTATGCTTGAAGTATTATTGTTTTGATATTGATAGACTTTTATTTTGAGTCTTATGGATCTGAACATTCATGCCACAATAAAGAATATTGCATTGATAAATATTTTGGGTAGCATTCCACATCAAAAATTATGTTTTTATCATTTACCTTCTCGAGGACGAGCATGAATTAAGCTTGGGGATGCTTGATACGTATCCAACGTATCTATATTTTTTTATTGTTCCATGCTATTATATTATCTATCTTGGATGTTTTATATGCATTAATATGCTATTTTATATGATTTTTTGGGACTAACCTATTAACCCAGAGCCCAATGCTAGTTTCTATTTTTTTTCCTTGTTTTTGAGTTTCGCAGAAAAGGAATATCAAACGGAGTCGAAATGGAACGAAACTTTACGAGGATTTTTCTTGGACCAGAAGACACCAGAAGAACTTGGAGTACACGTTAGGGGAGCCTCGAGGCGGCCACAACGGTGGAGGGAGCGCCCTGGGGGGTAGGACGCGTCCCCTACCTTATGGGCCCCTCAAGCGTCCCCTGACCTACTTCTTTCGCCTATAAATTCCCAAATATTCTAGAAAAAACAGAAGATCCATCGAAACCACTTTCCCGCTGCCGTAACCTTCTATTCTCGCAAGATCCCATCTGGAGGCCTTTTCCGGTACTCTGCCGGAGGGGGGAATCAACCACGGAGGGCATCTACATCAACCCTATTGCCTTTCCGATGAAGTTTGAGTAGTTTACCACAGACCTATAGGTCCATAGCTAGTTGCTAGATGGCTTCTTCTCTCTCTTTGATCCACAATACCATGTTCTCCTCGATGTTCTAGGAGATCTATCCGATGTAATCTTCTTTTGCGGTGTGTTTGTCAAGATCCGATGAATTGTTGGTTTATGATCAGATTATCTATGAATAATATTTGAGTCTCTTCTAAATTCTTATATGCATGAATTAATATCTTAGCAATTCTCTTCAAACTATCAGTTTGGTTTGGCCAACTAGATTGGTTTTTCTTGCAATGGGAGAAGTGATTCTATTTGGGTTCAATCTTACGGTGCTCAATCCCAGTGACAGTAGGAGACATGACATGTATTGTATTGTTGCCATCGAGGATTCTTTACAGGCGTCGGTCCTAAACAAGGCAGATTCTAGGCACGGGAGCTTTACAGGCATATTCTAGGCAGATTCCAGGCACGGGAGATTTACGATGCCTAGCACATCATAGACAGTTCATGATTATAAACCTTGTACGATAGGTAGACAATCACACACATTTAGTTTCCCCGCACCGTATGTGATAGTGTCTGACATCACACACCCTTTGCGAACGACAATTGTGTGCATGCTTGCACACGTTTCCTCTCTGTGAACCATCTCGGATTATGGTGTATATCGCAAACGTTTGTGTTTTACTAATAACCCATAAGTGTAGGGGATCGCAACAGTTTTCGAGGGTAAAGTATTCAACCCAAATTTGTTGATTCGACACAAGGGGAGCCAAAGAATACTCTTAAGTATTAGCAACTGAGTTGTCATTTCAACCACACCTGGAAACTTAGTATCTGCAGCAAGATAGTTTAGTAGCAGAGTAATATGATAGTGACGGTAGCGGCAATAAAAGTAACGATAGTGTTTTTTGTAGTTTTTGTGATAGTAGCAATGGAAAAGTAAATAAGCAACAAGCAATATAGGTAAAGCTCGTAGGCATTGGATCGGTGATGGGAAATTACGTCGGATGCAATTCATCACGTAGAAGTTATAACCTAGGGTGACACAGAACTAGCTCTAGTTCATCAATGCAATGTAGGTATGTATTCCGAATATAGTCATACGTGCTTATGGAAAATAACTTGCATGACATCTTTTGTCCTACCCTCCCGTGGCAGCGGGGTCCTATTGGAAACTAAGGGATATTAAGGCCTCCTTTTAATAGATTACCAGACCAAAGCATTAACACATAGTGAATACATGAACTCCTCAAACTATGGTCATCACCGGGAGTGGTCCCGATTATTGTCACTTCGGGGTTGCCGGATCATAACACATAGTAAGTGACTATAGACTTGCAAGATAGGATCGAGAACACACATATATTCATGGAAACATAATAGGTTCATATCTGAAATCATGGCACTCGGGCTCTAGTGACAAGCATTAAGCATAGCAAAGTCATAGCAACATCAATCTCAGAACATAGTGGATACTAGGGATCAAACCCTAACAAAACTAACTCGATTACATGATAGATCCCATCCAACCCATCACCGTCCAGGAAGCCTACGATGGAATTACTCACGCACGGCGGTGAGCATCATGGAATTGGAGATGGAGGAAGGTTGATGATGACGATGGCGACGATCTCCACTCTCCAGAGCCCCGAATGGACTCCAAATCAGCCCTCGCGAGAGAGATTAGGGCTTGGCGGTGATTCTGTCTTGTGAAATGCGATAATTCCTTCTCCTTGATTTTTCTCTCCCCGAAAGTGAAGATATAGGATCTGGGGGTACGTCGGTGGAGCACCAGGGGGCCCACGAGGCAGGGGGCGCGCCTTGGGCAGGGGAGCACGCCCCCCACCCTCGTGGACAGGCCCAAGGCCCCCTGGTGTGGATCTTCTTGCATGTATTTTTTATATTTTCCAAAATAAATCTCCGTTGATTTTCAGTCGATTCCGAGGACTTTTTATTCTGCACAAAAACAACACCATGACAATTCTGCTGAAAACTGCGTCACTCCGGGTTAGTTACATTCAAATCATGCAAGTTAGAGTCCAAAACAAGGGCAAAAGGGTTTGGAAAAGTAGATACATTGGAGACGTATCAACTCCCCCAAGCTTAAACCTTTGCTTGTCCTCAAGAAATTCAGTTGATAAACTGAAAGTGATAAAGAAAAACTTTGACAAACTCTGTTTGCTCTTGTTGTTGTAAATATGTAAGCTAGCATTCAGGTTTTCAACAAGATCATGAACTATCCACATTCACAATAACTCTCAGGTCTCAAGACTACTCACATCAATGGCATAATCAGCTAGCAAGCAATAATAATAAACCTCGGATGACAACACTTTCTCAAAACAATCATGATATGATATAACAAGATGGTATCTCGCTAGCCCTTTCTGAGACGGCAAAACATAAATGTAGAGCACCTTTAAAGATCAAGGACTGACTAGACATTGTAATTCATGGTAAAAGAGATCCAGTCATGATCATACTCAATGCAAATTAATAGTAATACATGCAACGACAGAGGTGCTCCCCTAGTGGTGCTCTTTGATAAGAGGATGATGACTCTGCATAAAAGTAAATAGATAGGCCCTTCGCAGAGGGAAGCAGGGATTTACAGAGGCGCGAAAGCTCGATTTTTAAATAGAGATTGAATAACATTTTGAGCGGTATACTTCCATTGTCAACATAACAACCAAGAATCTCGATATCTCCCATGCTACGCTCATTATAGGTGGTTCCCAAACAGAATGGTAAAGTTTATACTCCCCCAACCACCAACAAGCACACTCCACGGCTAGCCCGAAAAACGGGTACCGTCCAAACCAGCAACAACCCTGGGGGAGTTTTGTTTAGTTATTTTGATTTTGAGTATGGGACTGGGCATCCCGATTACCAGCCATTTTCTCATGAATGATGAGCGGAGTCCACTCATCGTGAGAATAACCCACCTAGCATGGAATATATAGACAACCCTAATTGATACATGAGCTGTTTGATCATACAAAACAGAATTTCATGTGAAGGTTTAGAGTTTGGCACATACAAATTTACTTGGAACGGCAGGTAAATACCACATATAGGAAGGTATTGTGGACTCATATGGAATAACTTTGAGGTTTATGGAAGTGGATGCACACGCAGTATTCCCACTTAGTACAGGTGAAGGCTAGAAAGAGACTGGGAAGCGACCAGCTAGAGAGCAACAACGGTCATGAACATGCATTAAAATTAATCAACAATGAATGCAAGCATGAGTAGGATATAAATCACCATGAACATAAATATCGTGGAGGCTATGTTGATTTCTTTCAACTACATGCGTGAACATGTGCCAAGTCAGATCACTTAAATCATTCAAAGGAGGATACCACCCATCATACCACATCACAACCATTTTAATATCATGTTGGGACGAAAGATAGACCATTATAAACTCTCAGCTAATTAAGCATGGCATAAGCAGCTATGATCTCTAATTGTCATTGCAAGCATGTTTCATTCATAACAAGCTAAATCAGGAGCGACGAGCCATCATATTTACAAAAACAAAAGAGGTCGAGTTCATACCAACTTTTCTCATCTCAATTAGTTCATCATATATCATCCTTATTGCCTTTCACTCGCACGACCGAATGGTGTGAATAATAATAATAGTGCACGTGCATTGGACTAAGCTGGAATCTGCAGACATTTAATACAAGAGATAAGACAAGGTAATATGGCTCAGGTTAAATCAAAAACAAAGCATATGAGAGCCACTAAGCACTTTAATCATGGTCTTCTACTCTTAACCCCTAAGGAAAAGAAAAGAAACTATTTACACGGGAAAGCTCCCAACAAGCAAAAGAAGAACGAGAAATCTTTTTGGGTTTTCTTTTTAGTTACTACTACAAACAAAGAAAGTAAACTAGATATAAGCTACGAGTAATATATTTTTTGTTTTTCTGGGTTTTTCTAGCACACAAGAAAAAGACTAAGAAAAAGAAATGAAACTAAACACGGATGGTACAGTGAAAGAGTGTGAGCACCGACAACTAGAATAAGTGTGAACATGAATGTAAGTCGGTGAGAAACACGTACTCCCCCAAGCTTAGGCTTTTGGCCTAAGTTGGTCTATGGCCAATATTGGCCTGACGGATATCCAAAGTTGTAGTTGGGGTCGTACTGAGATGCAGCAGATACTGCATGCTGAGTTGCAGCTTGAAGGCGGGCTGCCTCCGTCATGTTATAATAATAATTTGCCTCCTCCATAGTTATAGTATATCTCCCTTTTTCCTGAAAGTTAAACAAAGTAGGGGCAGGAAGAACAATAGGGATGGCTTGCAGCCAGTTAAAGATTAGTTGATATTTGAGGGTCTGATCGTCCCACTCTATAAACCGGTGACTAGTCATAGCATGGCAATCAAAATAAGCAGGAGGTAAAGGTTCATCATTCACGTGCACAGGCACACGAAGGAAGCGGGCTATGCAGGTAGCATAGATCCCACCAAATAAATATCCATGCAAGCCATTATGATGTAGCCTACGTGCAACAATTGCTCCCAAGTTATATTGCCTATCACCTAGTACAACACTCCTAAGAACACTAAGATCAGGGACACACATGTGACAAGCCTCATGCTTACCGTTTATGCATCTACCGACAAAGAGAGCAAAGTAATGAATAACAGGAAAATGTATGCTCCCCATGGTAGCCTGCGTGACTTCCCTGGAGTCCCCCACTGTAATACTAGCAAGGAATTCTCTAAATTCAGATTTGCGAGGATCACTCATACTGCCCCACTATGGGAGCTTGCAAGAATAATTAAAATCCTCTAAATCCATGGTATAAGATTTATCATAAAGGTCAAACAGGACAGTGTGAGAATTACGCGAAGATGAAAATTTAAACCTTCTCACAAAGCTATCAGTTAAGCCATGATATTGAGTGCACTTATCTTGTATGAAGTCCTCGAGGTCAGCGTTGCGCACATACGTGTCAAATTCATCCTTAATGCTAGCTTGACCCATGAACTCATCTGACGGCCGTTCACAGGGCCGCACATCAGCATCCCTCGGTGGTTCATCATCCAGCTCACGGAACGCGAGCCTTGGTCCTTGCTTCCTTGAAGGACCACCTTGGAAGTTTCTCCTAGACATTTTTCTGAAATTTTTAGTAACTTCAAAATAAAAGTTAACCAAACTCAATAAGATTGATAGCAACAACTCCTATAAGTGCCTAAAGACTATATCATGCATTGGAACTACTTGGGACCAAGAAAATTTGACATGCAAACTCAAGAACAAGGTCACCACAGCAGCATAAATTTGCAATAAATATAGCACTAGAACAAAAACTAATTGGACCAATGGAGGAGTCACATACCAAGGTACAATCTCCCCAAACAGTTTGGTGAATGGTGCTTTGAGCAAGGAGATCGAAAATGGCAGCAAGATGAGCTAGAACTCGGGTTTGAGCTGGTTGGGGATTTTTTTGGGAGGAAGAAGAAGAACATGGGTGCAGGAATAAGTGGAGGGGGGCCACGTGGGGCCCACGAGGCAGGGGGCGCGCCCTGCACCCTCGTGGCCACGTGCTGGCTCCCCTCGCTGTGTGTTATGTGCCATATTTTCTTAAATATTCTAGAAAAAATCATATTTCATTTTCATGGCATTTGGAGAACTTTTATTTTCGGGATATTTTTTATTGCACGGACAAGTCTGGAAACAGACAGACAATGTTATTTTTCTTTTATTTATCATAATTAACAGAAAGGAAAAGGAGGGTACAGAAGGTTTGTGCTATCTAGATTCATCTATCCCATGCTCATCAAAAGGAATCCATTAACAAGGTTGATCAGGTCTTGATAATAAACTCTTTCCGAGTAACATGAAACCGGAGAATTTTCGAATAACACTAGGTTACCTCAATGGGGATATGTATGTCCCCAACAATAAAAATATCAGATGCCTTCTTGATAGTGGGAATAGGAAACTCAAAACCTCCAATAGTGATTGTTGAAGTTTTTCCAATATAATTGATACTGTGGACCCGAGGTTGTTTCCTCGGAAAGTGTACCATATGCTCATTACCATTGACATGAAAAGTGACATTGCCTTTGTTGCAATCAATAACAGCCCCTGAAGTATTCAAAAAGGGTCATCCAAGAATAATAGACATACTATCGTCCTCGGGAATATCAAGTATAACAAAGTCTGTTAGAATAGTAACATTTGCAACTACAACAGGCACATCCTCACAAATACCGACAGGTATAGCAGTTGATTTATCGGCCATTTGCAAAGACATTTCAGTAGGTATCAACTTACTCAAGTCAAGTCTACGATATAAAGAGAGAGGCATAACACTAACACCAGCTCCAAGATCACACAAAGCAGGTCTAACATAGTTTTTCTTAATGGAGCAAGGTATAGTAGGTACTCCTCGGTCTCCTAATTTCTTAGGCATTCCACCCTCAAAAGTGTAATTGGCAAGCATAGTGGAAATTTCTACTTCAGGAATCTTTCTTTTGTTGGTAATAATATCTTTCATATACTTGGCATAAGGATTTGTTTTAAGCACATCAGTCAAACGCATACGCAAAAAGATAGGTCTAATCATTTCAGCGAAGCGCTCAAAATCCTCATCATCCTTTTTCTTGGATGGTTTCGGAGGAAAAGGCCTGGGTTTCTAAACCCACGGTTCTCTTTCCCTACCGTGCTTCCTAGCAACAAAGTCTCGCTTATCATAACGCTGATTCTTTGATTGTTGGTTATCAAGATCAACAGCAGGTTCAATCTCTACATCATTATCATTGCTAGGTTGAGCATCATCATCAACATTATCATTAACATTATCACTAGGTTCATGTTCATTAGCAGATTGTGTCTCAGCAACAGAAACAGATATATCATTGGGATTCTCAGGTGGGTGAGCTACAGGTTCACTAGAAGCATGCAAAGTCCTATCCTTTATCTTTTTCTTCTTCTTAGAAGAACTACGTGCATCTAAATTAGCTCTCTGAGACTCTTGCTCAATTCTCTTAGGGTGGCCTTCAGGATACAGAGGTTCCTGAGTCATTTTACCACCTCTAGTTGCAACTCTAACAGCATAGTCATTATTCTTACTATTTAATTCATTGAGCAAATCATTCTGAGCCTTAAGTACTTGTTCTACTTGTGTGGTGACCATAGAAGCATGTATACTAATGAGTTTCAGTTCACCTTTAGCTCTAGACAGATAACCACTCAAGCGCTCAATCATATAAGCATTGTGTTATAATTGTCTACCAACATAAGCATTGAAGTTTTCTTGTTTCACAATAAAATTGTCAAACTCATCTAAGCATTGGCTAGCAGACTTATAACGAGGAATATCACCTTCATCAAATCTATAAAGAGAATTTACCTTTACTACCTGTGTCGGGTTGTCAAGACCATGTATTTCTTCAATAGGTGGTAAATTCTTAACATCTTCAGCTTTAATACCTTTTTCTTTCATAGATTTCTTTGCCTCTCGCATGTCTTCAGGACTGAGAAATAGAACACCTCTTTTCTTCGGAGTTGGCTTAGGGGCTGATTCAGGAAGTGTCCAATTATTTTCATTGGCCAACATATTATTCAATAGTAATTCAGCTTGTTCAACTGTTCTTTCCCTAAAAACACAACCAGCACAACTATCAAGGTGGTATCTGGAAGCATCGGTTAGTCCATTATAAAAGACATCAAGTATATCATGCATCTCAAGAGGATGATCAGGCAAAGCATTAAGTAACTGGAGAAGCCTCCCCCAAGCTTGTGGGAGACTCTCTTCTTCAGTTTGCACAAAGTTATATATTTCCCGTAAGGCAGCTTATTTCTTATGAGCGGGAAAATATTTAGAAGAGAAGTAATACATCATATCCTGGGGACTACGCACACAACCAGGATCGAGAGAATTAAACCAAGTCTTAGCATCACCCTTTAACGAGAATGGAAATAGCTTAAGGATATACTAGTAACGAATCTTTTCATCGTTGGTAAATAGGGTGGCTATATCATTCAACTTCGTAAGATGTGCTACAATAGTCTCAGACTCATAGCCATGGAAAGGATCAGATTCAACCAAAGTAATTAACTCGGGATCAACAGAGAATTCATAATCCTTATCAGTAACACATATAGGTGAAGTAGCAAGGGTCATGTTTCATTCTAGCCTTCAAGGAGTTTTCTTTCAACTTAGCTATTAACTTCTTAAGATTATATCTATCATTGCAAGAAAGAAAGTCTCTAGCAGTTTCTTCATCCATAACATAACCCTCAGGAACAACATGCAATTCATATCTATTGGGAGTAGTTTCATCCTCACTTTCATAAATATCATCAGTTTCAACATTTGCACTCTCCCTAACCTTAGCAATTTGTTCATCTAGAAATTCACCTAGTGGCACAGTATGAGGCATAGAGGTAGTTTCATCATACATAGCAGCAGTAGCATCATCAAGTACATACGACATATCAGATTCAATAGCAGGAGTAGGTGTGGCAAGTTTACTCATAACAGAAGGAGAATCAAGTGCAGAGCTAGATGGCAGTTCCTCACCTCCCCTCGTAGTTGAGGGTAAGATCTTGGTTTTTGAATCCATCAAATTCTTCATAGTGATTAACAGATATAAATCCCAAGTGACTTAAAGAATAGAGCTATGCTCCCCGGCAACGGCACCTGAAAATAGTCTTGATAACCCACAAGTGTAGGGGATCGCAACAGTTTTCGAGGGATAAGTATTAAACCCAAATTTGTTGATTCGATACAAGGGGAGCCAAAGAATACTCTTAAGTATTAGCAGCTGAGTTGTTAATTCAACCACACCTGGAAACTTAGTATCTGCAGCAAGATAGTTTAGTAGCAAAGTAATATGATAGTGACGGTAGCGGCAATAAAAGTAACGATAGTGTTTTTCTAGTTTTTGTGATAGTAGCAACGGAAAAGTAAATAAGCAACAAGCAATATAGGTAAAGCTCGTAGGCATTGGATCGGTGATGGGAAATTACGTCGGATGCAATTCATCATGTAGAAGTTATAACCTAGGGTGACACAGAACTAGCTCCAGTTCATCAATGCAATGTAGGCATGTATTCCGAATATAGTCATACGTGCTGATGGAAAAGAACTTGCATGACATCTTTTTTCCTACCCTCCCGTGGCAGCGGGGTCCTATTGGAAACTAAGGGATATTAAGGCCTCCTTTTAATAGAGTACCGGACCAAAGCATTAACACATAGTGAATACATGAACTCCTCAAACTATGGTCATCACCGGAGTGGTCCCGATTATTGTCACTTCGGGGTTGTCGGATCATAACACATAGTAGGTGATTATAGACTTGCAAGATAGGATCAAGAACACACATATATTCATGGAAACATAATAGGTTCAGATCTGAAATCATGGCACTCGGGCCCTAGTGACAAGCATTAAGCATAGCAAAGTCATAGCAACATCAATCTCAGAACATAGTGGATACTAGGGATCAAACCCTAACAAAACTAACTCGATTACATGATAGATCCCATCCAACCCATCACCGTCCAGCAAGCCTACGATGGAATTAATCACGCACGACGGTGAGAATCATGGAATTGGTGATGGAGGAAGGTTGAAGATGACGATGGCGACGATCTCCACTCTCCGGAGACCCAAACGGACTCCAGATCAGCCCTCCCGAGAGAGATTAGGGCTTGGCGGTGGCTCCGTCTCGTGAAATGCGATAATTCCTTCTCCTTGATTTTTTTCTCCCCGAAAGTGAAGATATAGGATCTGGGGGTACATCGGTGGAGCACCAGGGGGCCCACGAGGTAGGGGGCGCACCCCCACCCTCGTGGACAGGCCCAAGGCCCTCTGGTGTGGAACTTTGATGGCTTCTCGCCCCTCGTTGGTTACCCCAAGTGGAAGGTTTGAGATGCAGTGTAGCGGTAGTTTTCCCTTGGCAAAGATACCAAGGATCGAATCCCCTGAGACTCCGAGGTTCAACAAGAAGGTGTCAACTGCTAGCGGCACAACTAGCGATTGACCGGACCTGCACACAAATACAAATAACTTTGCGCCCAACGAGTACAGAGAGGTTGTCAATCCCTCCGGCCTTGTCGTTTACAAAGGATCAAACGCAAGAGATAATAGTGATAGGTATAACTTCAGCTAGTAAGTAAGAACTGAAAGTAAATAGCGGATGTGATCAGTGATGGTAATATGGACCGGGGTCCCATGATGTTCACCAGTGATGTCTCTCTCCCAAAAGACGATAAAACAGCTATGCGAGGTAAACGAATTACAGCTGGGCAATTGACAGGATTATGTGCGCAAACCAATGCTAACTATGCTACAAAGAAAGGTAGAGGCTCAAAAGCATGGGCGGTACGCCAAGGTAAGTAGACCGAAATCCATCTGCATCTACTACTAATCATCCACCTTGAGATATCTATCCAGAACATCTCGCTGGTATTAAGTTGGGAGTCCCACCCATAGTGTAAACTCAAAGCAACAGACAACTGCATTAAAAGAACTTTGCGTAAAGTAAACAATCCTTGCAGCCCGCGAGTACAAGCATCGTAGTTTTCCCCCTTGTGGCAACAACACATCCCCTAGACTCATGTTTCTGTCACTCAAGCTAGTCATCGAGGGGCATGAACCCACAATCAAGCATAACGTTCCCTCTTGGAGTTACTACCTACTACTTGGCCAAAGCAATAAACATCAACGGAGAACATGCAAGAATTACTCAAGAACATAAATATAAAAGAGGTAAATCAAATATATTACTCACACACAATCTGAACATAATCTCATAATCCATCGGATCCCAGCAAACTCATCATAGCAACAACATAAGAATTACATATGTGCCTCGATCATGTAGGGCAGCTCACGAGGTCTAATCGGTGAAGAACAAAGAGGGGAGGAGAACATCACATAGCTACTGGTCATGGACCCATGGTCCAAGGGAGACTACTCACAACTCATCCGGGAGGCGTCCATGGTGGTGGAGAGGCTCCCGGTGGTGATCCTCCCCTCCGGCAGGGTGCCGGGAAGAGTTCTCCTGGTGCTCCCAATCTTGGAAGCGCGGCGGCGATGGAACAGAGATGAGATCGCGAAAAAGGGTTCCGTCCTCGAGGGTTTCGGGACGCGGTGTAAATATATGCCAAAGGGGGGCGTCAGAGGAGGCCAGGGGGGCCCAGGCGGCGCGGCCAGGAGGGGGGCGCGCCCTCTGGCCGCCTGGAGCCCTGGTGGCCCCCCTCCGGCCCTACTTTGGCCGCATGGAAGCTTCCGGAACGCTGATTTTTTATATATTTTTCCCGGAATTTTTCTGGCAGTTTACGTAATGGGAAAACTTGAAATACAAAAACAACAGAAAACAGAAACTGGCACTGGGGTGCACTGAGTTAATAGGTTAGTCCAAATATGATCAAAAGTCTATGGAAGTGCATAAATATCATAGCAATATCACACAAAAGAGGCATGGATCAAGCAGAAATTATAGATACGTTTTGGACGTATCAACATCCCCAAGCTTAATTCCTGCTCGTCCTCGAGTAGGTAAATGATAACAAGCATAATTTCTGTGGTGACATGCTATTAATCATATAAGAACTTTTCACAGTCACATACAAATGCTTACTGAGACAATGAATCTGTAGTAGTTAAGTTGCCTCATGAGAATATCACAAAGAACTGAAAGTTTTACAATATGATACTGAAACACTCAATAGATTTGTAATGAGCATGGTGTGCAGACATGACAAAGTGATATCTCGCTTGCCCCCTTTAGTGAAGCAAAACATAAATGCAGGGGCACCTCCAAAGTTTAAGTGACGACTAGATACAATGATTTCAGAATACACGATATCATAGTCATGCAGAAGACAATGGTACTTTGGGACAATGCACATTACACTCAGAATGACAATCATGCTCTCAATAGTTGGTGCTTTAAAGAAAGAAGGTGGAGACTCTCGAACCGTGGCTTTTGTTGGCAAGGTTGAAAACCCGTGGTCGGAAACAAAAACTAAACATGTACCAGAGCTCTTGGTTTTAAAAAACAGAGGTAATAATTATTTTTTAGAGATGCATATTTCGTCAACGAATGCTAGTAGATAACTCAATTACTTTTTGAGCTGGACAAGTTTCGAGGAACGGCTCCCGCATGAGGACGATCACATCCTCTTAATCTCCTTTGTTTATCACTGCCAAAGTTTTCTGATTTCTCATGAACAAAGCGTGAAGGAGGGTTTGTTTGTTGTATAATTTTTTAATGAGCCGGGCGCACTCTTTGCCAGTTCCTTCTCGTATTATGGGTTTGCACATTAGACATGCAATCCCGGGGTGAAGCTTGTCCAACTTAAAAAGATCATGAATTAACTACTACTTCCTCATGAGCTAAAACAGAGGCACAAAAGAGAAATGCTTTTTTGATTAATTTCGAGATGGTACATGAAAGTCTTCGTTAGGAATGGCAGGTAAATACCATGTATAGGAAGGTATGGTGGACTCATATGGCATAACTGGTTTAAAGGATTTTGGATGCACAAGCAGTCAGTCCGCTTAGTACAGGCGAAGGTTAGCAAAAGACTGGGAGCGACCAACTAAAAAAGCAATGACGGTCATAATCATGCAGAGCGACAAAGCAACATTGAATCGGGCATGGAAGTTATATCGCTACTCAGAAATTAAAGATCATCAAGGCTTGATAGACTTTCTTTACAGTCTTAAATATGCGTGAGCATACGCCAAGTCAATCAAAATAAATTCTTGGAGGAAGATATCACTAAACCATTCCACATCATAGGCAAACAAATCATGTTGGTACTTCAATAACACATTAAGAACCCCCTAGCTATTCGAGACTAACCATAAGAAAACATGAACTACTAAGCACCATTATGCACATAGCATTTTTATCATAGACATATCAACCAGTGCAACAGAAGCCAACTCTCTTAACAAGATAAGCATGATAACTCAAGAGAGTTCCAGCGACCAACTAAACAAAAGCTCTTCAAAAAGTAAAGCATGAAAACTAAGAGATGAACATGATAGTAGCTATTGAAAGACAAAGAACACACACAGCAAAGATAGACATGAAAATTCTATGCTGTGTTCTAGGTTGAAGTGGAGCGTGTTTCTCTCCCACACAAAGAAAGCTGAGTTCCAACTCGTTATGAACAGCAAGCAAAGCTAAAGAAAACTAAAAGCAAGACGCTCCAAGCATAGCACATAACACATGAAGTGATAAAAATATAGTGGAACGAAAGACGAACTGATAATTGTTGATGGAGAAGGGGATGCACGGGGGCATCCCCAAGCTTAGACGCTTGAGTCTTCTTGAATATTTCTTGGGGGTGCATGGGGCCATCCCCAAGCTTGAGCGTTTGACACTCCTGAATCTTTTTATCATCTTCCCTCGCACACTTGAAAACTCCCTTCATACATAACTCATCATAATCTGATTAGCGAGGTTAGTACCCTTAATAAAATAATTTTTCCTTGCTGGAAATAAGGATATTCTTGAAGGTCTACTGTTTCTCAAGATTGCCAAAAGGTTTTTGCAAAGAAAAAGCAAGCTCAAGGTTTGCAAAACGAAGGAAAGGCAAAACATGACAGAATCTGTGAAAAACAGACCACCAGGTAGTAAATAATTTTTTCGGGGCACTTCTGCAACTCAAATCAAAAAACTCAGAACAGACGCCCGAAAGCCAATTGTATAGAGCACGCTGTCGAAAACATTCAGACTAAAAAGTTGATCTGGTGATTTTATACGAATTTGTCTGTCCAAGGACAGAATCTGTTTCCTGGACAGCACGTCACAACTTTTGAACTTTCCTGCAATCAGAGGCTACACTTGGCACAAAGCTGAAAAGTAAAGATACAATGATGATGCTACTGTAGTAACAACATCAAGACACAACAAAAGCAAAATAAAATTTTATTCATTGTGGGCTGCCTCCCAAAAGCGCTTTCTTTTATGCCTTTAAGCTAGGCATAATGCAAAGAGATCAAGTTTTATCAAGAGTAAAAGAATAGCTAGCCCGTATAACGGACTCAAAAGGTAACTTATTCTTCTTTCTAGGGAAGTGTTCCATCCCTTTCTTGAGAGGAAATTGGAATTTTATATTCCCCTCTTTCATGTCAATGATGGCACCAACGATGCGAAGAAAAGGACGTCCCAAAATAATTGGACAAGAAGGTTCACATTCAATATCCATAATAGTAAAATCAACGGGAACATAATTGTCATTGACAATGATAAGAACATCGTCGATCCTCCCCAAGGGTTTCTTTATGGAAGAATCAACAAGATGAACACCAAAAGAACAAGAATCAAAAGGTTTCAATTTAAGCATATCATATATTCTTTTGGGCATAACGGAGGTACTAGCTCCAACATCACATAATGCATAGCAAGAGAAGTTATTCAACTTAATTTTAATCATAGGATCCCAACCATCTTCTAGCTTTCTAGGTATGGAGGCTTCTACCCTAAGTTTCTCCTCCCTAGCTTTGATGAGAGCATTAGTGATATGATCTGTGAAGGCAAGGTTAAGTGTGCTAGTGCGGGGATCTCTAGACATCTTGTGAAGGAAATCAATAACTTCGGTAAGGGTGCCATTATCAAAATCAAGGTCACTACTATCAAGTAAAGTGGTAGTGGTGTCCTTTAGGCTCACTTGTTTGGTAGTTTCTATGGTCATAGCATCACCATTAATAGATCCAATGGGACCAGGAGTGCATTGGGTGCTAAGAGTTTGGATATCCTCAACAACTTGGATAGTAGCAACAGTGTGGTGGGTAGGAAGGTTCTTAATTATATCTTCTTCCTCCTTTTCTCTAGCCCATCTCTCTTTAAGTTTAGCCAACATCCTAATGTTTTCAATATTGCACTTGAATAGCATTCATAGGAGTGGTCTTCCTCTCCTCAAGAGGGGAAGTTCTAATTTTAAGCAACTCTACCTCATGGGCTAAATTTTCTACCTTCGAAGAGAGATTATCTAGTTTGTTTAGTTTTTCTTCTACACTCTTATTGAAGGCTTTTTGGGTAGCGATGAAATCTTTAAGCATACTCTCTAGTTCAGAAGTGGAGTTCTTGGTGCTAGGATAAGCATTGTTGTTCCCATAGGAATTAGAGGGGAACGGTCTAGGATTGCTACCAAAATTACTCCTATAAGCATTGTTATTGAAATTGTTTCTAGAGATAAAGTTCACATCTACTTGTTCTTGAGCAATCAAAGAATTTAAAGGAACATCACGAGGATCAATAGAAGATTGCTTGGAAAGTAGAGACATGATCAAGTCAACTTTTTCATTTAGGGAGGAAATCTCCTCGACAGAGTTTACCTTCCTACCTGTTGGAGCGCGTTCGGTGTGCCATTGGGAATAATTTGTCATCATCTCATCGAGAAGCTTCGTGGCAGCACCAAGTGTAGTTGACATAAAGGTTCCTCCCGCGGCCTAATCTAACAAGTTCCGCGAGGTAAAGTTCAAGCCTGCATAAAAAGTTTGGATAACCATCCAAGTAGTCAAACCATGAGTAGGGCAGTTCTTGACTAGAGATTTCATGCGTTCCCAAGCTTGGGCAACGTGTTCATTATCCAATTGTTTAAAATTCATTATGTTACTCCTTAGTTGGATAATTTTAGCAGGTGGATAGTACTTTCCAATAAAGGCATCCTTGCACTTGTCACAAGAATCTATGCTACTTCTAGGCAAAGATTGAAACCAAATTTTAGCTCCTCCTCTCAAGGAGAAAGGAAAAAGCTTAAGCTTAACAATATCACCATCTATTTCTTGGTACTTTTGCATATCACAGAGTTCAACAAAATTGTTTAAGTGTAAAGCAGCATCATCTCCAGCACCGGAGAATTGATCTTTCATAACTAAGTTCAGTAAAGCAGGTTTAATTTCATAAGAAGGTGGTGAAGTGGCAGGTGTAGTGATAGGCGTGCAGATAAAGTCATCGTTGTTATGACTAGTGAAGTCACACAACTTGGTGTTCTCGGTGGAACCCATAGCAGCAAGCAAGCAAGATAACTATTTTTGTGATTTTTGATAAAAGACACTAAAGCAAAAACTGAAAGGTAAACTAACAAGACTAAAAAGCAAAGGTAAAAGATAGCGTGCAACTCCCCTATCTTGAAGAGTGGAGTCCCCGGCAACGGCGCCAGAAAACTTTGCTTGATGGCTTCTCGCCCCTCGTTGGTTACCCCAAGTGGAAGGTTTGAGATGCAGTGTAGCGGTAGTTTTCCCTTGGCAAAGATACCAAGGATCGAATCCCCTGAGACTCCGAGGTTCAACAAGAAGGTGTCAACTGCTAGCGGCGCAACTAGCGATTGACCGGACCTGCACACAAATACAAATAAATTGCTCCCAACGAGTACAGAGAGGTTGTCAATCCCTCCGGCCTTGTCGTTTACAAAGGATCAAACGCAAGAGATAATAGTGATAGGTATAACTGCAGCTAGTAAGTAAGAACTGAAAGTAAATAGCGGATGTGATCAGTGATGGTAATATGGACCGGGGTCCCATGATGTTCACTACTGATGTCTCTCTCCCAAAAGACGATAAAACAGCTAAGCGAGGTAAACGAATTACAGCTGGGCAATTGACAGGATTATGTGCGCAAACCAATGCTAACTATGCTGCAAAGAAAGGTAGAGGCTCAAAAGCATGGGCGGTACGCCAAGGTAAGTAGACCGAAATCCATCTGCATCTACTACTAATCATCCACCTTGAGATATCTATCCAGAACATCTCGCTGGTATTAAGTTGCGAGTCCCACCCATAGTGTAAACTCAAAGCAACAGACAACTGCATTAAAAGAACTTTGCGTAAAGTAAACAATCCTTGCACCCGCGAGTACAAGCACTGTTGTTTTCCCCCTTGTGGCAACATCACATCCCCTAGACTCATGTTTCTGTCACTCAAGCTAGTCATCGAGGGGCATGAACCCACAATCAAGCATAACGTTCCCTCTTGGAGTTACTACCTACTACTTGGCCAAAGCAATAAACAGTAACGGAGAACATGCAAGAATTACTCAAGAACATAAATATAAAAGAGGTAAATCAAATATATTGCTCACACACAATCTGAACATAATCTCATAATCCATCGGATCCCAGCAAACTCATCATAGCAACAGCATAAGGATTACATATGTGCCTCGATCATGTAGGGCAGCTCACGAGGTCTAATCGGTGAAGAACAATGAGGGGAGGAGAACATCACATAGCTACTGGTCATGGACCCATGGTCCAAGGGAGACTACTCACAACTCATCCGGGAGGCGTCCATGGTGGTGGAGAGGCTCCCGGTGGTGATCCTCCCCTCCGGCAGGGTGCCGGGAAGAGTTCTCCTGGTGCTCCCGATCTTGGAAGCGCGGCGGCGGCGGAACAGAGATGAGATCGCGAAAAAGGGTTCCGTCCTCGAGGGTTTCGGGACGCGGTGTAAATATATGCCAAAGGGGGGCGTCAGAGGAGGCCAGGGGGGCGCAGGCGCCCTGGCGGCGCGGCCAGGAGGGGGGGCGCGCCCTCTGGCCGCCTGGAGCCCTGGTGGCCCCCCTCCGGCCCTACTTTGGCCGCATGGAAGCTTCCGGAACGCTGATTTTTAATATATTTTTCCCGGAATTTTTCTGGCAGTTTACGTAATTGGAAAACCTGAAATACAAAAACAGCAGAAAACAGAAACTGGCACTGGGGTGCACTGAGTTAATAGGTTAGTCCAAATATGATCAAAAGTGTATGGAAGTGCATAAATATCATAGCAATATCACACAAAAGAGGCATGGAGCAAGCAGAAATTATAGATACATTTTGGACGTATCAAACTTCTTGCAGGTATTTTTTATATTTTCCAAAATAAATCTCCGTTGATTTTCAGGCGATTCCGAGGACTTTTTATTCTGCACAAAAACAACACCATGGCAGTTCTGCTAAAAACAGCGTTAGTCCGGGCTAGTTCCATTCAAATCATGCAATTTAGAGTCCAAAACAAGAGAAAAAGGGTTTGGAAAAGTAGATACGTTGGAGACGTATCATTTACCAACCGTGTGTGCCGTAATGACCCGCACAACGTAATTTCACCCTAATTTAATTGCTGCTATTTATAATTGTACCTAATTTAAAGTTGAAAGTAGGCTGTAGCTTTATTCATACCCATCAGGTTCAAACAACCAATGCATTATTCTGATTCACAGGTACGTATGCTTAAGAATTACAGAAGCACCAAATAAAGAATGATGTACCTGGGTTCTATACTTGTACTATTACATATGGTAAAGAAAGAGGCGACAGACATTCCAGTTGCTGAACAACGTGAAGCGGAATGGCCCTCTTGTGCTCTCCTGGATGCAGAAGGCATGCAAGACTCTAGTTCATCCCCTTGTGATGGCCGGCCGCTAATCATGTAGTTTGAGAGGTAATCTTGAGTAAACTGCTTCAGAATCCACTCCAAAAGTAAAATATTCAGATATTGTCATCTAACACAACTCATTACAAGCAGTAAAAAGAAGGCTACAGGGTTCTTACTTACCATCCTGCAGTTCACTGTTGTCTTGTATAAAGTGTGAACAAATAGTTCGATTGACATCTTTTGACCCATTTTAGTAACAAACTTTATCAGTTTCCTCACTTGATGTTGGTTCATGAATATCTCATTGTCCCATGCGGAGAAAGGGTCGAAGTGTGGATCTTTGGCAATGTTATATGTACCTAAAAGCACCAAATTAATATTGGAAGCTAAACAACAATTGAATAATGATGTAGTACAAAATCCATCCATCCCATTATATAAGATTTTATTACATGTATATCTAGACATCATCAGAACATTAAGGTAACACTCTTCCTTGTTTCTATGTAGCCTAGGATTGCATATTTAGTCATTCAGTACAATGCATGTTGCTAAACAACAATTGAAAAACGAAAAGGCATGTTAACTGCAATATCCTTAACAGCAACCAAATATCGTAATTCATAGTGGTATTGTTGAAACTGTTATTGATGAAATTGAACTGCACAGCAAATAGTTGCACATATAGAGCATCACATTGTGAAGAACTAAAATAAATAAGTCATAAGGACATCTCTATTCAATCCTTAACAAGTTGAAGGACTAAAACCCTTAGTGGATATATATATACTCCAGCAATTTTTGGACTTTTCTAGTCGATCCCCCAAACTTAAGGTTGTAAACTTCAATTTGATAAAGTTCAAAGCAGGTTCAACCGAAAGTAGCATGCATTCAAACATAAACATAGATAGTTTTGCATAACCGAACATAAAACATAAATTTAAACTAAGCTAAACTACTTTTGGTCGAAGTAGAGGTCGAGCCAATCCTTCCTCGTCATGTACGGTGTGCCGCGAGCCGGGTCCGGGCCAGTTCCGTTGTCGGGGTCGTTGGGGAAGGAACTCCTCCACTCGTCGACGTCGATCTCGTCGTCCTCGGGGCCCACCTCGACGCCCTCCGCGCTGCCGTCGCCGCCGCCTTAGACCTCGTCATCAGAGGAGAGCACGGTAACCTCGCCGCCCTCCGTGCCGCCGTCCTTGCCGCCTTCGACCTCGTCATCGGAGGAGAGCGCGATAACCTCGCCGCCCTCCGCGCTGGCAAAGATCGCCCGCTCCGCCTCCACGAGCTCCGGGTGCTGGCGGCGGAGCTCTTGCATGTAGGCCTCATCGGCGGCATCGGCCTCGAAGCGCTCCCACACCTCGCGGTCCTCCCGCGCCATAGCCGAGCTCACCACCCCTGGCTCCGACGGAACGAGGTGGAATGGATGTGTGCCAAAGGGGAAATTGAGCCTAGCCGCCGCGCCGTGGTAGCGGACCTGCTAGCGGTCGTACTCCATGGCCGCGAGCTCGGCCGTGTGGAAGATACCGAGCCACAGGCGGGTGTGGGTCTCTCGATCTGTAATCATGGCGACCCACATCCCCCACCTCCGATGTCGGACCCCGAGGTAGGACTTCGTCGGCTACCGAGTCCGAGGGAGGATGGGGAAGTCCTCGAACCAGCGTAGGGGCGCGGCGGCGGGTGGATCGGGGGACCGACGACGGCGGATCGGGCCCACAGAGGATGATGGGGACACCTCGGCGGCCACCTCACCAGCGTCGGGCGAAAAGGCCGCGATAAACCTCTTTTTGGCCATTGGCTCCTCAAGCTCCCCGGCACACAGGCAGAGGTTCAGGATGGAGGCGTCGGCGATGGTGATGACCTACCAACGGTTTTGAGGGTTGTGTGTGTCTGTGTGAGCGAAGGTTTTGGGGCGTGTGTGGAGGGGGGCAAGGTTGTGTCTGAGGAAATACTGCGGCAACTGAAAATTTTACCATGTAATTGCTTTACTGTATCCCTATGAGTTAGCGATAGTAGTAGTAGATATAGTTGGCAAGACGACCACGACGCTACGATGAAGATCATGGTGTCAAGCCAGTGATGATGGAGGTCATGAAGATGCTTTGGAGATGGAGATCAAAAGCAGAAGATGATGATGGCCATATCATGTTACATATTTTGATTGCATGTGATGTTTATCTTATTATGTTTCTTATTTTCTTAGTACGGAGGTAGCATTATAAGATGATCCCTTACAAAATTTCAAGGTACAAGTGTTCTCCCTGAGTATGTACCATTGCGGAAGTTCGTCGTGCCGAGACAACACGTGATGATCGGGTATGATAAGTTCTACGTTCAAATACAATGGGTGTGAGACAGTTTTGCACCTGCAGAATACTCGGGTTAAACTTGATGAGCCTAGCATCTACAGACATGGCCTCGGAACACTGGAGACTGAAAGGTCAAGCATGAATCATATAGTAGATATGATCAACATAAAATGTTCACCATTAAAAACTACTCCATCTCACGTGATGATCAGATATGGTTTAGTTGATTTGGATCACGTGATCATTTAGATGACTAGAGGGATGTCTATCTAAGTGGGAGTTCTTTTGTAATATGATTAATTGAACTTTAATTTATCATGAACTTAGTCCTGATAGTATTTGCAAATTGTGTTGTAGATCAATAGCTCGCGTTATAGCTCCCCTATGTTTTTTGATATGTTCCTAGAGAAAACTAAGTTGAAAGATGTTAGTAGCAATGATGCGGACTAGGTCCGTGATCTGAGGATTATCCTCATTGCTGCACATAAGTATTATGTGCTTGATGCACCGCTACGTGAAAAACCTATTGCAGAAGAAGATGCAGACGTTATGAGCATTTGACAAGCTCGGTATGATGACTACTTGATAGTTTAGTGCGCCATGCTTTATGGCTTATAACCGGGACTACAAACGTGTTTTGAATGCCACAGAGCATATGAGATGTTCCAAGAGTTGAAAATAGTATTTCAAACTCATGCCCGTGTCGAGAGGTATGAGACCTCTGACAAGTACTTTGCCTACAAGATGGAGGAGAATAGCACAACCAGTGAGCATGTGCTCAGAATGTCTCAGTACTACAATCGCTTGAATCAAGTAGGAGTTAATCTTCCAGATAAGATAGTGATTGACAGAATTCTCTAGTCACTATCAGCAACTTACTGGAACTTCGTGATGAACTATAATATGCAAGGGATGACGAAAATGATTCCTGAGCTCTTCATGATGCTAAAATCAACGAAGGTAGAAATCAAGAAAGAGCATCAATTGTTGATGGTTAACAAGACCACTAGTTTCAAGAAAGGGCAAAGGGAAGAAAGGGTACTTAAAGAAGGATGGCAAGCAAGTTGTCACTCCCGTGAAGAAGCCCAAAGCTGGACCTAAGCCTGAAACTAAGTGCTTCTACTGCAAAGGAAATGGTCACTAGAAGCGGAAGTTCCCCGAATATTTGGTGGATAAGGATGGCAAAGTGAACAAAGGTATATTTGATATACATGTTATCGATGTGTACCTTAGTAGTATTCATAGTAGCCCTTGGGTATTTGATACTAGTTCAGTTGCTAAGATTAGTAACTCGAAACAGCAGAACAAAGACTAGTTGAGGGAAGGTGACGATGTGTGTTGGAAGTGGTTCCAAAACTGATATGATCATCATCGAACACTCCCTATACTTTCGGGATTAGTGTTAAACCTAAATAAATTTTATTTGGTGTTTGCGTTGAGCATGAACAAGATTGGATCATGTTTATTGCAATACGGTTATTCATTTAAGTGAGAGAATAATTGTTATTCTGTTTACATGAATAAAACCTTCTTTGGTCATACACCCAACGTAAATGGTTTATTGAATATCGATTGTAGTAATACACATATTCATAATATTGAAGCCAAAAGATGCAAAGTTGATAATGATAGTGCAACTTATTTGTGGCACTGTTGTTTAGGTCATATTGGTGTAAAGCGCATGAAGAAACTCCATGCTGATGGGCTTTTGGAATCACTTGATTATGAATCATTTTATGCTTGCGAACCATGCCTCATGGGCAAGATGACTAAAACTCCGTTCATCGGAACAATGGAGCGAGTCAATGACTTATTGGAAATAATACATACAGATGTATGCGGTCCGATGAGTTTTGAGACTCGCGGCGGGTATCGTTATTTTCTGACCTTCACAAATGATTTGAGCAGATATGGGTATATCAACTTGACGAAACACAAGTCTGAAACATTTGAAAAGTTCAAAGAATTTCAGAGTGAAGTAGAGAATCATCGTAACAATAAAATAAAGTTTCTATGATCTGATCGCGGAGGCGAATATTTGAGTTACGAGTTTGGTCTTCATTTAAAATAATGTGGAATAGTTGCACAACCCAGGCCACCTGGAACACCATAGCGTAATGGTGTGTCCGAACGTCATAACCGTACTTTATTAGATATGGTGCAATCTATGACGACTCTTACCGATTTACCACTATCGTTTTGGGGTTATGCATTAGAGACAGCTGCATTCACGTTAAAAAGTGCACCATCTAAATCCGTTGAGATGACACCTTATGAACTATGGTTTGGCAAGAAACCCAAGTTGTCATTTCTTAAAGTTTGGGGCTGCGATGCTTATGTGAAAAAGCTTCAACCTGATAAGCTCGAACCCAAATCGAAAAATCTGTCCTCATATGATACCCTAAGTAGGCTGTTGGGTACACCTTCTATCATAGATCCGATGGCAGGATATTCATTGCTAATAACGGATCCTTTCTAGACAAGGAGTTTCTCTCGAAAGAATTGAGTGGGAGGAAAGTAGAAATTGATGAGGTAATTGTACCTTCTCCCGAATTGGAAAGTAGTTCATCACATAAATTTGTTCCAGTGATTCCTACACCAATTAGTGAGGAAGCTAATGATGATGATCATGAAACTTCAGATCAAGTTACTACTGAATGATACGTCTCCAACGTATCTACTTTTCCAAACCCCTTTGCCCTTGTTTTGGACTCTAACTTGCATGATTTGAATGGAACTAACCCGGACTGACGTTGTTTTCAGCAGAACTGCCATGGTGTTGTTTTTGTGCAGAATAAAAAGTTCTCGGAATCGCCTAAAAATCAACGGAGAATTGTTTCAGAAAATATAAAAAGTATCTGCAAGAAGATCTGCACCGGGGGGCCCACACCCTGTCCTCGAGGGTGGGGGCGCGCCCCCCTTCCCAGGGCGTGCCCCCTGCCTCGAGGGCCCCCGATGCTCCACCGACGTATCCCCAGGTCCTATATAGTCCGTTTCGTGGAGAAAAAAATCAAGGAGAAAGAATTATCGTGTTTCACGAGACGGATCCGCCGCCAAGCCCTAATCTCTCTCGGGAGGGCTGATCTGGAGTCCGTTCAGGGCTCCGGAGAGTGGAGATCGTCACCATCGTCATCATCAACCTTCCTCCATCACCAATTCCATGATGCTCACCGCCGTGTGTGAGTAATTCCATCGTAAGCTTGCTAGATGGTGATGGGTTGGATGGGATCTATCATGTAATCGAGTTAGTTTCTCTCGGGAGGGCTGATCTGGAGTCCGTTCAGGGCTCCGGAGAGTGGAGATCGTCACCATCGTCATCATCAACCTTCCTCCATCACCAATTCCATGATGCTCACCGCCGTGTGTGAGTAATTCCATCGTAAGCTTGCTAGACGGTGATGGGTTGGATGGGATCTATCATGTAATCGAGTTAGTTTTGTTAGGGTTTGATCCCTAGTATCCACTATGTTCTGAGATTGATGTTGCTATGACTTTGCTATGCTTAATGCTTGTCACTAGGGCCCGAGTGCCATGATTTCAGATCTGAACCTATTATGTTTCCATGAATATATGTGTGTTCTTGATCTTATCTTGCAAGTCTATAGTCACCTACTATGTGTTATGACCCGGCAACCCCGAAGTGACAATAATCGGGACCACTCCCGGTGATGACCATAGTTTGAGGAGTTCATGTATTCACTATGTGTTAATGCTTTCGTCCGGTACTCTATTAAAAGGAGGCCTTAATATCCCTTAGTTTCCAATAGGACCCCGCTGCCACGGGAGGGTAGGACAAAAGATGTCATGCAAGTTCTTTTCCATAAGCACGTATGACTATATTCGGAATACATGCCTACATTGCAATGATGAACTGGAGCTAGTTCTGTGTCACCCTAGGTTATAACTTCTACATGATGAATTGCATTCGACATAATTTTGCATCACCGATCCAATGCCTACGAGCTTTACCTATATTGGTTGTTGCTTATTTACTTTTCCATTGCTATTATCACAAAAACTACAAAAACACTCTCTTTACTTTTATTGCTGCTACCGCCACTATCATATTACTTTGCTACTAAACTATCTTGCTGCAGATACTAAGTTTCCATGTGTGGTTGAATTGACAACTCAGCTGCTAATACTTAAGAGTACTCTTTGGCTCCCCTTGTGTCGAATCAACAAATTTGGGTTTAATACTCTACCCTCAAAAACTGTTGCGATCCCCTAAACTTGTGGGTTATCAAGACTATTTTCTGGCGCCGTTGCCGGGGAGCATAGCTCTATTCTTTAAGTCACTTGGGATTTATATCTGCTTAAAACTATGAAGAATTTGAAGGACTCAAAAAACCAAGATCTTACCCTCAACTACGAGGGGAGGTAAGTAACTGCCATCTAGCTCTGCACTTGATTCTCCTTCTGTTATGAGTAAACTTGCAACACCTACTCCTGCTATTGAATCTGATATGTCGTATGTTCTTGATGATGCTACTTCTATTATGTATGATGAAACTACCTCTATGCCTGATACTGTGCCACTAGGTGAATTTCTAGATGAAAAATTGCTAAGGTTAGGGAGAGTGCAAATGTTCACATTTATGAAAGTGATGATGAAACTACTCCCAGTAGATATGAATTGCCTATTGTGCCTGAGGGTTATGTTATGGATGAAGAAACTGCTAGAGACTTTTTTGCTTGCTATGATAGACATGATCTTAAGAAGTTATATTATCTAAGTTGAAAGAAAAGTCCTTGAATGCTAGAATGAAACATGACCCTGCTTTTGCTACTTCCCCTATCTATGTCACCGATAAGGATTATGAATTCTGTGTTGATCCTGAGTTAATTACTTTGGTTGAATCTGATCCTTTCCATGGCTATGAGTCTGAAACTATTGTGGCACATCTTACTAAGTTGAGTGATATAGCCACCCTGTTTACCAATGATGAAAAGATCCGCTACTATTATATCCTTAAGTTGTTTCCGTTCTCGTTAAAGGGTGATGCTAAGACTTGGTTTAATTCCCTTGATCCTGGTTGTGTGCGTAGTCCCCAGCATATGATGTATTACTTTTCTGCTAAATATTTTCCCGCTCATAAGAAACGAGCTTCCTTACGGGAAATATATAACTTTGCTCAAAATGAAGAAGAGAGTCTCCCACAAGCTTGGGGGAGGCTTCTACAGTTACTAAATGCTTTGCCTGATCATCCTCTTGAGATGCATAATATACTTGATGTCTTTTATAATGGACTAACCGATGCTTCCAGAGACCACCTCGATAGTTGTGCTGGTTGCGTTTTCAGGGAAAGAACAATGGAACAAGCTAAATTACTATTGAATAATATGCTAGCCAATGAAAATAATTGGACACTTCCTGAACCAACCCCTAAGCCAACACCGAAGAAAAGAGGTGTTCTATTTCTCAGTCCTGAAGATATGCAAGAGGCAAAGAAATCTATGAAAGAAAAAGGTATTAAAGCTGAAGATGTTAAGAATTTACCGCCCATTGAAGAAATACATGGTCTTGATAACCCGACACAGGTAGTAAAGGTAAATTCTCTTTATAGATTTGATGAAGATGATATTCCTCGTCATAAGTCTGCTAGCCAATGCTTAGATGAGTTTGACAATTTTATTGTGAAACAAGAAAACTTCAATGCTTATGTTGGTAGGAAATTACAACACAATGCTCATATGATTGAACGCTTGAGTGATTATCTGTCTAGTGCTAAAGATTAACTGAAACTTATTAGTATACATGCTTCCATGGTCACCACTCAAGTAGAACAAGTACTTAAAGCTCAGAATGATTTGCTCAATGAGTTAAATAGTAAGAATAATGACTATGTTGTTAGAGTTGCTACTAGAGGTGGTAAAATGACTCACGAACCTCTATATCCTGAAGGCCACCCTAAGAGAATTGAGCAAGATTCTAAGAGAGCTAATTTAGATGCACCTAGTTCTTCTAAGAAGAAGAAAATAAAAAATAATAGAACCTTGCATGCTTCTAGTGAACCTGTAGCTCACCCACCTGAGAAGCCCAAAGATATATCTGTTTCTGATGCTGAGACACAATCTGGTAATGAACATGAGCCTAGTGATAATATTAATGATGATGTTCATGCTCATGCTCAACCTAGCAATGATAATGATGTAGAGATTGAACCTGCTGTTGATCTTGATAACCCATAATCAAAGAATCAACGTTATGATAAGAGAGACTTTGTTGCTAAGAAGCACGGTAGGGAAAGAGAACCATGGGTTCAGAAACCCATGCCTTTTCCTCCAAAACCATCCAAGAAAAAGGATGATGAGATTTTGAGCGCTTCGTTGAAATGATTAGACCTATCTTTTTATGTATGCGTTTGACTGATGTGCTTAAAATAAATCCTTATGCCAAGTATATGAAAGATATTATTACCAACAAAAGAAAGATACCTGAAGTAGAAATTTTCACCATGCTTGTCAATTACACTTTTGAGGGTGGAATGCCTAAGAAATTAGGAGATCCAAGAGTACCTACTATACCTTGCTCCATTAAGAGAAACAATGTTAAAACTGCTTTGTGTGATCTTGGAGCCGGTGTTAGTGTTATGCCTCTCTCTTTATATCATAGACTTGACTTGAGTAAGTTGACACCTACTGAAATATTCTTGCAAATGGCTGATGAATCAACTGCTATACCTGCCGGTATTTGTGAGGATGTGCCTGTTGTAGTTGCAAATGTTATTATTCTATCGGACTTTGTTATACTTGATATTCCCGAGGATGATATTATGTCTATTATTCTTGGAAGACATTTTTCTAATACTACAGGGGCTGTTATTGATTGCAACAAAGGGAATGTCACTTTTCATGTCAATGGTAATGAGCATACGGTACACTTTCCGAGGAAAAAACCTCAGATCTATAGTATCAATTATATTGGAAAAACTTCGACTATTACTATTGGACGTTTTGAGTTTCCTATTCCTACTATCAAGAAGGCATATGACATTCTTATTGTTGGGGACATACATATCCCCATTGAGCTAACATAGTGTTATTCTAAAATTCTCCGGTTTCATGTTACTCGGAAAGAGTTTATTAACAAGACCTGATCAACCTTGTTAATGGATTCCTTTTGATGAACATGGGATAGTTGAATCTAGATAGCACAAACCTTCTGTACCCTCCTTTTACTTTCTATTAATTAGGTTAAATAAAAGAAAAATAGGGTTATCTGTCTGTTTCCAGACTTATCCGTGCAATAAAAAAATATCCTAAAAATAAAAGTTCTCCAAATGCCATGAAAATGAAATATGATTTTTTTCTAGAATATTTAAGAAAATATGGCACTGAACACACAGCGAGGGGAGCCAGCACGAGGCCTCGAGGGCACAGGGCGCGTCCCCTGCCTCGAGGGCCCCACATGGCCCCCCTCCACTTATCCTTTCACCCATGCTCTTCTTCTTCCTCCCAAAAAAAATCCCCAACCACCTCAAACCCGAGTTCTAGCTCATTTTGCTGCCATTTTCGATCTCCTTGCTCAAAGCACCATTCACCAAACTGTTTGGGGAGATTGTTCCTTGGTATGTGACTCCTCCCTTGGTCCAATTAGTTTTTGTTCTAGTGCTTTATTTGTTGAAAATTTATGTTGCTGTGGTGACCTTGTTCTTGAGCTTGCATGTCAAATTTTCTTGGTCCCAAGTAGTTTTAATGCATGATATAGCCTCTAGGCACTTGTAGGAGTTGTTGCTATCAATCTTGTTGACTTTGGTTAACTTTTATTGTGAGTTACTAAAAATTTCAGAAAATTTCAGAGAAGGAAAATGTTAAAAAGATTATTGAGGGGCTCCTCCAGCAAGAGTTCAGAGGAGAAGAAGAAAGAAGAAAATAAGAAGCCCAAGTATAATCTTCCTCGTAGGGCGGAAGTTCGACCGTGCGAATGGCCTTGTAATGATTTCATGATGTCCGCCGGTATTTACGAAGACTTTTATTGGATGGCGAATAATGCAGGCCTCACCGACTTCCTCAAAGACCAAAAAGAACAGTATCTCTTACTCACCAATATTTTTACGCAAAGTTTTTCATTTTCATTCTAGGAAAACACCACATACGATCGAGTTTCGCTTATATGATGTGAGTAAGGAGATATCACTGTTAGACTTTTGTGAAATATGCAAAGTACCCTTTAGAGGTAGACTTCATGAACCACGTCATGAAGACGTCGAAGGGTTTATTGATATGATAGCGGTAGGTGAAACTAGACAAGTTGCAGGGGCAAGAATCACTAGTATACACTTCCCTGTTATGCGCTACTTTGCTTTAGTTGCTAGTAGGTGTTAATTGGTCGCGGGAACAGTGGAAATCTCAGTGCCCCTGATATTATCATTTTACGCCATGCTTTGTTTCGTGACACAACTTTTAGCTTGGGCGCCGTCGTTGCCAAACGATTGAGTCTTAACCGCTCAAGAGGGCCCGTCTTTGGAGGCATCTTTGCTTCTCGCCTTGCTGAACATTTTAATTTTCCTATTAGGCATCATGAGAAGGAAGAAAATTGCTTGCTCCTGTTTATCTAGACTACAAGAGCATGGTAGCTCATGAATTTATTGTTAAAGACAAAAATATGCAGCTCCATTATAAATTGAGGTTTGATGAAATATACTGTGAAATTGTTACCTTGCCTGCACCTTCTTTGTTTGATCTATCTACAGGCGTATTCCTCATCACCTCAGATGTCTTCTACAAGTACCAAGGCCAGGCACAAGCTTCAGAGCCTGTGCCAGAACCACCACTTGATCCTTCCCGTCAATCTGTTTATGGGTGGGAGCTAGACGAGCTCGCCAACCAGTGGCATCCAGAGGACACATCTCAGTACACTGGAGGGAGTGGCTTCGATCCGTGGCCATAGACCAACTTAGGCCAAAAGCCTAAGCTTGGGGGAGTACGTGTTTCCCACCGACTTACTTACATGTTCACACCTATTCTAGTTGTCGCTGCTCACACTCTTTCACTGTACCATGCATGCTTAGTTTCAATTTCTTTTTCTTAGTCTTTTTCTTATGTGCTAGAAAAACCCAGAAAAACAAAAAATATATTAGTTGTAGCTTCCAGCTAGTTTACTTTCTTTGCTTGTAGTAGTAACTAAAAATGAAAACCCAAAAAGATTTCCCGTTCTTATTTTGCTTGTTGGGAGCTTTCCCGTGTAAATAGTTGTAATGCCCCAGATGTAACACTTTCCCAATATGGCAATATATGAAACTTTGGCTTCATCAATTCCTTTCCGGGTTCTTCTTTCTTTCCGGGTTCTTCGTTTTGTCGTGTGCGTGTGTGCATTTCATCGATGTCATGTTGTCATGTGCATTGCATTGCATTTGTGTTGTCACTTGCATCCGGTCCCACTCGTCTCTTCCCGTTGTCCGTTTCGAGATCCGACACTCTCACACGTGCCCGTGGCATCCCCGAGTCCTCTTTCGTGTGTGGCCGTGTAACGTCCCCGGAATGACGTGTGACTTATCGTGCGATGTTGTTTTGGTACGTGTAGGCCGCCTGTCAAGTTTCGTCGCGTTTGGAGTTCGTTTGGTAAACCAACGGTTAACCTAGTGGGCTAAAAGAACCTCTTCTTTGAGGCCCAAGACCCCCTCCATAACAGCCCACTAACCCAGCACAACCCTTCCCATCATCTCGGTCGTCGAATTGTGACCGCGTGGCCGAAAACCGCTCCCCATTTGGAGTCTCCTAGCTCCTTGTGCCTATAAAAACGTCCACACCCCCCATTTTCGTGTCCAAACCCTAGCTAAACTCCTCCCCACCGCGCCGGACACGTCTGTTCGCCACCGGACGCGTCCAGCCGCCGCGCCCGTCGAACCACTGCGCGCCACGTGGCAGCCCCATACCGGCGTCCGCCTCCACCGCCGCGCGGGCCCGCGAGCCCGCCTCGGGCCCTCCTCCTCCGCCTCCCGGGCCGAACTCCTCCGCGCCCGCCGCCGATTCCTGACGCGGCTCCGCGTCGCCTGCCGCCGCGAGGGCCGCCGCGCCCGCCTATCGCCACGCTCGCTGGCGCCGGTCACCGTCGGCCGCCTCCGGCGCGCCTCGCCTATCCGCCCCGCCGCCGCTGCCTCCGGCCGGCCTCGCCGCCCCGGCCTCGCCCCGCCGGCCGCCTCTCCGCCCAGCAGCCGCCGGCCGGCGCCGCCGTGCCTCCCGCCGGCGAAGCTTCGCCGCGGATCGCCAGATCCATCGCCGCCGCTGTCGGGTCAACCCTAGCGGGTACGGGTCCCGACCCGCACCCGATCCGCTCCCCGCGCCCGATCCGCAATTCGGACACTGTCCATGTCAGCACGGACGTGTCCGTTAGACCACTGTTGAGGTTTTTTTTTTGCTAAGTCATTTTAAACTTGTTGTCTGATGGCATCTTTGCATGGCTGTATCTTTTATTGTGCTTGTCCAAATTGTGCATATGATATGTCAAAATGACTGTGGTGATGTGCTCTACGTTTTGTTCCATTGTGTCATGCTTGTTTGAGTTCATCTAGAGGTCCTAATCTCTGTTGCAAGAGTGCTACTTGATATAAACTGCTGCTACTTGTTATTTTCATGCCATGTTTGAGATGTGATAACTTGGTGCATGTTTATCCAAATGAAGCAAATGATATGTCAAAATGTTCATTATGAGATGCTCTACATGATGGTTGCTGTAGCATGCATGTTAAGGTTCATATTGCCATGTTTATCTCTATTGCAAAAGTGTATGTGGCTGTTAAGTTTTATAACATGTTATGAGATGCTGATTTGAAGAGCTCGTTGCTATTGATGTGTTTGTCCCCATGTCACATGTTAATACGTTTTAGGATCTCCATCATGTGGTATTTGCTGTGGTGCAAACCATTTTCCATGATATGCCTTGAGGTGACTAAAACATGCTTGTAAACATGCCATGCCAACATTATTGTTTTAACACTTAGTAATATTTCTACTAAGTCTGGAATTTGTCATATCTTGATGCTACGTTTGCTTGATGCCCTAGGCAAATCCATGTTAGATTTAGGGTGGCCATTGATCATTCCTTGTTGTACATGTTGTTGTCTATCCATCCATGCCCTCACTTGCTCATATGGATTGCTGTAGCTTATTTAATTCTTGCTCCCAAGTTGCTATAAAATATAACTGTCAGGTTTTTAACGCCATGATCAAAAGGTTGTAGCTTGTTGCTATTGATCCATGCCTCCTATGGAGTTGCTCCAATGGAGTTGTTTGCTGTGGAATATGTCTACTTTATGTCCATGCTTCTTGTCACCATGTTTGAGTGCTGTAGAGTATATATTTATTGCTCCAAAGTTGCTATGTGGCTGTTAATTTCAGTTTTGCATTGAATCTTGTTTCGTGTGTATGTGTTGAACCGTTGCTCCGTTTTGAGCGTGCCCTATATGAAACTTGTGTGATTTTGCATGTAGAATCTTAATATCATCTTGTTTACATGTTTGGAGTATGTTTGGTTGATGTTTGGGTGCATCTTGCAGCGTTGCCATGCTTGTCTTGTTTTGCTCATATCTTCTAGACCGTAGCTCCGATTTAAACAAACTTTATATGAAACTTGACTAGAATTTCGTTTCGATCATCATGGTGCATGTAACTTTCTGTTTAACAACTTTAACTTATGGTTTGTTCAGATCTGGACCAATTTCATTATATGCATATGAGGACTTACCGGATTCGCTATATGTGGGTTCCGGCCTCATTTAAACTTGTTGTCTTGTGTTGTTCTTGTGTGCTTCATCCCTTGAAATGTAATGCATCATAAGTGCATCATACGTGCATCATGTTGATTGTGCATTGCACCTTGTTTGATTTCGTGCCTCGTTGTGTTCTTGTGTTGAGTAGAGCCGGAAGCCGAGACCGAGAACGAGAACGAGGTTACTACCGAGGTTGAGTACGAGGAGCCGTCTTAAGATCCCATCGACGACTCGACAGGAAAGATGACCTGACCCAGTGCCTATTGCTAGAAGTCTTGCTCTTTATCTTATTGCCTCGATGCCCATGTTTGTTTGTCAGCTTCCTATTGTAACCATTAATCTGTCTAACCACCCAACCTAGCAAAACCTTTGTTTGGCTACGTAAGCTTCGCTCAGCCCCTCTTATAGCATTGCTAGTTGCAGGAGAAGATTTGAAGATTCTTGCTTCATGTTGAAGTTGTTGTTGGGATATCACACTATATAAACTCTTAAACTAAATCATCTATATATTGGTAATGGGTGGAAGGCTAAGCCTCTTGTTTGGTGATTTGTTCCACTCATGCCACCCTAGGAACCGTATAAACCGATGTTATGTTCCTTGATTATGCGTTCCTAACACGGTTGGGGTTATGGGACCCCCTCGATAACCCGCTTAGCGCTAAACCTTTTCCAGCAATGCCCAACATTGGTACTCCATTTGCCTAACAACTAAAACTTGAATAGGGATTTGCAAACCCGAGTTCTTAATCAACAACATGGGCCAGTGCTCCACATGAGTGTTGGTCCAAACTGGGGGTTATGCGGGGCCACCATGAGGGAACTCGAGGATTGGTTTTACCTGTAGGATCGCCCATCTGGTCGTGGCCTGAAACTAGATACGCGCGGCTATTGTCAGGGTGTCGGCACGCCGGGAGGTCTTGCTGGATTAGTTTTACCTATGTCGGAATATCTTGAGCACGGGATTCCGAGAATACTCGGGCCTTCCCACCTTGGAGTTGCGACTCCGCAGATCGTGAGCTTGTAATGGGCTAAGTTGGGACACCCCTGCAGGGTTTTGAACTTTCGAAAGCCGTGCCCGCGGTTATGTGGCAGATGGGAATTTGTTAATATCCGGTTGTAGAAAACTTGGCACCATGTTCAGAATACACTACCAGCGTGAGTAACCGTGACGGTCATTTTCCGAAAGGGGTTCGGGAAGTGAACACGGTGGGGTTATGATTGACGTGCTTAGGTAGGATCACTTCGTGATCACTTTGTCGCTCGTGGCACTTCTCTTCTTGCTCTAAACACGTAAGCTAGTGCTAGTGCAGCTATAACCTTTATCTTTCTTCAGCCTTGTTCCACACCCAAGGCTTAGATAGTTTTCTACCCGGGAACGGGATTGCTGAGTCCTCCGTGGCTCACAGATTCTACACAACACCAGATGCATGTACTATGGTGAACTACTCAGGTGACGGCACGGAGCTGTACTGGGAGTTCGATGAAGAACGTAGTCGATACTATGTGCACTATCCCGATGATCAGTACTGGTTTCTACTAGGGGCGATTCGGACCTGTGGCTTTATGTATTTGGTATGTTTCATTTGGATCTTCGCCCATAGTCGGGTTGTGATGTTATTTGGATGATGATTTGCTTATGTAATGTATTGTGTGACGTGGCGAGTGTAAGCCAACTGTCCTTTTGCAATTTCAGCCCTATTTTTACATGAGTCGTGCAAAGATACCAAACTTGAGATCATTATAGAATGGGCTTATACCTTTAAGTCGTGCCTCGACACGTAGGAGGTATAATCCCATCCTGGGCATTACAAGTTGGTATTCAGAGCCTTCTCCGACCTAGAAGCCCCCACTGATTGATCGAATCGTTGACGGTTGAGTCTAGGCACACACTTGAAAATGTTTTGAGTCCTATATATATATCGGAGAGTAGGATTTGTTTTGCTCCTCATCTCTTTTCACTCTGGTGAGGACTCCTGACGATTACTCTTGTCTCTTCTACTCTCCAAAATTCACCAAATTGTTTTCTAGGATCACACGAGTATTGTTTGGATTGTTCCGATGTCTTTGTGACGAGAACATTGTTCTCGATGCCTCCTGTCATTAGGGGTTGTGGCAGTGTCCCGGGGAGTTGAGCTCCGAGGTGTTGTCGTCACAAATATATCGCAGCAGTTCTGGAATACTTAAGACGGCCGACATCAAAAACTCTCCTATGCGGTTAGTGGCAAGATAACCCTGACATCACCCAGTACTGGGGAGGTAGTTTGGGAGTATTGCCATAGCTTGTATAGTAGATGCGTTTTGAAGGTCCGAGGTAGACGGTTTCCGGAAATAACTGGTTATGTGTTGAAGGATGGATACAGCTGGATGTAGGATTAGAGTTGAGTGCGCGATGCTTCCCCTGTATCCCCAACACCTGATTGCATAACTGGAAACTTTCGGGAATTAATAGTAGTAGTTCGTAGGCATTCTTCCAACGAATGCATGCTATCGAGTTCGGGGTTCTACATTGAGTGAAGTAGTTTTATGGGCGTTGTTCCGATCGGGAGTTGCATCTTAAAGGGTCCTTGGCTATGCTGATCCGGGGATTGCAAAACCCTATTGTAACACGTTCCATAAGCTTTCAGCACGAATATGTCGAACGAAGCTTCTATCTTGTATTTGTTCTATCTGCTCCTTGTTATTTTTATTTACCTTTTGTTCTCCCAAGTGGCTTCTCGTGAAGATTGTTGTTACTATTAAACTGTGGATTACATTCGTTCACCTTGTTTGAATGTTCTTGTGAAGACTTATGTTGCAATTTCTAGCCGTTGATTCAGCTTATATATTCTTTCAATCAATGGCTAATAGTTGTCATTCATTCAGGATGGCTCCTAAAAGGGTTCCCAACGCTAACCCAGAGGGTGAAGAGGTTCCTGATCGTCCTCCTTCCCCTCCTCCTCCGTCTGAGGCCTGGAGAGCAATTATGCAAGCGATGAACCAGAACACCCAGATGCTTATGCAAATGATGCAGAACATTCAAGCAAATCAAGCAAATCAGGGTGCTCATGGGAACCAAGGCCACGACATTTGTTCAACCAACCTCACTTTGCTACACTCAACCAGTTCCTGGCAAACCAACCGAAGGCATTCAGTTACTGTGTGGACTCTCTAGATGCTGAAGACTGGATAACAGATATCAAGAAGCATTTCAAGCGCAGTAACGTCAGGCCTGAGGACTATGTGAAGTTTGCCGCCTTCCAACTCAAGGACCAAGCCGCTGATTGGTGGCAGCAGTACAAAGATTCCAGAGAAGGGCGTGAAATCTCGTGGGCTGACTTCTGCAAGGACTTTCGCTCTCACCAGATTCCAACAAGTGTCATCGAGGGTATGCGTGAGCAATTCCGCAACCTGAAGCAAGGCTCAATGATTGTTTATCAATATAATGTCAAGTTCCAGAACCTTGCCCGTTATGCCAAGAAAGACATCCCAGATGCCAAGAGCAAGATTTATCAGTTCCGTGGTGGTCTGAAGGATGAACTCCAACTAGCTCTCACCTTGTTCGAGCCTGATGAGTTTGATCAATTCTATAACATGGCACTTAAGCAAGAGGCAGCCCAGCTCAAGATGGAAGCTTCCAAAAAGAGAATCAGAGACGCTGTTCACTCCTCCTCTTCTTCCCAAGTGGTCGCAAAGCAGCAGCAGTTTTGGCTTCCACCTCCTCCAGTGATCTGACCTCCCAACAACAACAACAAGTATTCTGGTGGCCGTGGTTTCTCCCACCCACACAACCAAGGCAATCAGTCCAAGTCGCAGTACCAAGCTCCAAGACCAAGTGTTCCTCCTCCTCGTCCACTTTTTGAGGTCACTTGCTACAAATTTGGTCTGAAGGGTCATTATTCCAACAAGTGCACCAACCAGAGGCGCCTTCCGCCTCCTCCACCTGTCAGCACTGCTATTGTCAAGCACAACCCCAAGTCAGCAAGAGTGAATCTGATGAATGCAGCTCAAGCAGAGAATTCTTCAGATGTGATACTTGATAACCTTCCAGCCAATTTAAACCTGCTAAAGTCTTGTTTGATTCGGGTGCATCATGTTCCTTCATGTCATATCCATTTGCATCAAAGCACAATGTTGTCACCCAAAATTTGCCAAGGGAGTTATCAATTGTTTCTCCGGGAAAACTGATGCATTCTAGATTGTATGCTCCGGATGTATCTATTCGTATGAGTGATTACCGCTTTCTGGCTTCTCCGGTTGTTCTCGACAACTGCGACATTGATCTTATTCTTGGGATGGTTTGGCTTTCCCAGCATGATGATCACATTGATTGTGCAAATAAGGAAGTCAAACTTACTCATTCCGACGAAGACGTGATTATCTTCGCCTCTCGAGATAACACAATCAGGCTATTCTCTATCAATGACAAGGGTGAGATTAATGCCATCTCTCAAATTCCGGTGGTCAATGAATATGAAGATAATTTCCCTGAAGAGCTTCCAGGCATGCCTCCGCATCGTCAAGTTTAATTCGTCATTGAACTCGAGCCCGGTACCGAGCTAGCATGCCGGCGTCCGTACAAGCTTTCCCCTGAAGAGTTGAAGGAGTTGAAGAAACAACTCGATGAGCAAGAGCGTATGGGTCTAATCAGGCCTAGCACTTCTCCTTGGAGCTGTGGTGCCTTGTTTGTCAAGAAGAAGGATGGCGCGGAGCGCCTTTGCGTTGATTACCGGCCATTGAACAAGAAGACAATAAGGAACAAGTATCCGCTCCCCAACATCAGTGAATTGTTCGAGCAGCTCAAAGGAGCTAAAGTGTTCTCGAAGCTCAATCTCCGGATGGGTTATCACCAGATCCGTATCCGCGAAGAAGATATTCACAAGACTGCATTCAGAACAAGCTACGGCTCCTATGAATACACAGTCATGTCTTTAGGCCTCGCTAATGCTCCACCCACCTTCTCGAGGATGATGCACTACATATTCAACCCCTACACCAACGAATTTGTGCTCGTCTATCTGGATGACATCTTGGTATTCTCCAAGAATGAAGAGGATCATGAAAAGCACCTCCGTCTGGTTCTCGACAGACTCCGTGAACATAAGTTCTATGCCAAGTTCTCCAAGTGCGAATTCTGGCTCGATAAGGTCTTGTATATGGGCCATATCATCTCTGCTGACGGTATTGCTGTCAACCTCGAGAAAGTTGATGCGATTGTCAACTGGGAACCACCTCAGAACATCAAGCAACTCCGAAGCTTCCTTGGTCTTGCTAGCTATTGCAGAAGGTTCATTGAGAACTTCTCCAAGATTGCCAAGCCTCTCTTCAACTTGCTGCAGAAGAATGTCAAGTACAACTGGTCTCCGGATTGTGATGTGGCATTCAAAACTCTCAAAGAAAAGCTCATCTCTGCTCCGGTTCTTACTCCTCCGGATGAGTCCAAGCCCTACAAAGTATTATGTGATGCTTCTCTTCAAGGACTTGGTGCTGTTTTAATGCAAGACAAGAAAATTGTGGCATATACTTCTCGTCAATTGAAGCCAAGTGAGAAGAACTACCCCACACATGATCTCGAGCTAGCAGCAGTGGTACACGCCTTAATCACGTGGAGACACCTTCTGTTGGGCAGAAAAGTGGACATCTTCACCGATCACAAGAGCTTGAAGTACATCTTCACACAGCCTGTAGCGACCAGACCTCAAACAGTCTGATCTCTGTGCATCAGTGTCATCCCTGGATCAGTAATGCTGACACGCATAGTACTTGAAGGATTTATAACAGAGTAGCAATCACACACTTATTACATCGATAGTCCAACGATGAATTTATTACAATAAATATGGTGAAGGCCATCTAATACGATAAAAGCGGAAGGCTTGGAAGATAAGTGAGTCCATCAACTCCAACGGCATCACTGAGTATAGAACCACGACCTAAAAGGCATCTTACTCGTCGTCAGAAAAGTCTGCAACATGAAACGTTGCAGCCCGAAAACGGGTCAGCACATGGAATATGCTGGCAAAGTAACACAAGAGAGCAATTGAAAGTAAAGCTATACTATATGCAATATGGCTGGTGGAAAGCTCTATGGTTACAGTTTTTGCGCAAAGCCAATTTTTCCCTACTTGAAAGGAATACATTTTAATTAACTATCATGGTAGCTGAAACATCGTTGAGAAGATAGACATCCTCTCAACCCCAATTAAAGTTAATCATTAAACCCAACAATATTAAATTAAAGTAACATGATGAGATGCACATGATATCCAAGTACTAGATACTCAAGACGTCCATAACCGGGGACACGGCTAATCATGATCAGTTTGTACACTCTGCAAAGGTTTGTGCACTTTTCCCCACAAGACCCGATCTCCTCCGTTCGATTTATCGCACTGCATGATGTTTGAGAAACGGATCACCGAGACACAGTCTTTCAGAAGCACTAGCACCTACGACCGGGTGAACCGTACCAACCTACATCCCCTACATCTGCTAGTTCACCACTATAGATGTTCGCACGACTTACTCATACTATGCTAGAGCCCATAATAGCATTGTGGCTGCAGACGGAAGTTTCTAGTATGAATAATCTCATGATCCCTTTGAGGCTGGGTGGCGGTCCAAAAAAAACAGGCAATCCCTGGAATACCCAGATGCCTCAATCCACCCAGATGTGTATTAATGTTGCCACCTTAAGTTGAACCATTAATTAACAAACTCACATCTGTCATGGATTTCACTCACCCAATCCACGTCTACGAGCATAGCATGTCCTAACAGCAAACGTAGAAGTAACTCCCAAAGGTTTGAATGTAATGCAGGTAATAGGTACTACCTCAATCTACTTCCCAGTCCCATAAGTTAATTGATCCTACTCATGCAATGTGTGAGGGTTGGACTAATGCAATGAAAACTGGGTAATTGGAAAGTATGATCAAAGTGTTACTTGCCTTGTTGATGATCCGCAAAACCTAGAGACTCAAAGTAGCAAGCGGCGCACTCCGGGTACTCTATCGCAATCAAATAAGCACACAATAAGTACTTAACTAATGCACGGGTAAAACTCAAATGAGAGATCTAACCAGAAAGTTCTACTTAAGAACTCCGGTTTGCAAAAAGAATCAACTCGAAAGAAGCAACGAAACTCAAACTACGAAAGAAACGAGCTCCGGTTACTAATTGGCCTAAAGTCAAATTTTACATTAGCCAAAACCTTGTTAAAGTTGGTTAAACGTAAAGAGGGCATCGAGACGAAGATCTGGGATTTGAATCACCTGATTCCGACTCTCGAGCGAAAATAAAAAAACGAAAAACAAAATCAGGGCAGAAATCGCGATCGGAAAAATCGCGGATAAATACCCCGAAAAAGAAAACGGACGAACAGGCTAACGAACGAACGTTCGCTGTCTACGGCTAACTGACGAAAACCGTTCGTTAAAACGAACATACGGACGAACGTCCGCTAAATAACTAAACCGATGAAAACCGAACCGATCTAATCTAATGAAAAAACAGATCTACGGTTTAAAAAAACCGAGCGGTTCTTAAAAAAAACGTAACTACCTCGACGACTCCGGCGGGATCCGGCGCTCCGGAGGCGGCGGTGGTCCGGCGGGCGAGGCGGCGGGGCGGCGGCGGGCGGCGGCAAGTGCGGCGGCGGGGCGGCAAGTGCGGCAGCGGCGGGCGGCAAGTGCGGCGGCGGCGGCGCTAGGGTTTTCGCGGGGCGAGGCGGGGCTGCGGGCTGGCGGGGCGAGGCGACTTGGGCCGGCTCTAGCGCTTATAAAGCCCAGAGTCCCAATCCTATACGAGTCTAAGTCGGTTCATTTTTTTTAAATAGAGTCCCGGCGCAGAAAAACTAACGAAAGAAATACTAAACGGACTCTAAAAATCCCGAAATAAATTTTCACCGTCATCTAATAATATTTAGGACAAAGTGAACATTATTCCCGGACCTAAATGCAATTTTGAAAAATGCGCATTTTTCCTATGCAAATAAATTCGCAAATAAATCCAGAAAAATACCAAAAGTGATTTTAACATTTTTCCTCCAATATTTCTGTTATTTTGGAGAAGTCATATTATCTCCGCTCATATTTTGTATTTAGAAATATTTTTAGGAGAGAAAATAATTAGAATCACACTGTCCTCATACCGGTATTCGAGCGAACTCAAATACGAAAACGGTAAAATTCCCAACTCTCTCCGTAGGTCCTTGAGTTGCTTAGAATTTCGAGGAACGCCACAACAAAATGCAAAAAGTACGAAATGCAAATATGATCTATGTATAACATTCCAAATTGAAAATTTGGGATGTTACACAGCCGAACCTGAAACTTCGCCAGACTCGTTGGGTTGAAATGATCCAAGAGTATGATCCAAGCATGGAATATACACCTGGCAAGGCCAATGTCATTGCAGATGCCTTGAGCAGAAAGGCGTATTGCAACAGTCTCCTTATCAAGCCGTTTTAGCCTGAGCTTTGTGAGTCTTTCAGGAAGCTCAACCTCCAAGTTGTTCCGCAAGGCTTTCTTACAAATCTTCAAGTTGCTCCTACCTAGCAAGATCAGATCCGTGAGGCCCAGCTCAGTGATGCTATGGTGCAGAAAGTAAAACATGGTATTGCAAAGGGTACTCCCAAATACAAGTGCTATCGCGTTGATGAGAAGGACACCTTGTTCTTTGAGGACAGACTTGTGGTTCCCAAGGGTGATCTCAGGAAGCTCATAATGAACGAAGCACATGACTCCCTCCTCTCCATTCATCCCGGAAGTTCCAAGATGTACCAAGACCTCAAGCAATCTTACTGGTGGACTCGCATGAAAAGGGAGATTGCCCAATTCGTGAATGAATGTGATGTCTGCAGAAGAGTGAAGGCAGAGCATCAACGTCCAGCCGGTCTCCTCCAACCTCTTCCTATTCTCGAGTGGAAATTCGACCACATCGAAATGGATTTCATCACTGGATTTCCCAAGTCCAAGAAGGGGAATGATTCTATCTTTGTGGTGATTGACAAGCTAACCAAAGTAGCTCACTTCCTTCCAGTCAAAGAATCCATCAATGCAGCTCAGCTGGCAGAGTTGTACACTTCCAGAATTGTGTCGTTACATGGCATTCCTCAAGTTATGTCCTCAGACCATGGAAGTTTGTTCACTTCCAAGTTCTGGGAATCCTTTCAGTCAGCCATGGGCACTAAGATCCGTTTCAGCACTGCGTTTCACCCTCAGACTAGTGGTCAAGTCGAAAGAGTGAACCAGATGCTTGAAGACATGCTCAAAGCTTGTGTCATCTCTTTTGGCATGTAATGGGAAGATTTTCTTCCGTTTGCCGAGTTCTCTTACAACAACAGTTTCCAAGCAAGTGCCGGCAAAGCTCCGTTTGAAATCCTCTATGGCAGAAAGTGCCGTACCCCTCTCAACTGGTCCGAGACTGGTGAACGTCAACTTCTTGGCAATGACTTGATCTCAGAAGCCGAAGAAATTTGCAAAGTCATACGTGAGAATCTCAAGGCTGCTCAGTCGCGTCAGAAGAGCTACTATGACGGCAAGCATCGTGATTTGGCCTTCAGCATTGGGGATCATGTCTATCTCCGTGTTTCTCCTATGAAAGGCACCCAAAGATTTGGTATCAAAGGAAAGCTTGCTCCTAGATACGTGGGCCTTTTCAAGATCCTTGGCAAAAGAGGCGATCTAGCCTATCAACTCGTGCTTCCATCCAACTTTGCAAATGTTCATGATGTGTTTCACGTGTCTCAACTCTGCAAGTGCTTCAAGACACCTGAACGCACCATTCCGTTTGAGGAGATTGATCTTCAACAAGACTTGTCTTACCGTGAGCACCCCGTTGCTATTCTTGAAGAAACTGAGCGCAAGACCCGCAACAAGTCAATCAAGTTCTTGAAAGTCAAGTGGTCACACCATACCGACCGAGAAGCTACGTGGGAACGACAAGATCACATTCATTCCGAGTACCCTTCCTTCTTCCAGTCCTAGATCTCGGGACGAGATCTTTTCGTAGTAGAGGAGAGTTTGTAATGCCCCAGATGTAACACTTTCCCAATATGGCAATATATGAAACTTTAGCTTCATCAATTCCTTTCCGGGCTCTTCTTTCTTTTCGGGTTCTTCGTTTTGTCGTTTGCGTGTGTGCATTTCATCCATGTCATGTTGTCATGTGCATTGCATTGCATTTGTGTTGTCACTTGCATCCGGTCCCACTCGTCTCTTCCAGTTATCCGTTTCGAGATCCGACGCTCTCACACGTGCCCATGGCATCCCCGAGTCCTTCTTTCATGTGTGGCCGTGTAACGTTTCCAGAGTGACGTGAGACTTGTCGTGCGATGTTGTTTTGGTACGTGTAGGCTGCCTGTCAAGTTTCGTCGCGTTTGGAGTTCGTTTGGTACTCCAACGGTTAACCTAGTGGGCTAAAAGAACCTCTTCTTTCAGGCCCAAGACCCCCTCCATAACAGCCCACTAACCCAGCACAACCCTTCCCATCATCTCGGTCGTCGAATTGTGATCGCTTGGCCGAAAACCGCTCCCCATTTGGAGTCTCCTAGCTCCTTGTGCCTATAAAAACGTCCACGCCCCCCATTTTCGCGTACAATCCCGAGCTAAACTCCTCCCCGCCGCGCCGGACACGTCCGTTCGCTGCCGGACACGTCCAGCCGCCGTGCCCGTCCAACCACTGCGCGCCACGTGGCAGCCCCGTACCGGCGTCCGCCTCCACCGCCGCGCGGACCCGTGAGCCCGCCTCGGGCCCTCCGCCTCCGCCTCCCGGGCCGAACTCCTCCGCGCCCGCCGCCGATCCCCGACGCGGCTCCGCGCCGCCGGCCGCCGCGAGGGCCGCCGCGCCCGCCGGTCGCCACGCTCGCCGGCGCCGGTCACCGCCGGCCGCCTCCGGCGCGCCTCGCCTCTCCGCCCCGCCGCCGCTGCTTCCGGCCGGCCTCGCCGCCCCGGCCTCGCCCCTCCGGCCACCTCTCAGCCCCGCAGCCGCCGGCCGGCGCCGCCGCGCCTCCCGCCGGCGAAGCTTCGCCGCGGATCGCCAGATCCATCGCCGCCGCCGCTGGGTCAACCCTAGCGGGTACGGGTCTCGACCCGCACCCGATCCGCTCCCCGCGCCCGATCCGCAATTCGGAAACTGTCCACGTCAGCACGGACGTGTCCGCCCGACCACTCTTGAGGTTGTTTTTTTTTGCCAAGTCATTTTAAACTTGTTGTCTGATGGCATCTTTGCATGGCTATATCTTATATTGTGCTTGTCCAAATTGTGCATATGATATGTCAAAATGACCGTGGTGATGTGCTCTACGTTTTGTTCCATTGTGTCATGCTTGTTCGAGTTCATCTAGAGGTCCTAATCCCTGTTGCAAGAGTGCTACTTGATATAAACTGCTGCTACTTGTTATTTTCATGCCATGTTTGAGATGTGATAACTTGGTGCTTGTTTATCCAAATGAAGCAAATGATATGTCAAAATGTTCATTATGAAATGCTCTACATGATGGTTGTTGTAGCATGCATGTTAAGGTTCATATTGCCATGTTTATCTCTGTTGCAAAAGTGTATGTGGCTGTTAAGTTTTATAACATGTTATGAGATGCTGATTTGAAGAGCTTGTTGCTATTGATGTGTTTGTCCCCATGTCACATGTTAATACGTTTTAGGATCTCCATCATGTGGTCTTTGCTGTGGTGCAAACCATTTTCCATGATATGCCTTGAGGTGACTTAAACATGCTTGTAAACATGCCATGCCAACATTACTGTTTTAACACTTAGTGAAATTTCTACTAAGTCTGGAATCTGTCATATCCTGATGCTATGTTTGCTTGATGCCCTAGGCAAATCCATGTTAGTTTTGGGGTGGCCATTAATCATTCCTTGTTGTACATGGTGTTGTATATCCATCCATGCCCTCACTTGCTCATATGGATTGCTGTAGCTTATTTAATTCTTGCTCCCAAGTTGCTATAAAATATAATTGTCAGGTTTTTAACGTCATGATCAAAATGTTGTAGCTTGTTGCTATTAATCCATGCCTCCTATGGAGTTGCTCCAACGGAGTTGTTTGCTGTAGAATATGTCTACTTTATGTCCATGCTTCTTGTCACCATGTTTGAGTATTGTAGAGTATATATTTATTGCTCCAAAGTTGCTATGTGGCTGTTAATTTCAGCTTTGCATTGAATCTTGTTTCGTGTGTATGTGTTGAACCGTTCCTCCGTTTTGAGCGTGCCCTATATGAAACTTGTGTGATTTTGCATGTAGAATCTTAATATAATCTTGTTTACATGTTTGGAGTATGTTTGGTTTATGTTTGGGTGCATCTTGCACCGTTGCCATGCTTGTCTTGTTTTGCTCATATCTTCTAGACCGTAGCTCCGATTTAAACAAACTTTATATGAAACTTGACTAGAATTTTGTGTCGATCATCATGGTGCATGTTAACTTGCTGTTTAACAACTTTAACTTAAGGTTTGTTCAGATCTGGACCAATTTCATTATATGCATATGAGGACTTACCGGATTCGCTATATGTGGGTTCCGGCCTCATTTAAACTTGTTGTCTTGTGTTGTTCTTGTGTGCTTCATCCCTTGACATGTAATGCATCATAAGTGCATCATGTTGATTGTGAATTGCACCTTGTTTGATTTCGTACCTCGTTGTGTTCTTGTGTTGAGTAGAGCCGGAAGCCGAGACCGATAACGAGAACGAGGTTACTACCGAGGTTAAGTATGAGGAGCCGTCTTAAGATCCCATCGACGACTCGACAGGCAAGATGACCTGACTCAGATATCATTACTATCTTTGTCTATTGCTAGAAGTCTCGCTCTTTAGCTTATTGCCTCGATGCCCATGTTTGTTTGTCAGCCTCCTATTGTAACCATGAATCTGTCTAACCACCCAACCTAGCAAAACCTTTGTTTGGCTACGTAAGCTTCGCTCAGCCCCTCTTATAGCATTGCTAGTTGCAAGAGAAGATTTCAAGATTCTTGCTTCATGTTGAAGTTGTTGTTGGGATATCACACTATATAAACTCTTAAACTAAATCATCTATATATTGGTAATGGGTGGAAGGCTAAGCCTCTTGCTTGGTGATTTGTTCCACTCATGCCACCCTAGGAACCGTATAAACCGGTGTTATGTTCCTTGATTATGCGTTCCTAACACGGTTGGGGTTATGGGACCCCCTCGATAACCCACTTAGCGCTAAACCTTTTCCAGCAAGGCCCAACATTGGTACTCCATTTGCCTAACAACTAAAACTTGCATAGGGCTTTGCAAACCCGAGTTCTTAATCAACAACCCGGGCCAGTGCTCCACATGAGTGTTGGTCCAAATTGGGGGTTATGCGGGGCCACCACGAGGGAACTCGAGGATTGGTTTTACCTGTAGGATCCCCATCCGGTCGTGGCCTGAGACTAGATATGCGCGGCTATTATCAGGGTGTCGGCACGCCGGGAGGTCTTGCTGGATTAGTTTTACCTATGTCGAAATATCTTGAGCACGGGATTCCGAGAATACTCGGGCCTTCCCACCTTGGAGTTGCGACTCCGCGGATCGTGAGCTTGTAATAGGCTAAATTGGGACACCCCTGCAGGGTTTTGAACTTTCGAAAGCCGTGCCCGCGGTTATGTGGCAGATGGGAATTTGTTAATATTCGATTGTAGAAAACTTGGCACCATGTTCAGAATACACAACCAGCGTGAGTAATCGTGATGCTCATTTTCCGAAAGGGGTTCGGGAAGTGAACACGGTGGGGTTATGATTGACGTGCTTAGGTAGGATCACTTCGTGATCACTTTGTCGCTCGTGGCACTTCTCTTCTCACTCCAAACACGTAAGCTAGTGCTAGTGCAGTTGCAACCTTTATCTTTCTTCAGCCTTGTTCCACACCCAAGGCTTAGATAGTTTTGCTACCCGGGAACGGGATTGCTGAGTCCTCCATGGCTCACAGATTCTACACAACACCAGATGCAGGTACTATGGTGAACTACTCAGGTGACGGCACGGAGCTGTACTCGGAGTTCGATGAAGAACGTAGTCGATACTATGTGCACTATCCCGATGATCAGTAGTGGTTTCTACTAGGGGCGATTCGGACCTGTGGCTTTATGTATTTGGTATCTTTCATTTGGATCTTTGCCCGTAGTCGGGTTGTGATGTTATTTGGATGATGATTTGCTTATGTAATGTATTGTGTGACGTGGCGAGTGTAAGCCAACTATCCTTTTGCAATTTCAGCCCTATTTTTACATGAGTCGTGCAAAGATACCAAACTTGAGAACATTCTAGAATGGGCTTATACCTTTAAGTCGTGCCTCGACACGTAGGAGGTATAATCCCATCCTGGGTATTACAATAGTTTATTTTCATTCTTTAGGGGTTAAGAGTAGAAGACCTTGACTGAAAATGCTTAGTGGCTCTCATATGCTTTGTTGTTGATTTAACCTTGAGCAATATTATCTTGTCTTCTCTCTTGTATTAAATGTTTGCAGATTCCAGCTTAGTCCAATGCACGTGCACTATTATTATTTTCCACACCGTTTGGTCGTGTGAGTGAAAGGCAATAAGGATGATATATGATGAACTAATTGAGATGAGAAAAGCTGGTATGAACTCGACCTCTTTTGTTTTTGTAAATATGATTGCTCGTCGTTCTTGATTCAGCTTGTTATGAATGAAACATGTTTGCAATGACAATTAGAGATCATAGCTGCTTATGCAATGCTTAATTAACTGGGAGTTTAAAAAGGTCTATCTTAGGTGCCAACATGATATTAAAATGGTTGTGATGTGGTATGATGGGTGGTATCCTCCTCTGAACGATTTAAGTGACTTGACTTGGCACATGTTCACGCATGTAGTTGAAACAAATCAACATAGCCTTCACGATATTTATGTTCACGGTGATTTATATCCTACTCATGCTTGCATTCATTGTTGATTAATTTTAATGCATGTTTATGACCGTTGTTGCTCTCTAGCTGGTCGCTTCCCAGTCTCTTTCTAGCCTTCACCTGTACTAAGAGGGAATACTGCTTGTGCATCCACTTCCATAAACCCCAAAGTTATTCCATACGAGTCCACCATACCTTCCTACATGCGGTATTTACCTGCCGTTCCAAGTAAATTTGTATGTGCCAAACTCTAAACCTTCAAATGAAATTATGTTTTGTATGCTCGAACAGCTCATGTATCAACTAGGGTTGTCTATATCTTCCATGCTAGTGGGTTATTCTCACGATGAGTGGACTCCGCTCATAATTCATGAGAAAATGGCTGGTAACCGGGATGCCCAGTCCCATGCTTAAAATCATAATAATTAAACAAAAATCCCCCAGGGTTGTTGCTTGTTTGGATGGTAACCCGTGGATTCGGCTGGCCGTGGAGTGTGCTTGTTGGTGGTTTGGGGAGTATAAACTTTACCATTGTGTTTGGGAACCGTCTATAATGTGTGTAGCATGGCAGATATCGAGATTCTTGGTTGTTATGTTGACAATGAAAGCATACCGCTCAAAATGTTATTCGATCTCTATTTAAAAATCGAGCTCTGGCACCTCTACAAATCCATGCTTCCCTCTGCTAAGGGCCTATCTATTTACTTTTATGCAGAGTCATCATCCTCTTATCAAAAAGCACTAGTAGGAGAGCACCTCTGTCTTTGCATGTATTACTATTAATTTGCATTGAGTATGATCATGACTGGATCTCTTTTACCATGAATTACAATGTCTAGTCAGTCCTTGATCTTTAAAGGTGCTCTGCATTTATGTTTTGCGGTCTCAGAAAGAGCTAGAGAGATACCATCCTGTTATATCATATCATGATTGTTTTGAGAAGTGTTGTCATCCGAGGTTTATTATTGTTGCTCGCTAGTTGATTATGCCATTGATGTGAGTAGTCTTGAGACTTGAAAGTTATTGTGAACGTGGTTAGTTCATGATCTTGTTGAAAACATGAATGCTAGCTTGCATATTTACAACAACTAGAGCAAACAGAGTTTGTCAAAGATTTTCTTTATCACTTTCAGTTTATCAACTAAATTGCTTGAGGACAAGCAAAGGTTTAAGCTTGGGGGAGTTGATATGTCTCCAACGTATCTACTTTTCCAAACCCTTTTGCCCTTGTTTTGGACTCTAACTTGCATGATTTGAATGGAACTAACCCGGACTGACGCTGTTTTCAGCAGAACTGTCATGGTGTTGTTTTTGTGCAGACTAAAAAGTTCTCGGAATCGCCTGAACATCAACGGAGAATTATTTCCGAAAATATAAAAAATATCTGCAAGAAGATCTGCACCGGGGGGGGCCACACCCTGTTCTCGAGGGTGGGGGGGCGCGACCCCCTTCCCAGGGTGCGCCCCCCTGCCTCGAGGGCCCCTCGATGCTCCACCGATGTATCTCTAGGTCCTATATATTCCGTTTCGTGGAGAAAAAAATCATGGAGAAAGAATTATCATGTTTCACGAGATGGAGCCGCCGCCAAGCCCTAATCTCTCTCGGGAGGGCTGATCTGGAGTCCGTTCGGGGCTCCGAAGAGTGGAGATCGTCGCCATCGTCATCATCAACCTTCCTCCATCACCAATTCCATGATTCTCACCGCCGTGTGTGAGTAATTCCATCGTAGGCTTGCTGGACGGTGATGGGTTGGATGGAATATATCATGTAATCAAGTTAGTTTTGTTAGGGTTTGATCCCTAGTATCCACTATGTTCTGAGATTGATGTTGCTATGACTTTGCTATGCTTAATGCTTGTCACTAGGGCTCGAGTGCCATGATTTCAGATATGAACCTATTATGTTTCCATGAATATATGTGTGTTATTGATCCTATCTTGCAAGTCTATAGTCACCTACTATGTGTTATGATCTGGCAACCCCGAAGTGACAATAATCGGGACCACTCCCGGTGATGACCATAGTTTGAGGAGTTCATGTATTCACTATGTGTTAATGCTTTGGTCCGGTACTCTATTAAAAGGAGGCCTTAATATCCCTTAGTTTCCAATAGGACCCCGCTGCCACGGGAGGGTAGGACAAGAGATGTCATGCAAGTTCTTTTCCATAAGCACGTATGACTATATTCGGAATACATGCCTACATTGCATTGATGAACTGGAGCTAGGTGTCACCCTAGGTTATAACTTCTACATGATGAATTGCATCCGACGTAATTTCCCATCGCCGATCCAATGCCTCGAGCTTTACCTACATTGCTTGCTGCTTATTTACTTTTCCGTTGCTATTATCACAAAAACTACAAAAACTCTATATTTACTTTTATTGATGCTACCGCCACTATCATATTACTTTGCTAATAAACTATCTTGCTGCAGATACTAAGTTTCCAGGTGTGGTTGAATTAACAACTCAGCTCCTAATACTTAAGAGTATTCTTTGGCTCCCCTTGTGTCAAATCAACAAATTTGGGTTTAATACTCTACCCTCAAAAACTGTTGCGATCCCCTACACTTGTGGGTTATCACTGAACCTCGTAGGTCAACCAGAGTATGTTCTGCACCAGAGTGGTACGGTAACCCTGTTCTGTAAGTCATGTTACTAGACCATGATGAACCTACGAACTATGAGGAAGCGATGATGAGCCCAGATTCCGCAAAATGGCTTGAGGCCATGAAATTTGAGATGGGATCCATGTATGAGAACAAAGTGTGGACTTTGGTTGACTTGCCCGATGATCGACAAGCAATTGAAAATAAATGGATCTTTAAGAGGAAGACCGACGCCGATGATAATGTTACTGTCTACAAAGCTCAACTTGTCGCAAAAATGTTTTCAAAAAGTTCAAGGTGTTGAGTACGATGAGTTTTTTTTCACTCGTAGCGATGCTTAAGTATGTCTGAATAATGTTAGAAATTGCCGCATTTTATGAAATCCGGCAAATGGATAACAAAAATGCATTCCTTAATAGATTTATTAAAGAAGATTTGTATATGATGCAATCAAAAGGTTTTGTCGGTCCTATAGGTTCTAACAAAGTGTGCAAGCTCCAGTCGTCCATGTATGGACTGGTGCAAGTATCTCGGAGTTGGAATATACGCTTTGATAAGGTGATCAAAGAATATGGTTTTATACAGACTTACAGTGAAGCCTGTATTTACAACAGAGTGAGTGGGAGCACTACAACATTTCTGATAAGTATATGTGAATGACATATTGTTGATCGGAAATGATGTAAAATTTTCTGGAAAGCATAAAGAATTGTTTAAAAGGACTTTTTCAATAAAAGACCTCGGTGAAGCTGCTTACATATTGGGCACCAAGATCTATAGAGATAGATCATGACGCTTGATAAGACTTTCGATGAATACATACCTTGATAAGATTTTGAAGAAGTTCAAAATGGACCATTCAAATAAGGAGTTCTTGCCTAAGTTGTAAGGTATGAAGTTGAGTAAGACTCAAAGCCTGACCACAGCAGAAAAATAGAGAGAGAACGAAAGTCATTCCCTATGCCTCAGCCCATGCTATGTACCAAACCTGTTGTGTGCCTTGCCATGAGTTTGGTAAGCAGGTACAATAGTGATCCAGGAGTAGATCACTGGACAACGGTCAAATTTATCCTTAGTAACTGAAGGACTAAGGAAATGTTTCTCGATTAGGGAGGTGATAAAGGGTTTGTCGTAAAGGGCTACACCGATGCAAGCTATGGCACTAATCCAGATGACTCTAAGTATCAATCTGGATGCGTATTGAAAGTGGGAGAAATTAGCTAGAGTAGCTCCATGCAGAGCATTGTAGACATAGAAATTTGCGAAATACGTACGGATCTGAATGTTGCAGACCCGTTGACTAAACTTCTCTCACAAAGCAAAACATGATCACACCTTAGTACTCTTTGGGTTTTAATCACATGGTGATGTGATCTAGATTATTGACTCTAGCAAACCCTTTGGGTGTTGGTCACATGGCGATGTGAACTATTGGTGTTAAATCACATGACGATGTGAACTAGATTATTGACTCTAGTGCAAGTGGGAGACTGAAGGAAATATGCCCTACAGGCAATAATAAAGTTGTTATATAATTTCCGTATATCATGATAAATGTTTATTATTCATGCTAGAATTGTATTAACCGGAAACTTGGTACATGTGTGAATACATAGACAAAACATAGTGTCCCTAGTATGCATCTACTTGACTAGCTCGTTGATCGAAGATGGTTATGTTTCCAGACCATAGACATGTGTTGTCATTTGATGAACGGGATCACATCATTAGGAGAATGATGTGATTGACAAGACCCATCTGTTAGCTTAGCACTATGATCGTTTAGTTTAATTTCTATTGCTTTCTTCATGACTTATACATGTTCCTCTAACTATGAGTTTATGCAACTCCCGGATACCGGAGGAACACCTTGTGTGCTATCAAACATCACAACATAACTGGGTGATTATAAAGATGCTCTACAGGTGTTTCCGAAGGTGTTTGTGGTGTTGGCATAGATCAAGAATAGGATTTCTCACTCCAAGTGTCGAAGAGGTATCTCTGGGCCCTCTCGGTAATACTCATCATAATAAGCCTTGCAATAAAATGACTAATGAGTTAGTCACGAGATGATGTATTACAAAATGAGTAAAGAGACTTGTCGGTAACGATATTGAACTAGGTATGATGATACCAACGATCGAATCTCGGACAAGTAACATACCGATGACAAAGGGAACAACGTATGTTGTTATGCAGTTTGACCGATAAAGATCTTCGTAGAATATGTAGGAGCCAATATGAGCATCCAGGTTCCGCTATTGGTTATTGACCAGAGATGTATCTCGTTCATGTCAACATAGTTCTCAAACCCGTAGAGTCCGCATGCTTAATGTTCGATGACGATTTGTATTATGAGTTATGTGATTTGAGGACCGAAGTTTGTTCAGAATCCCAGATGAGATCACGGACATGACGAGGAGTCTCGAAATGGTCAAGAGGTAAATATTCATATATTTGAAGGCTATATTCAGACATAGAAAGATTCCGTGTGATTCGGGTATTTTTCGGAGTACCGGGGAGTTACGGGAATTCACCGGGAGAAGTAATGGGCCTTATTGGGCCATACGGGAATAGATGAGGCGGGCCCAAGGGAAGTGGCGCACGCCCCCCCCCCCCATGGGTCCGAATTGGACTAGGGGAAGGGAGTGGCGCCCCCTTTCCTTTTTTCCTTCTCCCTCTCTCTTTCCCTCTTTCCTTCTCTCTTAGCCCGAATAGTAAAGGGTTTCCTACAAGGACTTGGAAGTCCTAGTAGGACTCCCTACTCTTGGCGTGCCCTAGATGGCTGGCCTCTCTCCCTCCCTCCTTTATATACGTGGGCAGGGGGCACCCCAAAGGCACAACACACAAGTTGATTTCTTAGCCGTGTGCGGTGCCCCCCTCCACAGTTACACACCTCGGTCATATCATCGTAGTGCTTAGGCAAATCCCTGCACCGGTAACTTCATCATCATCGTCACCATGCCGTCGTGCTGACGGAATGAACCCTCGATCTCAACTGGATCAAGAATTCGTGGGACTTCATCGATCTGAACGTGTGCTGAGCACGGAGGTGTCATACGTTCGGTGCTTGGATCGCGAAGATGTTCGACTACATCGACCGCGTTACTAAATGCTTCCGCTTTTGGTCTACAAGGGTACGTGGACACACTCTCCCTGCTCGTTGCTATGTTTCTCCTAGATAGATCTTATGTGATCGTCGGATTTTTTTTTTGAAATACTACCTTCCCCAACAGGAGGGCACCGTAGGACAGCACCATAAATAAAATATACAATCATACCAACCAAGATCACGATTAACCCACAGGACAAAGCGGATCTACTCAAACATCATAGGATAACCATAGATCATTGGGAAATAATATATGGAGTTGAGCATCATGTTTAAGTAGAGATTACATCGAGGTGAAAGAGGTGATACACCGCTGCAATGAGTGGGAGAGAGTTGGTCTTGACGGTAGCAAGATTGTTGATGTAGATTGTTGTCCCGATCGTTGCCCCGGTGGCACTCCGGCGCCACCGGAAGCGAGGGGGAGAGAGCCTCCCTCCTTCTTCTTCTTCCTTGGCCTCCTCCCTAGGTGGGAGGGGGGTTCTGAGATTGGATATGTCTCTCTGTCCTCTTCTGTTTCGCGTTTCCCAAATTTGGCCAAAAACCGTTTCTTATATTCCTGGAGATCTGTAACTCCGATTGCGCTGAGATTTTAACACGATTTTTTTCCAGATATAAGCTTCCCTGCGCCCGAAGTAGAGCTCCAACTGACGTTCGAGGAGGGCACAACCCACCACCGTGCGCCAGGGGCTTCTAGCGCGCCCTGGTGTCTTGTGGGCTGTCTGGGCCTCCATTTCCGGTGATTCCAACTCCCAAAAATCACATATATTCTAAAATAATTCTCCGTAAAAAATTATTGCATTTGGACTTCGTTTGATATGCATTTTCTGCGATACAAAAAACATGCAAAAACACAGGAACTAGCACTGGGCACTAGATTAGTAAGTTAGTCCAAATAAATCATATAAATTATTGCCAAAAGTATGTAAAAGTTGAATAATATTGGCATGAAACAATCAAAAATTATAGACACTACAACATGAACCCCCTTTAGCAACGCATCGATGCATTGTCGAATGTCCATATATGCGTTGCTAAGGTCTACACCAACGGATTACTATGTGTTGACGTAGGCGGCGTTGCTAGGGTCTACAACAACATATATGCATGCGTTGGTAAACGGCATGTAGAAGAGTTGTAAGGTAGCAACGTATAGAATTAGAGCGTAACAACACATCATAAGCGTTGGTGGCTACCCTGTCCAATGGCATATCATGGTAACGGCTAGAGCTTCCCTACATAGCATGAATAATTGATGATATTTTATAGATAGCCATGCGGAATTATTAGATCAATATCAATAATGTATAGGATCCACAATATAATGAACAGGAGGGTCTCATATATTGAATCAAATATGTTGCATTACAAAGAACACGATCCAGAGATTACAAGATGTGAAACTATCTATTAGTAGCAGAATTCTCGGCCTTGCAATCAACTATAATATTTGAAACATTGTCTTGAAAATTACATTCTAATTATATAGCAGTAGCCCCATTCTCATCCTTGCAATCAACATCCGAGTCATGCATCATCCAGTTTATCTTGGCAATCTACAAAAAAAAATGAGATGAGTAACTTATCGTAGAGAAAATCTGTTCAACATTAACTCATGTCTAAAATAAAAATCTTTTGGGAACAACATGTACATCGATGACATATTTTAATGAAACACAGTCAACATTTTTCTGCCCACTATATTCTCCTCCTAAATCCAAGCGACAACTATGAAAACAAATGCTGAATTTTGAGAAAATGCCCTTTATCAAATGAAGGTACATAACTAAATTTGATCACATGTGATTCAAACCAAACCAGTTTCTGTGAACAAGTGACAAAGGAACAATATAGGCATCAAGTACACTCTACTGCATACAGTTATACATCTAGATGTCATGTGTCTTAGTGCAATTCTATCATGAATTATGTACTAGCTATGATTTGTGAGTTATGTGAAGGTCACGTCGTAAGTGCATTTTGAGTAAACTTCTTCTGTCTCACTATTTTTGCTCCACTGAAATTCTTCCTACCAACTCAATGGTTAAATTTTAGTACAACAGTAGCAAGGAAAATTTTAGTAGTATAACAACGCAAAAATTAGTAATAAGATAATTTAGTAAATCAATGTAAATTTTAGTAGGAAATTGAGATAGTTAACTTTAGTGCAAGAAGTCTAACTATGTTCACCAAATGGGATATTAGCCTCTGTAAGCTACAAGATCCTTAGCAACAACGTATTCAATTGTACAAATAAGTTTAGTATAATATTTAGATAAACATAAAATTTATAGGGAATACTAGAAGATATCAGATGTAGCATTGCATCAAAATAGCATTAGTAGTAATGCAGATCGGGAAATTACACACTTCTTTGCTCAAATATCATCAGCACATGCGCTTATATACCATATTTCACATATTTGTTGTTTTGCATCAGTGCGCACATACGAAGGACATTAATATTTGAGAGCAAGCCAAAAGAACTTACACAAACTTGTCAGTACAGACATCACATGACTGTTCACCTTAGCGTCGACCTTTTCTTTTCTAGATTGGGCAATCACATTATAATCTATAAACCAATGTAGCATTGTGACACCATCTTTAATTTATTAAAGATGTTTTGAATTTAAAATAGCTTGATATGGTTTAGTATGCAAAGTAGGGTGTATTACCTTGAGCATGTTGATGTTTATATCACCTCCTAATCTGGGAAATTGATAGATGAAGAACCAGTTAGACATAAATATTTCATGATCTTGTGAATAATTAGATGTCGATTGAAGAAAATTTAGGAGCCAGCAACATGTAGAACCACAAGTTCTGATAGAGTAATTGGAGCAAGGTGAAATCTTACATGGTTCTGACTCATGCACTGAAACAATACAAGAAACAACAAAACGTGTTATAGTCATAGTATACCTTAGTTCCTACATCAAGTAACATCACCATCTTAAATCCTAGTAGAACACAGAACCTAGCAACCTAAGAAATCTGTACCATAGTTTTCTCTCGCGGTGTGGGCATTGATCGATGGCGCCTCAAGCAGGCCAGCAGCTCCAGTAGGCTAGCGGCTCCACAGCATGTGAGCACGATGAGAAGAGCTGCAATGTTGCTCGCCGTCGATAATTAACTGTGCAGTGCTGCTACGACACCATTCTGCAAGCACCACGATGAAAAGTTCAAACCAAAACTTCAGGCTCAAGTCACCATGCAGATCAACAATTGAAACTGAGTCAGCGATTAGATAATTATAAGGGAGACAATGTTTTTGGAAACTCACAACCATCATGCAGCCTCACGTGGATGTTCATCAACACAACAGATCAAACTACTACTAGGATGAGAATGCAATCCAACAAATACACACATGTTGGCTGAAGCAAGGTCAGTTTTAGAACCTGCAAGTGAAGATGAAATTAATGATTATATATACAATAGAGAGGATGTATTAGGATAGATGGACCGATGCGAGACTAATTCCTATAGTACTCCCTCCATCCCAAAATAAGTGACTCAAAAATGACTCAACTTTATACTAACTTTAGTACAAACTTCAGTCATTTTGGAGTCACTTATTTTGGGACGGAGGGAGTATTACACAACATGCGACAATGAAATTGGTGAGGATTCTTTCAGAATTAAAACATATATGGACTCAACTATACATCCACATAGATCATCCGAAGTAGAAATGACTAGCTTGCATGTGCATAACTAAATATCAGTGCACACTGAAAAATGCAAGGATAAAACTAAAATACCTAGATTGAGGAAGTGTGTAACATTAGGTAGCGCAGATCACGTTTGCAATTTCTGGCAAGGAAGCGACCATGGATCGATGCCATGTCACCACAAAGAATCAGAGAGGGTATGACTATAGGAGCAGAGGACAGAAGTGCCTTACTAAATCATCGGTGTCAGAGGCGATGTAGGCGAGGCGGAGCAGCACTGGCGAGCCTGAGCCGTCACCTGTGCATGCGGAGATCCTGGGTAGAGACCTACGCGGGAGTCGCACCGGCGGCCCGTGGCGGCTAGGGTTGCTGCAGGGGCATGTGCAGCAGCGCGGAGGAAGTTGCGGCGGCGGAGGATCCAAGAGGACTGCGGTCTGCGGGGCAGCCGTGCTAGTGAGCGACATCGTGGCGGAGGATCGGAAGAGCGCTCGAGCTAGCTGCAATTGCTGGTGGCGATCAACATTGTGGATTCGTGGTCATGGAGCTTGAGTGAGAGAGGAATCGTGGGGCAGGGAGATGGGGAAATTTTGGGTGGGCGTGGGTACAGGTACGGCCGTATAGGGAGGTTAGATTTTTTTCCTAGGAGATGAGCTTAGCGCTAAGCATGGGAGGGTGGGTGGGATATGTACGGGAGGTGGGAGATTAAAATAAACAACACATATTGTTATTTCGTTGGTAGATATGCGTTGGTATAGGTGGGTTTTTGTTGTAGTGAGATACGACGGAGACGTATGACATGCCAAGTTTCATGAATTTCAGACGAGTTTTGGATTTACTAGAATTTAAAAATTAAGTACCTCAACGGTTTGCCGGCAATCAACGGTGCCCTGGTGCTTGAAATTCATTCCCATTTCTTGCATGGGACCTAAGCATGCACCCCAAGGACACAGATTTGATTTTTCAACCAATTTATATGCACTTGAGCACGTGCATGTAGTTCACATTTGAATTATGCACATAAATGCATTTAAAACTCAGTTAGTGCATAAAAATGTCCAAACAAACCCCGAAAAATAACAAACAAATGACACAACACTTCTGTTGTTCCATGTTAACATGAGAAATTTTTTGAAAGCAATAAGAGGCAATGGATATCATTTCGGTCCCAAGGTAGGATGTTCCCTACCGAAACCATCATGCTCGTTGTGAGAAGCTCCGGTTTGTGAGAAGCATATACCCAAACCTACCCCAAATGGGACAAAAAAAATACCACGACATGTTGATGCCGCTCCATGATAGCATGCCAAGTATCATGAATTCCAGACGAGTTTTGGATTTACTAGAATTTAAAAATAAAGTATCTCAATGTTTTGCCGGCAATCAACGGTGCCCTGGTGTTTGAAATTCATTCATGTTTCTTGCATGGGGCATAAGCATGTAACCAAGAACACAAATTTGAATTTTCAACCAATTTATATGCATTAGAGCTTGTGCATGTAGTTCAAATTTGAATTATGCACATAAATGCATTGAAAACTCAATTAATGTATACAAATGTCCAAACGAACCCCGAAAAATCACAAAAATAGACACAACACTCCTGGTGTTCTATGTTGACACGAGAAAAAAATTGAAAGCAATAAGAGGCAGTGGATATCATTTCGTCCCCAAAGGTGGGACGTTCCTTAATGAAACCATCACGCTTGTTGTGAGAAGTTCCGGTTTGTGAGAAGCGTATACCCAAACCAGCCCCAAATGGGACAAAAAATTTACCACGGCATGTTGATGCCGCTCCATGATAGCATGCCAAGTTTCATGAATTTCAGACGAGTTTTGGATTTACTAGAATTTAAAAATAAATTATCGCAACGTTTTGCCGGCAATCAACGATGCCCTGGTATTTGAAATGCATTCCCATTTCTTGCATGGGACCTAAGCATGCAACCAAGAACACAGGTATGAAGTTTCAACCAATTTATATGTATTAGAGCATGTGCATGTGTTCAAATTTGAATTATGCACATAAATGCATTGAAGACTCAATTAATGCATAAAAATGTCCAAACGAACCCCGAAAAATCCCAAAAATTGACACAACACTCCTGCTGTTCTATGTTGACACTAGGAAAAAAATTGAAATCGAGAAGAGCCAATGGATATCATTTCGTCCAGAAAGGTGAAACGTTCCCTACTAAAACCATCACACTTGTTGTGAGAAGCTCTAGTTTATGAGAAGCATATCCCCAAACCTGCCCCAAATGGGACAAAAAATGTACCACGGCAAGTTGATGTCGCTCCATGATAGCATGCCAAGTTTCATGAATTTCATATGAGTTTTGGATTTACTAGAATTTAAAAATAAAGTATCACTACATTTTGCCGGCAATCAACGGTGCCCTGGTGTTTGAAATTCATTCCCGTTTCTTGCATGGGACCGAAGCATGCAACCAAGAACACGGATATGAATTTTCAACCAATTTATATGCATTCGAGCTTGTGCATGTAGTTCAAATTTGACTTATGCACATAAATGCATTGAAAGCTCAATTAATGCATACAAATGTCCAAACGAACCCCAAAAAATAACAAAAATTGACACAACACTCATGTTGTTATATGTTAAAACGAGGAAAAAATTGTAAGCAATAAGAGGCAATGGATATCGTTTCGTCCCCAAATGTGGGACGTTCCTTACCGAAACCATCATGCTTGTTGTGAGAAGCATATACCCAAACCTGCCCCAAATGGGACAAAAAATTTACCACGGCATGTTTATGCCGCTCCATGATAGCATGCCAAGTTTCATGAATTTCAGACGAGTTTTGGATTTACTAGAATTTAAAAATAAAGTATCGCAACGTTTTGCCGGCAATCAACGGTGCCTTGGTGTTTGAAATTCATTCCCATTTCTTGCATGGGACCTAAGCATGCAACCAAGAACACAAATTTGAATTTTCAACCAATTTATATGCATTAGAGCATGTGCATGTGTTCAAATTTGAATTATGCACATAAATGCATTGTAAACTCAATTAATGCATAAAAATGTCCAAACGAACCCTGAAAAATCCCAAAAAATGACACAACACTCCTGTTGTTCTATGTTGACACTAGGAAAAAATTGAAATCAAGAAGAGGCAATGGATATCGTTTCGTCCAGAAAGGTGAAACGTTCCCTACCGAAACCATCACACTTGTTGTGAGAAGCTCTGGTTTATGAGAAGCATATCCCCAAACTCACCCCAAATGGGACAAAAAAATTACCACGGCATGTTGATGCCGCTCCATGATAGCATGCCAAGTTTCTTGAATTTCAGACGAGTTTTGGATTGACTAGAATTTAAAAATATAGTATCTCAACATTTTGCCGGGAATCAACGGTGCCCTGGTGTTTGAAATTCATTCCCATTTCTTGCATGGGACCTAAGCATGCAACCATGAACACAGATTTGAATTTTCAACAAATTTATATGCATTAGAGATTGTGCATGTAGTTCAAATTTGAATTATGCACATAAATGCATAGAAAACTCAATTAATGCATAAAATGTCTAAATGAACCCCAAAAAATCACAAAAATTGACACAACACTCATGTTGTTCTTTGTTGACACGAGAAAATTTTGCAAGCAATAAGAGGCAATGGATATCGTTTCGTCCCCAAAGGTGGGATGTTCCCTATCAAAACCATCATGCTTGTTGAGAGAAGCTCCGGTTTGTGAGAAGCATATACCAAAACCTGCCCCAAATGCGACAAAAAATTTACCACGACATGTTGATGCCGCTCCATGATAGCATGCCAAGTTTCATGAATTTCAGATGAGTTTTGGATTTACTAGAATTTAAAAATAAAGTTTCTCAATGTTTTGCCGGCAATCAACGGTTCCCTGGTGTTTGAAATTCATTCCCATTTCTTGCATGGGACCTAAGCATGCAACCAAGAACACATATTTGAATTTTCAACCAATTTATATGCATTAGAGCATGTGCTTGTAGTTCAAATTTGAATTATGCACATAAATGAATTGAAAACTCAATTGATGCATAAAAATGTCCAAACGAACCCCAAAAAATCCCAAAAATTGACACAACACTCCTATTGTTTTATGTTGACACTAGGAAAAAATTTGAAATCAAGAAGTGGCAACGGATATCGTTTCATCCAGAAAGGTGAAACGTTCCCTACCAAAACCATCACACTTGTTGTGAGAGGCTCTGGTTTATGAGAAGTATATCCCCAAACCTGTCCCAAATGGGACAAAAAAATTACCGCGACATGTTGATGTCGCTTAAAGCTACATCGGTGTTTCCCAAAAGAGGAAGGGATGATGCAACACAACGGCGGTAGGTATTTCCCTCAGATGTGAAACCAAGTTTATCGAACCAGTAGGAGAACCAAGCAACACAACGTAAACAACACCTGCACACAACTAAAAACACCTCGCAACCCGACGTGTTAAAGGGGTTGTCAATCCCTTTCAGGTAATGAACGTGAGAGAGAGATATAAATATTTGTAGATTGGTTGATAAATAAGATAAATTGCAACAAGGTATTTTTGGGTTTTTGGTTTAGTAGATCTGAAAATAAAAGCAAAGGCAAAGGAAAATATATGAGAAAGGAGACCGGAGGGCCGTAGGTTTCACTAGTGGCTTCTACTAGGATCCATCCTAGTAGACTGTCCGTGCGTTGCCGCGGGCAAAAAAGTTAAATTTAGAAACAATGCTCATTTTACTCCCACAAATGAGTTCATTGCACATAATGTTCAACCACAACACAAACACAAGTATCTTCTGTCTGTTTCAGCAAACGCCATGCAACCCTCTAGCTTCACTTCTTCATTGAACTTGTCCACCCTTGTCTTCTTTGTCCATAAATCAATGATCCTCTCAATCTATTGCCCCTTGACTCTACATGTAGCTTCTATGTCGTTGTTTTGTTGTCTCACTCTACTATGACTGGCAGTTGCTTGGACATAAATTGAGTATACATGAACGACATTAAATTGTCCGTCTAAATAATAATTGTAATACCCTAAGTTACCAAGAATTGGGAACCACCAATGAACTAACATCAATCGAATGTGTTGGCAACCCAGCCCGCATTCAAATATTGCTCTACCTCATGCTCTGTCACTTGTTTGAGGATGACATAAACTGTGAAACTGTTGCCAACTATAAATACTTTGAAAAGATGCCTTTGGAAGATCATAAAACAAAAAAACAATAGCAAGAGCGTCTACCCTACAACTTTTGACAATAAAATATTCTTACATAGAAAACACAGCTAATAGTGAATAAGAAAATCTTGGGAAATGATTAAAAATCATATGCATATATGTCCATCTACACACATGAGTATGCTTGCACTTAAATCACATAAAGGGAGAGAATTATCTGCATGTTGATGGAAATAATGAGCAGTGCTCTCTCTCTCTCTCTCCCTCCCTCTCTATCTATCTATCTATCTCCATCTCTATCTATCTATCTATCTATCTCATCAGTGTAGCAGTAGTAGCGTCACAAACAGCAACAACAACATAGACACAAAATCTCTCTCTCTCTCTCCCTTTCAATATAAGAGCATGCAACACGCTCAGATGAACTATGCACTTTTACTTCTCAAACCAGCAACGGAACAAGGAAGAGAGCATCTACAAAAGAAACCGGGATCGTGTCCATTTTGTGTCATGTCCGTTTGTAGCCGGACGGGCACATTGATGTGGATCGTGTCCCAGATAGTATACCACACTTCCATAGCAATGTGGTCGATGTTATCCTCGTCCTGCAAGCACGTGTAACAAGTGGACATCTCCTCCTGCAGGGGTCCTCAAGTGAGATGATACCCCGTGGTCCTCAAGTGGTAGATAGATGATTCTCCTCATCATCGTCCTCTCACCTCCCTCTTATCGTCCACCATGGGGCAGTAATCTACTTCCTTCCACGATCCGTTCTCCTCTGTGTTTTCTTTCCTAGCCTCCACTTTGCATGATAGTACTAAGTGTCTTGTCCGACTCAGGTTGGCCATCTCTATTAAAGATAATTAAAAGGGTTACCAAATGTTTGGTGAGAGATGAAAATTTACAATAATATATCATACTATGAAATGAATTATCAAGATAAACTCTTTGTAACTTCTATCAGGATTATCACATGGGTACATTCCACACACTAAAATGTGATGGTACTTCAATAATACAATATTAAAATTACCTCTAGTCATCACCCTATGCAATTGCACGGGGTTTCTCTGAATATACATTTGTATTGAAACATAATCCTCTAGGTAGTCGCTTTAAGAAACTGGAAAATATATGTTGTATAAAAATGCTAGAAATACATGATATCATATCAATAGGACACATTTTCCTTAATGAATTGGATTATCAATAAGAGTGAATTGGATTATCAATAAGAGAGCAAACTGGCATACATATTATGCCTAGCTTGCTGGTCCATCTCTATTATAACAATGGAGAAAACAAAGAGGCATATTTGACAATGAAATATGTGATATGCATGTCGGTCTGATCATATATAATATACAATAAAGTATTGGTCACAACTTCATTTGTACTAAATTTTAATAGAAGAGACTCGAACAAAGAATAGTATTGTCCTTCTCGATGTGATCAATCATTTTAAATATTGATCGGTAACATCTTGTAAGTTGTAGAAACACATATAGAGATCTTCGAAAATTCAAACCTTCGAAGCAGCTTCACTATCAAAATTCTAATTCCTAGAAACATAGAAGTAACTATAATAAGAAAATGGCAAGAGCCATCAGAGATGCCAAGAAGAGGGAGATGTTTCTTACCTGCTTGCATCATGGTGTGTCAAGCAGTGCAAACAACTGGGTTGCTACTTCTTGTGCTTTTCCAAAAACTAATTTGTTCGGGGCATGCACAGATCTCTCGGTGCCCATCCATCCTTTTATGGAGGAGGCTTTTCAGGATTCAAATTGATTGTTGATACGTCCAAAACGTATCTATAATTTCTGCTTGCTCCATGCCTCTTTTGGGTGATATTGCTATGATATTTATACACTTCCATACAATTTTGATCATATTTGGACTAACCTATTAACTCAGTGCACCCCAGTGCCAGTTTCTGTTTTCTGTTGTTTTTGTATTTCAGGTTTTCCCATTACGTAAACTGCCAGAAAAATCCCGGAAAAATTATATAAAAAATCAGCGTTCCAGAAGCTTCCCGGTAGCCAAAGTACAGCCGGAGGGGGGCCACCAGGGCTCCAGGCGCCCTGGTGGCGCGGCCCCCCTCCTGGCCGCGTCGGTGGGGGGGGGGCGCCTGGGCCCCCCAGGCCTCCGCTGATGCCCCCCTTTGGCATATATTTATATCGTGTCCCGAAACCCTCGAGACGGGAACCCTTTTTCGCGATCTCATCTCTGTTCCACCGCCGCCGCGCTTCCAAGATCAGGAGCACCAGGAGAACTCTTCCCGACACCCTGCCGGAGGGGAGGATCACCACCGGGAGCCTCTCCACCACCATGGACGCCTCCCGGATGAGTTGTGAGTAGTCTCCCTTGGACCATGGGTCCATGACCAGTAGCTATGTGATGTTCTCCTCCCGTTCTTGTGCTTCACTAATTAGTCCTCGTGAGCTGCCCTACATGATCGAGGCACATATGTAATCCTTATGCTGTTGCTATGATGAGTTTGCTGGGATCCGATGGATTGTGAGATTATGTTCAGATTGTGTTTGAGTAATATATTTGATTCACCTCTTTTATATTTATATTCGTAAGTAATTCTTACATGTTCTCCGTTGCTATTTATTGCTTTGGCCGAGTAGTAGGTAGTGACTCCAGGAGGGAACGTTATGCTTGATTGTGGGTTCATGCCCCTCGATGACTAGCTTGAGTGACAGAAACATGAGTCTAGGGGATGTGTTGTTGCCACAAGGGGGAAAACAACGGTGCTTGTGCCCGTGGGTGCAAGGATTGTTTACTTTACTCAAAGTTCTTTTAATGCAGTTGTCTGTTGCTTTGAGTTTACACTATGGGTGGGACTCGCAACTTAATACCAGCGAGATGTTCTGGATAGATATCTCAAGGTGGATGATTAGTAGTAGATGCAGATGGATTTCGGTCTACTTGCCTTGGCGTACCGCCCATGCTTTGAACCTCTACCTTTCTTGCAACATAGTTAGCATTGGTTTGCGCACATAATTCTGTCAATTGCCCAGCTGTAATTCGTTTACCTCACATAGCTGTTTTATCGTCTTTTGGGAGAGAGACATCACTAGTGAACATCATGGGACCCCGGTCCATATTACCATCACTGATCACATCCGCTATTTACTTTACGCTTTTACTTACTATTTGCAGCATTACCTATCACTATTATCACTTGCGTTTGATCCTTTATAAACGACAAGGCCGGAGGGATTGACAACCTCTCTGTACTCGTTGAGAGCAAAGTTATTTGTATCTGTGTGCAGGTCCACGTTGACTGCTAATATCTGGCGCCGTTAGCAGTTGACACCTTGTTGAAACTGGGAGTCTCAGGGGAAATCGATCCTTGGTATCTTTGCCAAGGGAAAACTTCCGCTACACTGCATCTCAAACCTTCCAGTTGGGGTAACCAACGAGGGGCGAGAAGCCATCAAGCAAAGTTTTCTGGCGCCGTCGCCGGGGACTCCACTCTTCAAGATAGGGGAGTTGCACGCTATCTTTTATCTTTGCTTTTTAGTCTTGTTAGTTTACCTTTCAGTTTTCTTTATGTCTTTTCACTAGTTTTGCTTAATGGAAAACAACAAAAATATGAGAGAGCTTTATAAGCTCTACCTTGCTTTGGGACATGATGTGTTTGAAGAGAAAATTTAAAAACCTATGGAACTTTATTATTTGCATAACAATCATGATGGTGGTGATGTTATTAGTATGCTTTCTTTGAATATTAATATTGCTAATGACATGGAAAGCTCTAAGCTTGGGGATGACACGTTTGATGAACATGATATTTTTAGTCCCCCAACTTTTGAAGAGAAAAATTACTTTGATGATACTTTGCTTCCTATACATGATGATTACAATGATGAATATGATGTTTTCAGTCCACCTACTATTGAGGATAAAATTTATTATGATTATGATATGCCTCCTAAATACAATGATTACCATGATGGTTATGATTGCTTTACTCTCACTATTCCTAATAAGAAAGATTTTGCTTATATGAAGAGTAATGATACCTTTTTGCATGTGGATCATGGTAACAATGCTTTATGTGATGCTTATATTGTTGAGTTTATTCTTGATCCCACTGAAAATTATTATGAGAAGGGAACATATGCTTATATATATTTCAATAATATCAAGTTCCCTCTCTTTATGTTGAAGGTTTTGAAGCTGCACTTGTTTTGTCTTCCTATGCTTATTGCTTTGTGCTTCAATGAATTATTGTATTGCAATATTCCTATGCATAGGAAGCATGTTAGGCTTAAATGTGTTTGGTATTTGCTTCTTGATGCTCTCTTTTGTTCTTCAACTCTTATTCCTACGAGAGCATCATTAAAGTCTTAAACCTATCTTTATGGCTATAAAGAAAGAGCTCTAGGGAGACAACCCTTGTTATCTTTGCTTTCAGTTTGTCCTTTCAGTTTTTAGTGGTCTTGATGTTTGTTACTACAGTAGCATCATCATTGTATCTTTACTTTTCAACTTTGTGCCAAGTGTAGCCTCTGATTGCAAGAAAGTTCAAAAGTTGTGACGTGCTGTCCAGGAAACAGATTCTGTCCTTGGATAGAAAAATTCATATAAAATCACCAGATCATCTTTTTGGTCTGAATTTTTTCGACAGCGTGTTCTATACAATTGTCTTTCGCGCGTCTGTTCTGAGTTTTTTTATTAGAGTTGCAGAAGTGCCCCGAAAAAATCATTTACTACCTGCTATTCTGTTTTTCACAGATTCTGTCCTGTTTTGCCTTTCCTTCATTTTGCAAACCTTGAGCTTGCTTTTTCTTTGCAAAAACCTTTTGGCAATCTTGAGAAACAGTAGACCTTCAAGAATATCTTTATTTCCAGCAAGGAACAATTATTTTATTAAGGGTACTAACCTCGCTAATCAAATTATGATGAGTTATGTATGAAGGGAGTTTTCAAGTGTGCGAGGGAAGATGATAAAAAGATTCAGGACTGTCAAGCGCTCAAGCTTGGGGATGCCCTCATGCACCCCCAAGAAATATTCAAGGAGACTCAAGCGTCTAAGCTTGGGGATGCCCCCGTGCATCCCCTTCTCCATCAACATTATCAGTTCGTCTTTCGTTCCACTATATTTTTATCACTTCATGTGATATGTGCTATGCTTGGAGCGTTTTGCTTTTAGTTTCCTTTTTAGTTTTCTTTAGCTTTTCATAACGAGTCGGAACTCAGCTTTCTTTGTGTGGGAGAGAAACACGCTCCACTTCTACCTAGAACATAACATAGAATTTTCATGTCTATCTTTGTTGTGTGTGTTCTTTGTCTTTCAATAGCTACTATCATGCTTAGCTTTTAGTTTTCATGCTTATCTTTTTAAAGAGCTTTTGTTTAGTTGGTTGCTTGAACTCTCTTTAGTTATCATGCTTATCTTATTAAGAGAGTTTGCTTCCGTTGCATTGGTTGATATGTCTATGATAAAAATGCTACGTGCATAACGGTGCTTAGTAGTTCATGTTTTCTTATGATTAGTCTCAAATAGCTGGGGGGTTTCCAATGTGTTATTGGAGTGCCAACATGATTTGTTTGCCTATGATGTGGTATGGTTTAGTAATATCTTCCTTCAAGAATTTATTTCGATTGACTTGGCGTATGCTCACGCATATTTAAGACTGTAAAGAAAGTCTGTCAAGCCTTGATGATCTTTTGTTTCTGAGTAGCGATATAATTTCCATGCCTGATTCAATGTTGCTTTGTCGCTCTGCATGATTATGACCGTCATTGCTCTCTTAGTTGGTCGCTCCCAGTCTTTTGCTAACCTCCACCTGTACTAAGCGGACTGACTGCTTGTGCATCCAAATTCTTTTAAACCAGTTATGCCATATGACTCCACCATACCTTCCTACATGGTATGTACCTGCCATTCTTAACGGAGACTTGCATGTACCATCTCGAAATTATTCAAAAAAAAAGCATTCCTATCTGGTGCCTCTGTTTTAGTTCATGAGGAAGTAGTAGTTAATTCATGATCTTTTTAAGTTGGACAAGCTTCACCCCGGGATTGCATGTCTAATGTGCAAACCCATAATACGAGACGGAACTGGCAAAGAGTGCGCCCGGCTCAAAATTAATATAACAAACAACCCCTCCTTCATGCTTTGTTCATGAGAAATCAGAAAACTTTGCCAGTGATAAACAAAGGAGATTAAGAGGATGTGATCGTCCTCGTTCGGGAGCCGTTCCTCGAAACTTGTCCATCTCAAGAAGTGATTGAGTTATCTGCTAGCATTCGTTGACGAAACATGCATAATCTAAAAAAATAATTATTACCTCTATTTTTAAAACCAAGAGCTCTGGTACATGTTTTGTCTTTGTTTCCGACTACGGGTTTTCAACCTTGCCAACAAAAGCCACGGTTCGAGAGTCTCCACCTTCTTTTAAAGCACCAACTACTGAGAGCATGACTGTCATTCTGAGTGTAATGTGCATTGTCCCAAAGTAGCATTGTCTTTTGCATGATTGTGATATCGTTTATTCTGAAATTATTGTATCTAGTCATCACTTAAACCTTGGAGGTGCCCCTGCATTTATGTTTTGCTTCACTAAAGGGGGCAAGCGAGATATCACTTTATCATATTTGCACACCATGCTCATTACAAATCTATTTGATGTTTCAGTATCATATTGTAAAACTTTCAGTTCTTTGTGATTTTCTCATGAGGCAACTTAATTACTACAGATTCATTGTCTCAGTAAGCTTTTGTCATATGACTATGAAAAAGTCCTATATGGTTAATAGCATGTCACCACAGAAATTATTCTTGTTATCATTTACCTACTCGAGGACGAGCAGGAATTAAGCTTGGGGATGTTGATACGTCCAAAACGTATCTATAATTTCTGCTTGCTCCATGCCTCTTTTGGGTGATATTGCTATGATATTTATACACTTCCATACACTTTTGATCATATTTGGACTAACCTATTAACTCAGTGCACCCCAGTGCCAGTTTCTGTTTTCTGCTGTTTTTGTATTTCAGGTTTTCCCATTACGTAAACTGCCAGAAAAATCCCGGAAAAATTATATAAAAAATCAGCGTTCCAGAAGCTTCCTGGCAGCCAAAGTACAGCCAGAGGGGGCCACCAGGGCTCCAGGCGCCCTGGTGGCGCGGCCCCCCTCCTGGCCGCGCCGGGGTCGCCTGGGCCCCCCAGGCCTCCGCTGATGCCCCCCTTTGGCATATATTTATATCGTGTCCCGAAACCCTCGAGATGGGAATCCTTTTTCGTGATCTCATCTCTGTTCTGCCGCCGCCGCGCTTCCAAGATCGGGAGCACCAGGAGAACTCTTCCCGGCACCCTGCCGGAGGGGAGGATCACCACCGAGAGCCTCTTCACCACCATGGACGCCTCCCGGATGAGTTGTGAGTAGTCTCCCTTGGACCATGGGTCCATGACCAGTAGCTATGTGATGTTCTCCTCCCGTTCTTGTGCTTCACTAATTAGTCCTCGTGAGCTGCCCTACATGGTCGAGGCACATATGTAATCCTTATGCTGTTGCTATGATGAGTTTGCTGGGATCCGATGGATTGTGAGATTATGTTCAGATTGTGTTTGAGTAATATATTTGATTCACCTCATTTATATATATGTTCGTAAGTAATTCTTGCATGTTCTCCGTTGCTATTTATTGCTTTGGCCGAGTAGTAGGTAGTGACTCCAAGAGGGAACGTTATGCTTGATTGTGGGTTCATGCACCTCGATGACTAGCTTGAGTGACAGAAACATGAGTCTAGGGGATGTGCTGTTGCCACAAGGGGGAAAACAACGGTGCTTGTGCCCGCGGGTGCAAGGATTGTTTACTTTACGCAAAGTTCTTTTAATGCAGTTGGCTGTTGCTTTGAGTTTACACTATGGGTGGGACTCGCAACTTAATACCAGCGAGATGTTCTGGATAGATATCTCAAGGTGGATGATTAGTAGTAGATGCAGATGGATTTCGGTCTACTTGCCTTGGCGTACCGCCCATGCTTTGAACCTCTACCTTTCTTGCAACATAGTTAGCATTGGTTTGCGCACATAATTCTGTCAATTGCCCAGCTGTAATTCGTTTACCTCACATAGCTGTTTTATCGTCTTTTGGGAGAGAGACATCACTAGTGAACATCATGGGACCCCGGTCCATATTACCATCACTGATCACATCCGCTATTTACTTTACACTTTTACTTACTATTTGCAGCATTTTCTATCACTATTATCACTTGCGTTTGATCCTTTGTAAACGACAAGGCCGGAGGGATTGACAACCTCTCTGTACTCGTTGGGAGCAAAGTTATTTGTATCTGTGTGCAGGTCCACGTTGATTGCTAATATCTGGCGCCGTTAGCAGTTGACACCTTCTTGTTGAAACTGGGAGTCTCAGGGGAAATCGATCCTTGGTATCTTTGCCAAGGGAAAACTTCCGCTACACTGCATCTCAAACCTTCCACTTGGGGTAACCAACGAGGGGCGAGAAGCCATCAATTGTAAATGCCTGAAAATTGTATGTTCAATAGAATTAATTGAAATCTTGAACAACTGAAGGAGAATTGGTTTCCTTAGTGTTGTTTTAATACTTCTCATACCTAGTAATTCTACTACCATTGAAGAACCAAGTCTCAGTATAACAAACTGACATTTAACATACACCAAGTGAAAGCTCTGCAATGAATAATGTAATTAAGCGATGTGTATTTTAGTGAACAGATTAAGCAGCTAATCGAGTGATAAAATGTGCAAAATTGTCACATAAGTAAATGTCGCATAAGACCTTTTTTAATTTTAGCATACTTGCTTTTGTTGATAAAATTCAGCAAGAAGACGTGTTGTGCAGAACTACATATACACAATTAAAATGAAAAGACAAAATTCTATAACACCTACTTAGTTCATGAAATTAGCCACTACACAATGGGAAGTATGTCTTCATCGTAATAAGATATACAATGAACACCCAAGAATGTAAGCATCTGATATATAGAGCGATAAAAAATCTCACTATGAGTGCGAATTGTACTTTCAAATCAGGCATGCAAATCCGCTAACTTTATGATCTAGCCATCATCTTTGCTATAGAAAAATATTATCTATAGGTACTTTAACATTAAGATGGCAAAAAAATATACATTCTCCATTTATTTTCTAATCTATGCAACCATCACAATGTCACGGATTATTGGCCAGCTAAAGTTCTCAATTAGCATCATCAGATCTCTTATCCAAGCTGCGCAGATCAAGAACATTTATCTTCAGTAGTATTAGGTGGATATTGCCAGCAAAAAATGTATATATACAGGAAGATTTAAAGCAAGACATAACAATCTTAGTATATTGCACACAAATACTTGTTAGGATCACTAACCGGTATTTTCCAAGGTCTTGGTAACATAACTGAAATTAGCAAGATATTAGCCTCAAATGTAATAAGAGTTTCTCTTAGCCAATAAATCACTAGTGTTTAAAAGGGGATACAACTATACAAAGGTACATGAATAAAAAATAGAGAATGGGATAACCTAAGGCAAAACACAACCTAAATTATTTGTACCTATCGATGAAGTTTGTTTTGTTCGACATCATCAACTTGACAGTACCCAATACCCCTAGCAGGTTAAAGAAAAACAATACATCAGTGACAACAAGTTAATTAACCAACCTAAAGTGAAACATCCAGGTTCATAACAGCCTAAATGCTTCCCAGGATGAACCTACAAAACAATCAAGGCAACAGCAGCAACATTTCCATCCCACAAGCTGCTATATACAATGCCACCACCAAGCCCAATCCTCTAGCATTGACCAACTCTGGTCGGATGATTAACATTGACTTAAAACAGACAACGGGTGGTGGATTTGCATTTCCAGACTGTGGTGGTGTGGAGTTGCTGCCCCGGAGCATCGGCCCAAGATGAGATATCCATGCAAAGTCCGGTGTTGGCGCACCGGCGGCCTCGTTCAGCATGGGTCCCAGCGAGGGTTGGGGTGTAGGCGTCGGTCCGCCTCCAAGCTGTCCCGTCCATCCATGATGGTGCAGTGTTGGCCCTGGCATTCATAAACACAACTTGCTTGCAGATTTTTTATTGAAAACTGCAGAAGCCTCACAATAACAAGATACTCCCTATGTACACAAATATAAGAGCGTTTAGATCACTAAAGTAGTGATCTAAACGCTCTTGTATTTCTTTGCGGAGGGAGTACTATTTTTTATGATAGGAGAATAATTTTCAATGGTACGAACAAGTAAAACAAACATATTACCTCGTCAAAGACATCCATGGAATCCACTTGCTGCAACATTTCCATATAAGCGGGAAGATATCTCTGAAATTCCTCTTCAAACTGGTTGCAACATAAAACATGATGTAGTAGTGAAAATCAAGTGATGAACCTTCAAGATGCTCAAAATCTTGGAATAAAAAAAGAAACATTCTTTCAATTTCAATGAGATCCCTCGGGAAGTTCCTTTGCAGTAGAACATACCTTTACTCGAAGATTTCCCTTTTACTTTTCGAATCAGGATGTAAAATAGTTTTCAACGTGTTAGTTGTCTTTATCTTCTCCATCAGAATCCTGCGTCATATACATGAATGAACAAGTGCCGTAGTGAATTCTCTAAATTGCAAACTATTTGAAGCGCATAAACCAAGTGATTGTTATGCGTGCAATTAGACACGGGAGCAGATGATGTACTACCCAAAGCCAAGCCTCACATAATTTGTAGGAACTGCAAGCCAAATCAAACAACAAGAAAATTGAAGAGCACCATTTATCTCTGAATGGCAAGCATTCTCTCTTGAAAAAGCTGATCCAAGTTGAGGTAGCCCAAGAATCCACACGCGCTGTGGTGAAGAGGAGGTAGGTTGGCAGGCCCATCGCCTTGTCCACGTGCACCGCGGATCCTATGACACGGTCAGCGACAACACGGATCATCGTTGGAACTCCATTCGTCCTTCCGTGCCTCCTGACAATCTCTGACACGTGGCATCGTGCTCGGAATGAGGGAGCTCGGCAGCGGCCTATGCGTTGCTACGGATGGCGGCGGCGGCTCTGAGAAATTGCAAACATAACATATTACAAAATGGAAGGCAGTATATTAATACCCATATTAGCATCCTGACAGATGGAACTGGGAAATCGAGGGACATGTGGAGTAGCTACGATACTAACTTACCAGTCATATTAGCATAGCCCACATCTATCTAAATGACAGGAAATTTAGGCTAAAATACTTTAGGATAAACTGAAAACATAAAAAGATAGTTCTGCAAGGCTCACCTTAAATAGGAGTACTTACGAAGCAAGATAGCATGTCTTGCTGCTTCACGATATATATCCAACACTGTAAAAAGTGTGAAGACACCAACGGTAGCTTATGATTTTGAGGTTTCTTGGAGAGCTATCTCTGACGACCTTACCGAGCAAATACAGTTGTTAAAGGTTTATTCTCAGCCGCTTTTTGGTGTCTTAAATTAATCGTCATATGTACATTTCTAATTGTCACTTTCTTGTTACGTGATCGGTCAATTCGACCAGAGAGACATCCAGAGATTTTTAAGGATGCACTTTCATCACCTTTTCTGATTGATATCGTGAAGTGCACAGCCTCAATTTTCCGGTGTGCTTGCCTCATGTGATGCAACCTCTTGTACTGATAATTCTGTCCCAGGTTTCTGTTTAGCATCTCGAGATTGCTGCATCAAATTAAAGAATTCAAATGTAACAGGAAGAGTTAACATTCAATGGCTACTGGAAGCTAGTCCAGCTACCAACCTTTGATGATTTTGAGAACTTCAGATACATGAACCAGTTTTTTCATATATCCATAAGGATCAAATACTATATTTCAGCAAAATGCATGAACAAGCAGACCAGCTCATATGCTATGCAGGTTATATCGTTGATGATGCAAACTATGCAAGGACATAAGCTGATATGTACCAACACACAAATCATACATCCCATAGTTTTAGCCAACTCATATATAAGGGGACACCATATCATGGGCATTTATGAAAGCCAGAAATGTTAGTCAGACCGCACCTGCATGTTATTGTCTTTGAGGCTTACACCAGATACTCCTTTGGACACACCACCTGATAATTCTCTCATCCCAGCAACAGCTCTCCAAGGCGAATCAACGTCCATGATATTGCCCTGTTTGAAGATTCATCTTGTATGCACCTAGTTGCAGATATTCCGAACATGTACCAAAAACATACCCACAGAACTGTGAGTTGCTTGTTCATATAGGTAAATGCAATGGCTTACAGTACAAAACATGTGTACTACCTTCAATGCCATCTCCAGAAGGTGTTGCATTGCCAATGTGTTGGTGATAACGCATAGCAATATGTATAAAGGCATACAACAAGAGGAAAACGAGGAGATGACTGGGGTGAGCTCCTCCATGGATCCGGCAGCAACAACTGTGGCTACCTCGCTGGCGTCATCGGTGGTGGCCGGGGAAGCTCCATCGGTTGTGTCCACGGTCAGATCCGTGGAGCACGGTGACGGGAGGTCGGGGAGGGAGAGGAACGGTGATGGTGGAGGTCCCTCTTTGCCGATCTAGCAACGTGCAGGATCCATCCGAGAAGAGGTCGATGGAGGTTGAGAGACGATGACATGGAGGTCAGGGCCGGCCGGCTTCGGCGATTGCGGACCTCGGCGGTGTGTCACGGCGGCGACCTGGAGGCGGCGGCTCCTCTCGGTCCTCAGCCACGGCGGCTAGTCTCGGATCTCGGTGGCGGGTCCTCTCGGTCCTCAGCCGAGGCGGCTACTCTCGAATCTCGGCGGCGGTTCGAGGGCACTCTGGAGGCCTCGCTCGCTCGCTCGTCGGGTCTGCGCGTCGCCTTTGAACGATAGAGGGGATTGACCTAGGGGGAAAAGATGAGGGAATCGAGGAAATTACGAGGAGAAGGTTTTCCGCGGCAGTGGGATTTTTCGGTGTGTTCTTACAGTGGCAGCGGATACAAAAAAACCTACGAAAAAACCGGATGAAAATGGTGGGACAAAAATTAACCGGTGACTACCAACTGAGACATTAGGAGTAGAGATAATCTAAGAAATTAACCGGTGGAGTCCAGGCCGCCGCCGCCGCCTGCCGTGTCCGCCGCGGTCTCCCCTTGCCCCTCTTCCAAGCCACCACCCCTCCCCGGCCCCTTTAGAAGCTGACCCCGGCCCCTCCCCCTCGAGCCTACACCGCCGCCGCTCGTCGACGCCACCGCCTGCCGCACACCGCCGCCCCGCGCCGCAACCACCACCGCCGCGTGCTAGCCACCCCTCCGCCCGAGCCGCACTCGCCGCCCGTGCCGCCACCACCCGCCGCCAGCCGCCGCTGTTGTTGCCTCGCCACCGTCCGCTGCCGCCGTGCCCATCACCCGACCCGCCGACCGCCGCCCGCCGACCCGACCCGCAGACCGAACCCGATCCGCGAGGTAATAAACCGCCCGTTTTTTTAGTTTCGGTTTTTTAGGAAAACCCTAGTTTGTTTTTTTTGGTTTTATTATTTAACGAACGTCTGCTGTTTAGTTACAGAAAATGAACGTTCAAAATTTAGTCTTTTCTTTTTCTGTTTATTTTCGGCCAAGGACCTATCCGCGATGAAATGTTGTATAGATCAGTCCCTGATCTTTAAACCCTCGTTACTTTTTACTCGTTAGTCGGAATTAGGTGAAACCAACGCCAATTTCTTCGTATTGATGTTATCTTTCGAGTAGCGCAACTCAAATTTGATTTTAAAAGTTTTAAAATTTGAATTCAAGCAGTTTTTTGTGTTTGAACTTCGTTTGATCGTAATTTGAGTTCCGTAACTCCGTTTGAGTAGATTCATTTTTGCAAATCGAAGCTCTAGACCTAAACTTTATGATAAGGCCAAATTCACTTAATTTTGGTACTATTAGAAACCGTTTTTTGTTGCAAGAGTTATTGGTTTGTTTTCAAAGTCTTTCGAGATCTATTCTCCGGTTCTGTTGCATGATTGCTTATGTATGCTATTGTTTGATTGTGATAGAATTCTCGGAGTGCGAAGTGTGCTACTACGAGTCCCTAGTTTTCAATGATCATCAGAAAGGCAAGTTCATAATTTGATCATACTTTCCAATACCCAGTTTTCATTGCATTAGTTATATCCTCAAACACTTGCATGAGTAGGACTGGTTACATGTGATGATGCTTTGTAGATCACGAGGTAGGAACCCAATGACTTGAGATGAAGCCAAGGGAATATACGCTTTGTTACTTATTGCTTAGCCATGCTTGTAGACGTGGATTGGTATGAGTGATTTTATGAAAGTTGTGAGTGTAATAACAACTAAGGGTTTCTTTTAAGGTGGAATTTAATACACATCTGGGTGGATTGGTTGTAGGGCACCTGGAGAATCCAATGTTTGTCCTAGGAAATCCCGGAGGACCCGTGTGATTATCCTATGGAATGCCACCCATGCTCAAAGGCATCATATATCATTCATGCCTAGAAACTTCCGTGCGCAGCCACAAGCCATTATGGGCTCTGGCATAGTTGTGTATGTTGTGTGACCTCTTTCAGTGGTAGACTAGTAGATGTAGCAGATGTAGGTGTAACGGTCTACCCAGGGTAAAGAGTTAATGCTTCCGAAAGACTTTGTCTTGGTCATTCGTTTCTCAAACACCATGCAGTGCGAGAAATTAAACGGAGGTGATCGAGTCTTGTGGGGAAAAGTGCACAAACCTCTACAGAGTGTACAAATTATTCATGAGTAGTCGTGTCCCCGGTTATGGACTATCTTGAGTATCCTGATATTTGAATTATGGACTGATCTCAACACTTTATTTAACTTGTCGGGTTAATAATGATTTTGCTTTTGGGATTGAGAGGGGGGTACCATTCTCAATGTTCATGCTTAATTTCAACTGAGTAGTTAAATAAAATGTATTACTTTGTTGTAGGGAAAAACTAGCTTTATGCAAAAAAAAAACCTTACAGCCTCCCCCAACCAAATATGCATATAGTTGTAGACATTGCTCGTTATCATTACAGTGTGTTCCTGCCAGCATATTCAATGTGCTGACCTACATGGCTGCAACGTATCATGTTGCAGAATTTTTAGATGAAGATTAAGGTGCGATAGGTCGTTGTCATGCACTCAATGTTTGCCGTGGAGTTGGATGGAATCAACTACTTTTCATAGCTTCCTCAGTTTTATTACTTTAGATGGTCTTCAGCCATTTTTGTGTATTGGATATTGCCTCTTCGAGGACCTTTCGATGTAATAAAGTATGATTGAACCTCTGTTATAAATCCTCGAGGACTGTGTGTGTCAGCATACCGATCCAGGGATGACACTGAGCATAGAGACTTCGGTTCATTGGAATCATGATTGCTACAAGATGGTATCAAAGCCAGGTTGACTGTAGGACACGACCACTAGGATAAGCCATAGGATGTTCTTCTCTACTCATTCTACTTCTTCTCTAGTCATTCTAATTCTTCTCTACTTCTTTTTTATAGATGTCGGACCCAGGGAGCAAGTTCACTCAGCCAGACGATGACACCCCTTTCGGAAAGCACTTGAAGGAAGTCACTAGATACTTTCACATTGGAATAACAAGTATCATTGGAGATCTCTACGCAACATCGCCGAAAGAGGAGTGCTAGAAGATCAAAGTTAGTGTACCTGGGAGGACTATTGAACCATTCACGGAGCCACTAGAGCTAGCCTTTGACGCGCTGACATGGAGCTTGGGAAAGAGTATGGCAGCTCATATCACATTTGGACACACATGTGAAGCCTATAACAAGGACCTTGAAGACACCATCTACCAGATTTGTGGACGTCGAGACGAGCAATGGGAGATGCTTTGCACTAGGAAGGATGGATCAATTGCAGCTTACATCCAAGAGATGGACCAACACATTTGACGCTACGAGAATCAGATGTGCCCACTTATGCAGAAGACTAACATGGTTATAACCCGGAATGTGGATCTAGAAGAAGAACTCAAGACAGTGCGTGATGGATATGAACAAGAAATCGACGTACTATTGGAGTAGAATGAAGCACTGAAGAAGAAGGTTGGAACTAGCATAGTGAAGCCGGAACTAGAGACGGGAATTACTATGGAGAACTACATTCTGAAAGACGACAACGACAATGATGAAAGTGACTATGAAGGCGAAGTTGGAGCAGATATTATGGAGTCTTCAGATGACAGTGATTAGATGACCACCCTGTAATCATTAGTATTAATCCGAGTAGTTAGAATCGTTCGCTAGCTTTGTAATAAGATCTTTTTTGTGCCCTTGTTTGAAATTGAGTGATATGATATGAAATTGTTTGTCCCAGGTGCATATGGGTAGTGATTTCCCCTAGACCTCATTATATTCTAATCTTTCTCCTCTAAACCCTCAGATGCCTCCGAGACGTGATCCCGAATTTGAGTTTCCCCCTGAGATCACCCAGTTGATCCAGCAGCAGAACACTTTGATGCAACTACTTTTCCAGAATCAAAACAACAACAACAACAACAACCACAACAACCCACCGCCACCTCCCCATGACAACTTGACCCGGTTCTTAAGGTTGCAACCATTGGTGTTCTCTAGTAGCACCGAGCCTATTGTTGCAGATGACTGGCTCCGCAAGATGGACAGGGAGCTAGCAACTACAGGATGCACAGATGCAGAGAGAGTGTGTTTTGCTGCACATCAGCTTGAGGGACCAACAACCGCATGGTGGGAGAACAACACCACCACCTACCCACTTGCTGCGATTACTTGGGATCAGTTTCAGCAAGCTTTTCGCACAGCACATGTCTCAGCAGGAGCCATGAGCCTGAAGAAGCGTGAGTTTCGCAACATGCGCCAAGGAAACCGTACTGTGGGGCAGTACGTGGGTGACTTTAGGCAGTTAGCTCGCTATGCGCCAGATGATGTGTCCACTAACGCCGCGAAGCAGGAGAAGTTTCTAGAAGGATTCAACGATGAGATGAGTATGCAGCTGATGCTAGGAACCTATAACAATTTTCAAGTTCTAGTGGACAAAGCTATCATGATAGAAGGAAAGTAGCAACAGATTGACAACCGCAAGAGGAAATATGGAGCTGGGAAATTTAATTCTGGAGCCCAATAGAAGCCCCGCTATACTCCATACTCAGGAGGACACAACCATCCCACTAATAACCATGGAGGCCATGCTAACAATGGAGGGAATGCACACAACCATGGTGGTGCCAGGAATGGCAACGGGAATGGAGGAAACAACAATCAAAATCGTTCCACTCCAATGTTACTTGTTTCTTGTGAGCGTAATCGTTCCACTGCCAAGAAGGATGTGAGCCACGTTACTTGTTTCAAGTGTGGGAAGACTGGACATTACGCCAATGATTGTCCCGAGTCAAAGAATGGGAATGGTAATGGAAACTCAGGGAAGAAGCCCAACCCGTTCACCAGAGGACAAGTGAATCATGTCAATGTGGAGGAGATTGACAATCAAACCGACCTAGTTGTCGATAAGTTTTTGATTAATGCATTTACTGCCCTTGTTCTTTTTTACACTGGTGCATCGAATTCATACATATCAAGGGGTTTTGTGGAAAAGTATAAATTTCCCACCATAGGCCTTAGGACGCCTATGTTAGTTAGTTCCCCTAGAGCAGAGTATATGGCTAGCCAAGGATGCTATCAAGTGCCATTGACCATTGGAAGACATGTATTCCCCACGGACCTTATTCTTTTGGAATCCCAGGGTTTCGATGTAATCATAGGTATGGATTGGTTATCCAAGTTTGGAGGAAACGTTGATTGCGCCAGTAGATCAATTCTTCTCACCACCCCGGAAGGAAAGAGAATCAAGTATGTGTCGAGACACACACCCAGGAAAGCGCATGTGAATGCACTCACGGGAGTGGTTCGGGAGGAAGTAACAGTCATAAAGGATTACCCCGATGTATTCCCGGAGGAGTTACCCGGCATGCCACCGGATAGAGACATCGAGTTCTTAATTTAGTTGTTACCCGGTACCGGACCAATATCTAAGAGACCATACCGGATGTCCACTAACGATCTGGAGGAGATCAAGAAGCAAATCAAGGATTTAATGTATAAGGGTTATATACGACCAAGTTCATCGCCGTGTGGAGCCCCAATGCTCTTAGTCTAGAAGAAGGATGGATCATTGAGAATGGTGGTTGATTATCGTGCACTGAACAAGGTGACCATCAAGAATGAGTACCCACTACCGAGGATCAACGATCTGTTTGACTAGGTACAAGGAGCCAATGTGTTCTCTAAGATTGATTTGCGATCAGGATATCATCAGCTGAAGATCCAAGAATAAGATATACCTAAGACAGCTTTTACCACGAGGTACCGGCTTTATGAGTATACAGTTATGTCATTTGGTTTGACTAACGCTCCTTCCTATTATATGAGTATGATGAACAAAGTATTCATTGAGTTCTTAAATAAGTTTGTGGTAGTATTCATTGATGACACATTGATATACTCCAAGAATGAAGAGGAGTACAAGGAGCATTTGCGTTTAGTTCTCGAGAAGCTCCGAGAGCATCAGTTATATGCCAAGTTCAGTAAATGTGAGTGTCGGTTGAAGGAAGTTGGATTCCTTGGACATGTCATATCAGGAGACGGTATATCCATAGACCCCGCCAAGGTTGAGGAAGTCACTGAATGGAAGGCACCCGCCTCAGTTGGCGAGATTCGTAGTTTTCTTGGACTCGCAGGATATTATTGGAGATTTCTTGAGAATTTCTCAAAGATTGCGAAGCCCATGACAGAGTTGTTGAAGAAGGAGGCTAATTATAAGTGGACTGAAGAGTGTGAAGCCAATTTTCAGGAGTTGAAGAAAAGTTTGGTTACAGCCCCAGTGCTGATTCTTCCGGATATACGCAAGGATTTTCAGGTATATTGTGACGCTTCTCGTCAAGGACTAGGAGGTGTTCTCATGCAAGACGGAAGAGTTGTGTCGTACGCTTCACGACAACTTCGACCACATGAGTTGAATTATGCCACGCATGATTTGGAGTTAGCAGCCGTGGTGCACGCACTCAAAACCTGGAGACATTTTCTTATTGGAAACCATTGTGATGTATACACGGATCATAAGAGTTTGAAGTATATCTTCACACAGGAGGAGTTGAATCTCAGGCAAAGGAGATGGCTGGAGCACATAACGGATTATGACATGAGGTTGCATTATCATCCAGGAAAAGCCAATGTCGTGGCAGATGCTCTAAGTCGCAAGAGTTATGTTAACACAATCATTTCTGGAGGTTTAACCCAGGAGTTAGCCGATGATCTTAGGGATTTTTGGATGGAGATAGACCCTAGAGATTATGCTGCCACCTTGGAAATTCAATCCACCTTTTTGGAAAGGATTTGAGAAGCCCAGAAGATGGACAAAGAGATTGCAGAGATAAAGGAAAGAATGGCCAATGGAAACACAGGAGGATTTCGTGAGGATGAATACGAAACACTTTGGTTTGAAAAGCGTATCTATGTGCCCAATGACCCCGAGATTAGGAAGTTGATTCTCCAGGAGGCTCATGATTCACCATATTCGATTCACCCAGGCAACACCAAGATGTACTTGGATTTGAAGCAGAATTTCTGGTGGACCGGAATGAAGAAGGACATTGCCGAGTATGTAGCAGTATGTGATGTTTGTTAGAGAGTCAAGGCTGAAGATCAGAAACCAGCAGGGTTATTGCAGCCGTTACCCATACCCGAATGGAAGTGGGATAAACTTGGAATGAATTTTATCACAGGACTGCCCAGGACTCGTTCAGGGTACGATTCCATTTGGGTGATAGTCGATCGCTTGACTAAAGTAGCTCACTTTATCCCCGTGAAGACCACCTACACGAGTGCTAAGTTGGCCAATATATACATGACCAGGGTCGTGTGTCTGCATGGAGTTCCAAGGACCATTGTATCAGATAGAGGAACACAGTTTACCTCAATGTTTTGGGAGCTGTTGCACGAGACTTTGGGTACTAGGATAGAGTTCAGTACATCCTTTCATCCGCAGACAGATGGACAGACGGAGAGAGTTAACCAGATCCTGGAGGACATGTTGAGAGCTTGTGTGCTCGATTATGGATCTAGTTGGGATGATAACTTGTTGTACGTAGAGTTTTCTTACAACAACAGTTATAAAACCAGTTTGCAAATGGCCCCTTTCGAGGCTTTGTACGGAAGGAGGTGCAGAACACCGTTGATGTGGGATCAAGTTCTAGACTGTCAGTTATTTGGATCCGATTTGATCAGAGAGTCAGAAGAGAAGGTCAAATTGATCCGCGACAGACTTAAGGTAGCCCAGTCGAGACAGAAGAGTAATGCGGATACGAAATGCAAGGAGGTGGCCTACGAAGTTGGAGATAGAGCGTATCTTCCTATGTCTCCGCTTCAAGGAGTTAAGCGTTTCGGAGTTAAGGGTAAGTTGGCACCAAGATTTGTGGGACCGTACAAAGTTTTGGAGCACCGAGGAGAAGTAGCTTATCAGCTAGAGTTGCCCGAGACTTTGTCCGGAGGTCACGATGTGTTTCACGTATCTCAGTTGAAGAAGTGTCACGCAGAGATGGTCGATATTCCGTTAGGAGATACAGTGCCCTTGGAAGCAATTCAGTTAGAGAGCGACCTGAATTACAAGGAGAAGCCCGTTAAGATTCTCGAGTTTGCCGACAGAGTTACTCGCACCAAAGTCATCAAGTTTAGCAAAGTACAGTGGAGTCACCATACATAGGACGAAGCCACATGGGAACGAGAGGATGATCTACGCCAGGACCACCCACACCTATTTTCTAGCCAACCCTAATCTCGAGGGCGGGATTCATCTTAAGGGGGGTAGGTTTGTAACATTCCAATTTTCAATGTGGATGTTAACATAGATCATTCATATGCATTCATCATCTGAGCATTTTTTGAGCATGAGTTTATTTGAAAATTGATCCAAAACTTTAAGCAACTCAAGGACCCAAGTGAGAGAGTTGGAAGTTTTCCAAAAGGAACCCATTATTTTAATATTTTTCCAAGTGGGGTTGGATCAATAATATTTTTGCCAAATTTCATTTTTTTCAATATTTAAAATAAATGAGAGAATATAACATGACTTCTTCAAAAACATAATAAAAATGTTGGAATTTGCTTTTTGAGTAAAAATATTTTTATTGGATTTTTATTTGCAGTTTATTATTTAAAAATTGCATTTAAAAGTTATTTCATTTTTAGGCATTATATAACAGAAAAAATGTTCACTTTGTTCTAAATATTAGGTTTAGATGGTGAAAATTGTTTCTGGTATTTGTAGATTTTTTTCTAATTTATTTCGAATTTTTCTGTTTGGGCGATTTTATCAAAAAAATGTTTTAGGCCCGAGCCAACTAGGCCGAAGGTCCAACCGCCCGATCTGGCCCAGCCAACAACCGCCTCCGCCTCCCGTCCCCGAGCCGGACTCCGGCGGAGTCCAGGCCGCCGCCGCCTGCCGTGCCCCCCCTCCAGCCGGCTTCCCCTTGCCCCTCCTACAAGCCGCCACCCCTCCCCGGCCCCTTTATAAGCCGACCCCGGCCCCCCTCGAGCCCACACCGCCGCCGCTCACCGCCGCCGCCGCCGCCGCCTGCCGCATGCCACCTTCCCTACACCGCCGCCCGCAGCCGACGTTGCCGCCCCGCGCTGCAACCACCGCCGCCGCGCGCTAGCCACCCCGCCGCCCGAGCTGCAATCGCCGCCTGCGCCGCCACCACCCGCCGCCGCTGTCCGCCGCCGTCGCGCCCGCCGACCCGACCCGCCGACCGATCCCGATCCGCGAGGTAATTAACCGCCTGTTATTTTTTTTAGTTTCGTTTTTTTAGGAAAACCTTAGTTCGTTTTTTGGTTTTATTATTTAACGAACGTTCGCTGTTTAGTTACAGAAAACGAACATTCGTAATTTTTTTCTTTTCTTTTTCTGTTTATGTTCAGCCAAGGACCTATCTGTGATGAATGTTTTTACAGATTAGTCCCTGATCTTTATACCCTCGTTACTTTTTACTCGTTAGTCGGAATTAATTGAAACCAACGCCAATTTCTTCCTTTCGATCTTATCTTTCCTGTAGCGCAACTCAAATTTGATTTGGAAAGTTTTAAAATTTGAATTCAAATAGTTTTGTGGTTGAACTTGGTTTGATCGTAATTTGAGTTTCGTAACTCCGTTTGAGTTGATTCTTTTTTGCAAATCGAAGCTCTTGACCTAAACTTTCTGATGAGGCCATATTCACTTAATTTTGGTACTGTTAGAAATTGTTTTCTGTTGCAAGAGTTATTCATTTGTTTTCGAAGTCTTTCAAGATCTGTTCTCCGGTTCTGTTGCATGATTTCTTATGTATGCTATTGTTTGTTTGCGATAGAATTCCCGGAGTGCGAAGCGTGCTACTACGAGTCCCTAGTTTTCAACGATCATTAGCAAGGAAAGTTCATTTTGATCATACTTTCCAATACCGAGTTTTCATTGCATTAGTTATATCCTCAAACACTTGCATGAGTAGGACTGGTTACATGTGATGATGCTTTGTAGATCATGAGGTAGGAACCCAATGACTTGAGATCAACCCAAGGGAATATACGCTTTGTTACTTATTGCTTAGCCATGCTTGTAGACGTGGATTGGTATGAGTGATTTCATGAAAGTTGTGAGTGTAATTAGAACTAAGGGTTTCTTTTAAGGTGGAATTTAATACACATCTAGGTGGATTGTTTGCAGGGCACCTGGAGAATCCAGTGTTTGTCCTATTAAATCCCGGAGGACCCGTGTGATTATCCTATGGAATGCCACCCAGGATCAAAGGGATCATATATCATTCATGCCTAGAAACTTCCGTGTGCAGCCACAAGCCATTATGGGCTCTGGCATAGTTGAGTATGTTGTCTGACCTCTTTCAATGGTAGACTAGCAGATGTAGCGGATGTAGGTGTAACGGTCTACCCAGGGTAAAGAGTTAATGCTTCCGAAAGACTGTGTCTCGGTCATTCGTTTCTCAAACACCATGCAGTGCGAGAAATTAAACGGAGGCGATCGAGTCTTGTGGGGAAAAGTGCACAAACCTCTGCAAAGTGTACAAACTATTCATGAGTATTTGTGTCCCCAGTTATAGACTGTCTTGAGTATCCTGGTATTTGAATTATGGACTGATATCAACACTTTATTTAACTTGTTTGGTTAATAATGATTTTGATTTTGGGATTGAGATGGGGGTACCATTCTCAATGTTCATGCTTAATTTTAACTCAGTAGTTAAATAAAATTTATTCCTTTGTTGTAGGAAGAAACTAGCTTTATGCAAAAAAAATAACTTACAGCCTCCACCAGCTAAATATGCATACAGTGGTGGACATTGCTTGTTATCATTACAGTGTGTTCTTCCCAGCATATTCAATGTGCTGACCTACATGGCTGCAACGTATCATGTTGCAGAATTTTCAGACGAAGATTAAGGTGCGATAGGTCGTTGTCATGCACTCAATGTTTGCCGTGGAGTTCGATGGACTCAACTACTCTTCATAGCTTCCGTAGTTTAATTATTTTAGATGGCCTTCAGCCATTTTTGTGTAATGGATATTGCCTCTTCGAGGACCTTTCGATGTAATAAAGTGTGATTGAACCTCTGTTATAAATCCTCGAGTATCGTGTGTGTCAGCATACCGATCCAGGGATGACACTGAGCACAAAGACTTCGGTTCATTGGAACCATGGTCGCTACAAGAATCCAACAAACAAAAGTTAAGAGAGCAATCTTCAATATTGGTAAGACCAAGAACATCGCAAAGAGACTTCGGAATGGTGGAAAGACTAGCACCCAAATCACACAAAGCAAAACACTCATAAATTTTAATTTTGATTTTGATGGTAGGTTCCAATTCATCATGCAACTTCCTAGGAATTGAAACTTCTAATTCTGATTTTTCTTCAAAAGTTTTCATCATATCATCAACAATATGTTTAGTAAAAGCTTTATTTTGTTCATAGGCATGGGGTGAATTAATCATGGATTGCAACAAAGAAATACCATCAATCAAGGAGCAACTATCATAATTAAAGTCTTTGTAATCCAAAATAGTGAGTGCATCACTAATTAAAGTCTTGACCTCTCCAAACCCACTTTTATCATTTTTCTCAATAAGATTTTCATCCTCCGAAATATTGGGACGCCTTCTACCTAAAGTAGAATCTTCTTCAGTCCCTTTATCATCAAGTTGAACTTTACTAAACAAACAATCATTGGAACAAACACCAATCATTTTAATGTCCTCATCATTTTTATGAAAGCAATCACTAGAAAACGCCTTTTGTAAAAATTCTCGTTTAGATCTAAGCATGGCGGTTCTTTTCTTAATTTCATCCATAGAAACATTGTCGGGGGAAACTGTCCTCCCACGAGCACCTATGGGACCGGAGCCCCTTCTACGTTGCGGTAAGGGAGCGGAGGGAGCACAGAGAGCAGATCGAGGGGCGCACGCGGGCAGTTTACCCAGGTTCGGGCCGCGCGGACGCGTAAAACCCTACTCCTGCCTTGGTTGTATTGAGCTCGGGAGCTTGAAAATCTACAGTGCTTAGCTACACCGAGCGAGAGAGTTGCTTAGGTTTCGAACCCTTTCTACGTTGTGCATGGGCCTCCTTTTATAGCTCAAGGGGTCACCGACAGGTGTCAACGTAGAGGAGGGTAAAAATGTAATTTTGGTGGTAGTTGTAACAGTGCGGGAATAGTGCGTGAACAGTGGATGAACAGCGATCTTCACCTAACTTTGACAGTGGGGGACAAGGGCATTAAATGCCCGTCACCGTCGACCCCAAAAGTGTCCATACATGCTTCTCCGTTCAACACGGCGGTAGCCTCGTCACCGTGGCTTGCCACCGTGTCCCCCAGGCTGCACAGCCGTCCGCCACGCGTCCCTGGAAGGGCCCCAGGGCGACGCGTGGGCAGACGAGCTGGAGCGCGGGCACATAGCGTAAGTTTCCCCCGGCAAGCACCTTGCCGAAGACGTGACCTTGCCGGGCCCGGAAGCTTGTCGCTCTCCGGGTCCTGCCGGGGCGCATGATGCGCCGAGGCATTTCTTGAGGTGTGCATTCCTTGGCCTTCCTGGCAAGCTCCTCTTGCCAGGGTCTCGTGCTTAAAGTGATAAACTTGAGCCTGGTGTGGCCTTCCCGGCAAGCTCCTCTTGCCAGGGCCTTGATCTTCTAACTTGTATACTTTGTTCTTGAATGGCTTCATAGGGACCAGAAATGTTTCCGGCAAGCACATGGTAAGCCCTGCCGCGGGAAGCTGCTACTGCCCGTGCACAAGTTGGGGTACTAAGGTACCCCTACCTTAGTACACCGACAGGAGCCCCCGGGCCTGGGCCACACACGGTGCCGAGCGCTGTTGGGCCAGGCCCATAACAGTGCACGGGCACACGCGGCCCACGGCGAGCCGTATCCCCTTCCGTATCCGCCGCATCCCTCCCTAACGGCACGCGTCGATTGCGGCGTCGTGGGAGAGATCATGGCCTGTTGTTTAATGGGAAATGCGGAGCGTCCCCCACTTCCCCCTTAAAAGCAGAGGAAGCAGGGGCAGTTCCCTCCATCGTCTTCATTGCGTCTTGACTCTCCAGAAACCCCTGCCGCTTCTTGCCTCCACCCCTCCTCCGCCGTCTTCCGCCTCCACGGCACCGTCGAGCTCCTCGCCTCTTCCCTCACCGCCTCCGCCATGGCTCCGAAGAGCGACAAAGCGAAAGCGGACAAGGCCAAGAAGGAGAAGTCCGAGCAGGCGGCGAAGCTGGCCGCCCTGCGGAAGAGGAGCGTGGTCTTCGCGCCGAGGCTTGGCGCGAAGGAGCTGCGGAACAAATATTATCTGTTCTGGTCGGGGGAGACCAAAGCTCATCCCCGCACCAGAGCCTTCCCCGCCATCGCTAAAGATATGTTCCCCGGTGGGTACTTCTTCTTCACTGCTTTTTTCCACTGTGGATTGTGCCCTCCGTTCTCGGAGTTCTTTTGTGATATCATGAACACATATGGCCTCCACCTCCTAAACTTTACCCCCAACGCCATCCTTACGATGGCCGTTTTCGTACATCTGTGCGAAAACTATGTTGGGATTCATCCAAATGTAGCCCTTTTCCGCCATTTCTTTATGCCTAGAGTAGAGGCTGGCGCTCCCCTTTCCGGCGGCATCTCCTGGATCTTCCGGCTGAACAAGAAGGATTCATACCTGAAGGGAGAACTCCGTGGCAAGTGGGAGGAGTGGCGTGCAGATTGGTGCTGGGTAGTGGAGGATAAGCTGGAGCCCTTCACCGCGCCGCGCACAACTGCCATAGTGCGCGGCAGAGATTGGAGCGAATTGGCCCCGGAGGACAACAAGCTCAGCATTGCTCTCATTAGGATTATTCGCCTCCGGGTCGCCAATCTGACTATTGGAGAGGTTGGGGCAGATTTCCTCCGTCGCCGCATCGCCCCTCTACAAGAGAGGAAGAGGGCCGCATGGGAATTCGGCAATGCGGCGGATATCATGAGGCTGCGCCCTGGATTAAACTTTAACTTCACTACCTTGGAGTTGAAGGGGATGGTCCGGGAACTTTTTAAGCATGACCCGGCCCACCCGGAGTGGTTCAAACCTTCCCGGGGAGTGGTGCCGCTGTGCAACAGCACGGCCCGGGATTCCTTGCGCGCGATGATGCCTGTGTGCGACTCCCATGGCGTCGTCCCCACCTGGATCGAGCCTCCGCCGGACACCGTGCTGAGCTTTTTCGACAACTTGGTCGAGACGCCCAAAAACACCGAGGAGAACAGGGGCCTCACCCGGGCCACTACGGCTCGGGATATAGCTTACATCGCTTCCAGGATGGAGAAGGCCGCTGCAGCCGCAGCGGCGGGAGAGTTCGGATATACTGTGGACGAGGCACAGGCCGCGGACGCGGTGAGCCAAGCAGAAGAGGCGGAAATCCTCAAGCTGCTCAAGCTTCCGCCCGACGAGTTTGCCGGGGTGCCTTCTCTGAAGTTTGCCGGGACGAGCGAGGTCGCCGGAGGGAGCGAGGTCGCCGGAGGGAGTGGGGCCGCCGGAGGGAGCGAGGCCGCCGGGCATGGTGCCGGGCCCAGCGGGCCTGCCGGGGAGGAGGAGGAGGACGTCGAAGCTGATGAAGACACTAGCGGATCTCTGGGACTTGATGACGACGCCTCCTCGTCTTCGGAGAACTCCCCGCCTCTGGCAAGTCCTACGCAACAACCGAGGAAGCGCCTCCGCAAGGCGGCTACGGCGACGAGGCCGCAGGCGCCTCGACAGCAGCCAGCGCGCCGTGCAACACGCGCCACCAGGACGAGCAAAGTCGTCAAGGAGGCGCCCCGTGCACCAGCGCCAAGCGGAGGGGGATCCTCCCGGAGCGGAACGGCTGCCCCTTCTGCTCCTCGGCCCTCGGCGACGACGGAGGCTGGGTCTTCGCAGGCCACAGCCCCGGAGACCGTCAAGCGCCCGAGGGAGCCTTCTATTCCTGCTCCTCGTGCGGGAGCACCTCAGGCGGATTTCGACTTCTCCGCCCTCAGCTCCGACGACGAGGAAGAGGAGTAAGTGCTTGCAACTTGTAATTTCCTTGATTCTGTCTTGATTTTCCATGTTGATTCTGATCTTGTTTTTGTTTTGCTTTCAGGACCCTGGCCCAGCGGATGGCGAAGAGGGCCAAGATCCCTGTGGTTGAGGTTGAAGACGACTCGCCCGCCGCGGCGACCGGAGACGCGCCAGCGGCAAACTTGCCGGATCAACCCGCTGCTCCGAGGAGCAGCCCCCAGCGCAGCCCCCAGCATAAGTCTGGTAGTTATTCTTTTCTGTTGGTCGGGCGCGCTTGAGGTAGTTGCCTGTGCTGATGTCTTGGTTATTTTGTGTAGAAGTGGAGCCGCAGCCGCAGGAGCGCCCGGAGGTCGCCCCCGAAGAGCTACTTGCTCAACCCTCCCCGCCAAGGACGAGCTCCCCGGCGAGGGAGGACGCTCCGCCAAGGACCGGTACTCCGCCAAGGGCGAGTACCCCGCCAAGGGTGAGCAGCCTGACAAGGGTGAGCACCCCGCCAAGGGAGGGCGCGGGCGGCCCTCCGCCAGCAGGGGCCACTGCTCCGCCGCCAAGGGAGAACTCCCCGACGAGGGACCCTGTCATTGAAGAGATCCGTGAAGGTAAGTCTTGCAAATTCTTCTTCTTGGATTCTTCTTTTTTGGATATTTGCTTGACTTTTTCTTTTCCTTTTCTTCTGCTAGATCCTCCTGCACCGGAGCGGATGGAGACGGAGACCACCGGCGAGGAGGGCGTGCACGGCGACGGCGGCAACGCCACTGCCGCTGACGATCCGACCGCCGCAGAGACCGCCTCGGCCGCCGACGCCGCGGCTGGGGAAGAGGCCGGCGACCACACTGCTGGCCCGGGGGCAGCAGGAGCGACAAGCGCTGCACCGGCCGCCAACCCCTCCGCCACCACGGAGCGGTCGGGTGTCTACCTTGAGGCCCCCAACGGGATCTTTATACAAGTCCCTTGGGCGTCCTCATCTCGAGCACCCGTGGAGGGAGAGACCTTTGACGGAGAGGTCCTCACCTCCGCGGGGTTGAAGGTTATTGAAGCGCCTGGCGGCAGCGACGAGCCCGAAGAGGAGAAGCTCCTTCGCCGGCTCCTGGCCCTGCACCGGGCCAGGCAGGCGAAACTGGAGTCCCGGGAAGCTCTTGCCGCCAAGGCTGGAGTTGACTTGGAGAAGCGCGCCGCGGAGCTTCGCGCCGACAACCAGGCAGCCCTCCGCAACTTGGCGGAGGAGCGTGAAGGGCTTGCCGAGGCGCAGCAAGCCTTCCTCCTGGAAAAGGCTGAGGTCGACGAGCAGCAGCGGCGGACTGCCGAAGAGCTGTCTCAGCGGGAAAGGGCGCTCAACCAGCGGAAGGTCGACCTCGACGCCCACAAGGACGACCTCACCGCCCGGGAGCAGGCCATTGGCGGGGCCCTGAAGGAGGCGAAGGCCGCCGCAGCCGCCGCGGAGACCGCCAAGAAGGACCTGGAGCTTAAGGTGGAGCAGCTGGAGCGGTACCTGAAGGCGAGCGAGGACAGAGTCACCATGCTCAATGTGGAGCGGGAGAAAGATGCCCACACCAACTCTGACTTGCAGGTACGTCTCTCCAAGAAAGGCGACGAGCTCACTGCCGCCAAGGACTCGATTGCTGACTTAGAGTTGAAGGTCTCCACTCTGACTGATTCGCTCGACGCCGCCCGGGACCGCGAGACGAAGCTGAAGGACGAGCTCCGCAAGGAGCGGTACTTGGTGGAGAGCGCCGCCGTCTCAGCGAACAACTACAGCCGGGCAGTGGAGCAGTGGACTGACGATCTGGTCACCTCCGCTGCCAATATCGACAAGGAGATGGTGGCGCTGAGGGCGGAGCATCTCGCGTACTCTCCGGACGAGAACCTCCCCCACAGCGCCAAGTTGAGTCTCTTCTTCAGGGGAATAGCACCGGCACTTGCGAGGCTGCAGGAGAAGATCCCCGTGCAGCTGGCCGACGAGGCGCGTCGGTTCTGCATGGGCACCTTGGAGCGTGTCTTGACGTAAATTGTCTACCGCAACCCCGGCATCAACCTTGTCAACGTCCTCCGCACCTTGCCGGACGACGCTGATCAGGAGGCGTTGAAGGCGCAGGTTGCCCACATCGTCGCCAAGGTGAACAAGATCACAAGGCGTGAAGGCGACCGCGTAGATTAGATTTCTTTCTTTCTGTTTCCTTTGCCGCTGCAAAGTATGTTGCGGACATGAATCAATTAGTTATTGCGGCAAGTTATCTTTGTAATATACAATCTTATTTTGATCAGCCAATGCAACGTTATCTCCCTTGCTTTTGGTCCTCCACTTTGTATGCTTTCTACCCTGCGCTTTCAGGGGACTTGCCGGCAAGGGGCCCTTGCCGCGAGCGCTGAGTGCTGGACTCTTAGCAGCCTGCTGGCAAAAGACCTCGTCGGCAAGTAACCTTGCCGCAGCTAGTCGCAGCACACTTAAGCTGCTGAGCGAACTCGAAAACGAAGTAAGGGCGCGACACTTGTCGCAGCTCACTTAAACCGTTGAGCGTGCTCGAAACAGAGTAAGGGCGCGGCTAGCCGCGGGTAGGTTCCTCCGCGCACAGGTTTTCCATACAAAGTGTGGTTGTTCAAGGAAGACAACAAATATTTAAAAATCTGAACTACTCAAACTCTGGTAACTTAGCTTTCATAAATTGCTTGTTCCCCAACAAGGCTTCTCTTTCTTGAACAGCACTTGGTTCATCCTCCACCTTCTTCCCCCCGGCAAACTTGTGCGCGAGGAATATTCCTTCTGCTTAAGAGGGAAAGAAAAAGAGGAAGGAAAACAAGTATATGGCCTCACAGCTTGATAGTGCTTACCGGGGATATGCGTTGCACAGGGTGCCAAACAATGCATGCAAACAACAAAGAAAAGCATGGAAATGGCAAATAGTGCGAAGCACAAAAACTTTACTAATGCACGGGATCTGCGCCCGGCTTTGTACAAAGGTTTACATGCAACAGCGGCAAGACTCGTACAAAAGGTGGTTGCCGGAGCGGATCACGGCAACCACGCCTTATGGGTGAAACTTGCGAAGATGCTCTATGTTCCAGGAATTGCTCACCGGTAAGCCTTCTTCGGTCTCAAGGAGGACAGCTCCGGGCCTTGTGACTTGTCTCACCCGATAAGGGCCTTCCCACTTCGGCATCAACTTGTTGGAATTCTTGGCGGACTGAACACGCCGAAGAACAAGGTCGCCTTCCTCGAGACTCCTGGCCCTGACCTTGCGGCTATGATAGCGACGCAAGGCTTGCTGGTATCGAGCAGCTCGTACAGCAGCCTGGAGACGTTCCTCCTCGAGGAGCAATGCATCATATTGTCGCAGTTGCTCTTGCTCGAGCTCATCATAAGCGAGCACTCGAGGAGATCCGTATACGAGTTCCGTGGGGAGAACTGCCTCTGCTCCATAGACAAGAGCAAAGGGTGTCTGCCCAGTGGCTCGACTTGGTGTCGTCCTGATTGACCAAAGAGCCGCCGGCAACTCCTCTATCCAGTTTCTTCCGCACTTGCGCAGCCTGTCGAAGGTTCTCGTCTTGAGTCCGCGCAGCACTTCAGCATTGGCCCTCTCTGCTTGACCATTGCTCCTCGGGTGAGCAACAGAAGCGAAACAGACCTTGGCGCCAAGGTCTTGGACGTATTGCATGAAGGTGCGACTTGTGAACTACGTGCCGTTATCGGTGATGATCCTGTTAGGGATTCTGAAACAGCAAACAATTGACCTGAAGAACCTGACTGCAGACTATGCTGTCACCTTTCTCACTGGTTCCACTTCTGGCCACTTTGTGAACTTGTCGATTGCTACGTACAAGTACTCAAAGCCCCCGACTGCGCGGGGAAAGGGGCCGAGGATATCGAGCCCCCAGACCGAGAAGGGCCAGGACAAAGGGATCGTCTGGAGAGCTTGAGCTGGCTGATGAATTTGCTTGGCATGGAACTGGCACGCTTCACACTTGGTTACTTGTGCAGCTGCATCTTGGAGGGCTTCTGGCCAGAAGAACCCTTGCCGGAATGCCTTCCCGGCAAGTGCCCTTGCGCCAATGTGGTGGCCACATATGCCTCCATGTATCTCTGCCAACAGCTTTTGTCCATCTTCTCTGGAAATGCACTTCAACCTGACACCATTGAGTCTTCTTCTGTATAGTTCATTGTCAACGAACTGATACATACTTGACTGCCTGGTTATCTTCTCTATCTCTTCTGGCTCGTCGGGAAGTTCTCCAGTTTGCAGAAAATGGATGATCTGCTGTGCCCACGCTGGAGCCCGAGGCTCGACGGCGAGGACCAAAGGCATGAGGGCTGCTGCGGGGACCTCAGCTTCTACGGCAAGAACTTGTGGTTCTACCGGAGCTGATGATCCCCCGGCAAGCCTGCCGGGGCAAGGCTTGTCGGGAACGCTTGCTTCAACTGTACAGACCCTTGGATCTGCGGGAGCAAACTGTTCCTCAGCATCTTGGCGGTTGATCTTGGGGACCTTGGCGGCGGCTTCTGGAAGATCCGCCGGCAAGTAGTCGCCGGAGACCAACTTTCTCTTCTTACTTTGCCCAACTGATGGTGTAACGGATGGCTGAGTTAGCTTGAGCAGGAAGGTCCCTGGTTCCACAGGTAACTTCATCGCAGCACACTTTGAGAGGCCATCGGCAATATCATTTTGAGCTCTTGGGATGTGCTCCATTTGCAGACCTTCAAAGTGTTCTTCAAGCTTCCTCACTTCATCAACATAAGCTTCCATCAAAGGGCTCTGGTAACTCTTATTCACTTGTCGGACCACCAACTGTGAATCTCCCCGCACAATCAACTTCTTGATCCCAAGCTCGGCTGCTATTCTGAGGCCGGCAAGCAAACCTTCATACTCAGCAGTATTGTTTGTCGCTTGTTCTTTGGGAAAGTGCATCTGGACAACATACTTGAGGTGCTCTCCGGTGGGCGCTATGAGTACCACGCCGGCACCAGCGCCTTGCAGCGAGAAAGCACCATCAAAGTACATTACCCATTCACTGCTCGCTTCTTGGACGGGGACGCTTGTCTCTGGGATTTCTTCATCAGGCGTTGGGGTCCATTCTGCTATGAATTCTGCCAAAGCTCTGCTCTGTATGGTTGAAGTACTTTCAAATTTGAGACCAAAGCTTGGCAGTTCCAGTGCCCACTCGACGATCCTGCCTGTTGCTTCTGGATTCTGCAATATCCTCTTCAACGGAAAGCGAGTGACCACTGTTATCTCGTGTGCTTGGAAGTAATGGCGCAGCTTTCTCGAGGCCATGAGGATGCCGAAAAGCAACTTCTGCACCCCAGAGTATCTTGATCTAGCTCCCTGCAAGAGGGAACTTACAAAATACACTGGGCGCTGCACCATCTTCTTTCGCACTTCTCCTTGTTCCTGCGCAGACTTGTCCTTGTCGGGGTCAGAGCTTGTCGGAGAAGCCCCCTGCTTGTCGCTGGATTCGCTTGCCGGTGGCGTGGGTTCCTCATCCGCCTCCCTCTCCGCTACTAACGCAGCACTAACCACTTGATTGGTTGCCGCTAGGTACAGCAGCAACTTCTCTTGTGGCCTAGGTGCGACAAGTATTGGAGTAGAGGACAGGTATCCTTTCAAGTCTTGCAGCGCTGCCTCCGCTTCCGGAGTCCATTTCATAGGACCTGCCTTTTTCAAGATTTTGAAGAAAGGCAGGGCGCGTTCTGCAGACTTTGAAATGAACCTGCTGAGGGCAGCCACACAACCAGCAAGTCTCCTTACGTCCTTGACGTGCTTCGGGGCTTCGATCTGCTCGATGGCTTTTATCTTGTCGGGATTGGCTTCAATCCCCCTCTGGGACACAAAGAACCCGAGAAGCTTGCCGGAGGGGACTCCGAAGACGCACTTCTCGGGGTTCAACTTGAGCTGGATCTTGCGCAGATTCTCAAAAGTTTCTTCTAAGTCTTGGATTAGGGTATCTTTGCTCTTGCTCTTGACCACTATATCATCCATGTATGCTTCCACATTTCTGTGTATCTGTGGCTCAAAAGCAGTGTGCACCACCCTTGCAAATGTTGAGCCTGCATTCTTCAATCCAAAGGGCATGCGTATGAAGCAATATGTGCCACATGGAGTAATAAATGCAGTCTTCTCTTCATCTTCCTTGGCCATAAATATCTGGTGGTAACCTGAGTATGCATCAAGGAAGGAAAGCAGCTCACATCCAGCGGTGGAGTCAACAATCTGGTCAATACGCGGCAAGGGAAATGGATCCTTGGGACATGCTTTATTCACATCAGTGAAGTCTATACAAAGTCTCCACTTCCCATTGGCCTTGCGTACGACAACTGGATTGGCCAACCACGTCGGATGGATCACACCTCTAACCAGGCCTGCTGCTTCTAGCTTCTTTATCTCTTCGGCGATGAATTCTTGGCGCTCCACGGCTTGCTTTCTGACCTTCTGCTTGACGGGCCGCGCATGAGGACAAACAGCAAGCTTGTGCTCAATTACCTTCCTGGGAACGCCGGGGATGTCAGATGGTTGCCATGCAAACACATCGACATTCGCCCGCAGGAAGGCAACGAGCGTGCTTTCCTATTTGTTGTCGAGCGTAGCACTGATGGTGAAGGTACCACCAGTGCCGTCCTTCTTGGCGGACACCTTCTTGGTTGCCGGTGGAGCTGCCATTCCTTTCTTGCACTTGCCGGTGGAGCTCGATGGTGCGTCCTTGATGGCAGCGCAGCACTCCGAAGAGGTGCGTTTGCCGGAGTGGGCCCCAGAGCCCCTTCTACGTTGCGGTAAGGGAGCGGAGGGAGCACGGAGAGCAGATCGAGGGGCGCACGCGGGCAGTTTACCCAGGTTCGGGCCGCGCGGACGCGTAAAACCCTACTCCTGCCTTGGTTGTATTGAGCTCGGGAGCTTGAAAATCTACAGTGCTTAGCTACACCGAGCGAGAGAGTTGCTTAGGTTTCGAACCCTTTCTACGTTGTGCATGGGCCTCCTTTTATAGCTCAAGGGGTCACCGACAGGTGTCAACGTAGAGGAGGGTAAAAATGTAATTTTGGTGGTAGTTGTAACAGTGCGGGAATAGTGCGTGAACAGTGGACGAACAGTGATCTTCACCTAACTTTGACAGTGGGGGACAAGGGCATTAAATGCCCGTTACCGTCGACCCCAAAAGTGTCCGTCCATGCTTCTCCGTTCGACACGGCGGTAGCCTCGTCACCGTGGCTTGCCACCGTGTCCCCCAGGCTGCACAGCCGTCCGCCACGCGTCCCTGGAAGGGCCCCAGGGCGACGCGTGGGCAGACGAGCTGGAGCGCGGGCACATAGCGTAAGTTTCCCCCGGCAAGCACCTTGCCAGGGACGTGACCTTGCCGGGCCCGGAAGCTTCTCGCTCTCCGGGTCCTGCCGGGGCGCATGATGCGCCGAGGCATTTCTTGAGGTGTGCATTCCTTGGCCTTCCTGGCAAGCTCCTCTTGCCAGGGTCTCGTGCTTAAAGTGATAAACTTGAGCCTGGTGTGGCCTTCCCGGCAAGCTCCTCTTGCCAGGGCCTTGATCTTCTGACTTGTATACTTTGTTCTTGAATGGCTTCATAGGGACCAGAAAGGTTTCCGGCAAGCACGTGGTAAGCCCTGCCGCGGGAAGCTGCTACTGCCCGTGCACAAGTTGGGGTACTAAGGTACCCCTACCTTAGTACACCGACAGGTGTCGGGGGAAACTGTCCTCCCACGAGCACCTATGGGACCGGAGCCCCTTCTACGTTGCGGTAAGGGAGCGGAGGGAGCACGGAGAGCAGATCGAGGGGCGCACGCGGGCAGTTTACCCAGGTTCGGGCCGCGCGGACGCGTAAAACCCTACTCCTGCCTTGGTTGTATTGAGCTCGGGAGCTTGAAAATCTACAGTGCTTAGCTACACCGAGCGAGAGAGTTGCTCAGGTTTCGAACCCTTTCTACGTTGTGCATGGGCCTCCTTTTATAGCTCAAGGGGTCACCGATAGGTGTCAACGTAGAGGAGGGTAAAAATGTAATTTTGGTGGTAGTTGTAACAGTGCGGGAATAGTGCGTGAACAGTGGATGAACAGTGATCTTTACCTAACTTTGACAGTGGGGGACAAGGGCATTAAATGCCCGTCACCGTCGACCCCAAAAGTGTCCGTCCATGCTTCTCCGTTCGACACGGCGGTAGCCTCGTCACCGTGGCTTGCCACCGTGTCCCCCAGGCTGCACAGCCGTCCGCCACGCGTCCCTGGAAGGGCCCCAGGGCGACGCGTGGGCAGACGAGCTGGAGCGCGGGCACATAGCGTAAGTTTCCCCCGGCAAGCACCTTGCCGGGGACGTGACCTTGCCGGGCCCGGAAGCTTGTCGCTCTCCGGGTCCTGCCGGGGCGCATGATGCGCCGAGGCATTTCTTGAGGTGTGCATTCCTTGGCCTTCCTGGCAAGCTCCTCTTGCCAGGGTCTCGTGCTTAAAGTGATAAACTTGAGCCTGGTGTGGCCTTCCCGGCAAGCTCCTCTTGCCAGGGCCTTGATCTTCTGACTTGTATACTTTGTTCTTGAATGGCTTCATAGGGACCAGAAAGGTTTCCGGCAAGCACGTGGTAAGCCCTGCCGCGGGAAGCTGCTACTGCCCGTGCACAAGTTGGGGTACTAAGGTACCCCTACCTTAGTACACCGACAGGAGCCCCCGGGCCTCGGCCACACACGGTGCCGAGCGCTGTTGGGCCAGGCCCATAACAGTGCACGGGCACACGTGGCCCACGGCGAGCCGTATCCCCTTCCGTATCCGCCACATCCCTCCCTAACGGCACGGGTCGATTGCGGCGTCGTGGGAGAGATCGTGGCCTGTTGTTTAATGGGAAATGCGGAGCGTCCCCCACTTCCCCCTCAAAAGCAGAGGAAGCAGGGGCAGTTCCCTCCATCGTCTTCATTGCGTCTTGACTCTCCAGAAACCTCTGCCGCTTCTTGCCTCCACCCCTCCTCCGCCGTCTTCCGCCTCCACGGCGCCGTCGAGCTCCTCGCCGCCTCCGCCATGGCTCCGAAGAGCGACAAGGCGAAAGCGGACAAGGCCAAGAAGGAGAAGTCCGAGCAGGCGGCGAAGCTGGCCGCCCTGCGGAAGAGGAGCGTGGTCTTCGCGCCGAGGCTTGGCGCGAAGGAGCTGCGGAACAAATATTATCTGTTCTGGTCGGGGGAGACCAAAGCTCATCCCCGCACCAGAGCCTTCCCCGCCGTCGCCAAAGATATGTTCCCCGGCGGGTACTTCTTCTTCGCTGCTTTTTTCCACTGTGGATTGTGCCCTCCGTTCTCGGAGTTCTTTTGTGATATCATGAACACATATGGCCTCCACCTCCTAGACTTTACCCCCAACGCCATCCTTACGATGGCCGTTTTCGTACATCTGTCCGAAAACTATGTTGGGATTCATCCAAATGTAGCCCTTTTCAGCCATTTCTTTATGCCTAGAGTAGAGGCTGGCGCTCCCCTTTCCGGCGGCATCTCCTGGATCTTCCGGCTGAACAAGAAGGATTCATACCTGAAGGGAGAACTCCGCGGCAAGTGGGAGGAGTGGCGTGCAGATTGGTGTTGGGTAGTGGAGGATAAGCCGGAGCCCTTCACCGCGCCGCGCACAACTGCCATAGTGCGCGGCAGAGATTGGAGCGAATTGGCCCCGGAGGACAACAAGCTCAGCATTGCTCTCATTAGGATTATTCGCCTCCGGGTCGCCAATCTGACTATTGGAGAGGTTGGGGCAGATTTCCTCCGTCGCCGCATCGCCCCTCTACAAGAGAGGAAGAGGGCCGCATGGGAATTCGGCAATGCGGCGGATATCATGAGGCTGCGCCCTGGATTAAACTTTAACTTCACTGCCTTGGAGTTGAAGGGGATGGTCCGGGAACTTTTTAAGTATAACCCGGCCCACTCGGAGTGGTTCAAACCTTCCCGGGGAGTGGTGCCGCTGTGCAACAGCACGGCCCGGGATTCCTTGCGCGCGATGATGCCTGCGTGCGACTCCCATGGCGTCGTCCCCACCTGGATCGAGCCTCCGCCGGACACCGTGCTGAGCTTTTTCGACAACTTGGTCGAGACGCCCAAAAACACCGAGGAGAACAGGGGCCTCACCCGGGCCACTACGGCTCGGGATATAGCTTACATCGCTTCCAGGATGGAGGAGGCCGCTGCAGCCGCAGCGGCGGGAGAGTTCGGATATACTGTGGACGAGGCACAGGCCGCGGACGTGGTGAGCCAAGCAGAAGAGGCGGAAATCCTCAAGCTGCTCAAGCTTCCGCCCGACGAGTTTGCCGGGGTGCCTTCTCTGAAGTTTGCCGGGACGAGCGAGGTCGCCGGAGGGAGCGAGGTCGCCGGAGGGAGCGAGGTCGCCGGAGGGAGCGAGGTCGCCAGAGGGAGTGGGGCCGCCAGAGGGAGCGAGGCCACCGGGCATGGTGCGGGGCCCAGCGGGCCTGCCGGGGAGGAGGAGGAGGACGTCGAAGCTGATGAAGACACTGGCGGATCTCTGGGACTTGATGACGACGCCTCCTCGTCTTCGGAGAACTCCCCGCCTCCGGCAAGTCCTACGCAACAACCGAGGAAGCGCCTCCGCAAGGCGGCTACGGCGACGAGGCCGCAGGCGCCTCGACAGCAGCCAGCGCGCCGTGCAACACGCGCCACTAGGACGAGCAAAGTCGTCAAGGAGGCGCCTCGTGCACCAGCGCCAAGCGGAGGGGGATCTTCCCGGAGCGGAACGGCTGCCCCTTCTGCTCCTCGGCCCTCGGCGACGACGGAGGCTGGGTCTTCGCAGGCCACAGCCTCGGAGACCGCCAAGCGCCCGAGGGAGCCTACTCCTCCTGCTCCTCGCGCGGGAGCACCTCAGGCGGATTTCGACTTCTCCGCCCTCAGCTCCGACGACGAGGAAGAGGAGTAAGTGCTTGCAACTTGTAATTTCCTTGATTCTGTCTTGATTTTCCATGTTGATTCTGATCTTGTTTTTGTTTTGCTTTCAGGACCCTGGCCCAGCGGATGGCGAAGAGGGCCAAGATCCCTGTGGTTGAGGTTGAAGACGACTCGCCCGCCGCGGCGACCGGAGACGCGCCAGCGGCAAACTTGCCGGATCAACCCGCTGCTCCGAGGAGCAGCCCCCAGCGCAGCCCCCAGTGTAAGTCTGGTAGTTATTCTTTTCTGTTGGTCGGGCGCGCTTGAGGTAGTTGCCTGTGCTGATTTCTTGGTTATTTTGTGCAGAAGTGGAGCCGCAGCCGCAGGAGCGCCCGGAGGTCGCCCCCGAAGAGCTACTTGCTCAACCCTCCCCGCCAAGGAGGAGCTCCCCGGCGAGGGAGGACGCTCCGCCAAGGACCGGTACTCCGCCAAGGGCGAGTACCCCGCCAAGGGTGAGCAGCCCGACAAGGGTGAGCACCCCGCCAAGGGAGGGCGCGGGCGGCCCTCCGCCAGCAGGGGCCACTGCTCCGCCCCCAAGGGAGAACTACCCGGCGAGGGACCCTGTCGTTTCCTAAGCGGAAGGCCGTAGGTTCGACCCCTACCTGGCGCGCCAAATATGTTGAGGGAAACTGTCCTCCCACGAGCACCTATGGGACCGGAGCCCCTTCTACGTTGCGGTAAGGGAGCGGAGGGAGCACGGAGAGCAGATCGAGGGGCGCACGCGGGCAGTTTACCCAGGTTCGGGCCGCGCGGACGTGTAAAACCCTACTCCTGCCTTGGTTGTATTGAGCTCGGGAGCTTGAAAATCTACAGTGCTTAGCTACACCGAGCGAGAGAGTTGCTTAGGTTTCGAACCCTTTCTTCGTTGTGCATGGGCCTCCTTTTATAGCTCAAGGGGTCACCGACAGGTGTCAACGTAGAGGAGGGTAAAAATGTAATTTTGGTGGTAGTTGTAACAGTGCGGGAATAGTGCGTGAACAGTGGATGAACAGTGATCTTCACCTAACTTTGACAGTGGGGGACAAGGGCATTAAATGCCCGTCACCGTCGACCCCAAAAGTGTCCGTCCATGCTTCTCCGTTCGACACGGCGGTAGCCTCGTCACCGTGGCTTGCCACCGTGTCTCCCAGGCTGCACAGCCGTCCGCCACGCGTCCCTGGAAGGGCCCCAGGGCGACGCGTGGGCAGACGAGCTGGAGCGCGGGCACATAGCGTAAGTTTCCCCTGGCAAGCACCTTGCCGGGGACGTGACCTTGCCGGGCCCGGAAGCTTGTCGCTCTCCGGGTCCTGCCGGGGCGCATGACGCGCCGAGGCATTTCTTGAGGTGTGCATTCCTTGGCCTTCCTGGCAAGCTCCTCTTGCCAGGGTCTCGTGCATAAAGTGATAAACTTGAGCCTGGTGTGGCCTTCCCGGCAAGCTCCTCTTGCCAGGGCCTTTATCTTCTGACTTGTATACTTTGTTCTTGAATGGCTTCATAGGGACCAGAAAGGTTTCCGGCAAGCACGTGGTAAGCCCTGCCGCGGGAAGCTGCTACTGCCCGTGCACAAGTTGGGGTACTAAGGTACCCCTACCTTAGTACACCGACAAACATAAAGAACTTTAATTGATTCTTCAACTTTAGGAATAAAAAATTTCAACTTGAGATTTTCTACATCATGAGAAATCCTATCAATACTCCTAGACATATCATCGATCTTATTCAATTTTTCTTCTATGGAAGCATTGAAAACCTTTTGAGTATTGATAAATTCTATAATATTATTCTCTAGATCAGAGGTATTCCTATTATTATTATAAGATTGATTTCCATAGGAATTACCATAATTATTAGAGGAATTACTAGGAAAAAGCCTAGGATTAAAATTACCTCTATAAGCATTGTTATTAAAATTATTTCTAGATATAAAGTTCACATCTATAGCATCACTAGTTTGCTCAATCAAGGTATACAAAGGCATATCATTAGGATCAATAGGAGCACTTTTGCTAGCAGCCATTTTCATAAGAGCATCAACTTTCTCATTGAAAGAATCAATCTCAACCGCATTAATCTTTTTGCTTGTCGGCGCCCTTTCGGTATGCCATTGCGAATAATTCGCCATAATATAATCAAGAAATTTGGTGGCTTCACCCAATTTGATTTCCATAAAAGTGCCACCAGTGGCGGAATTCAAAAGATTTCGAGAAACAAAATTCAATCCTGCGTAAAAAAAAGTGTATGATGATCCAAAGATTTAACACATGAGTTGGGCAATTCCTTAGCATCATTTTCATCCTTTCCCAAGATTGTGCAACATGCTCATGTTCAAGTTGCTTGAAATTCATGATTTCGGTTAGAATTTTTGAGTGTCGAAAATATTTAGTGACAAAAGCATCTTTGCATTTGTTCCAAGAATGAATGCTATGGCGAGGTAAAGAAGAAAACCAAAATTTTGTCTAATCTCGCAAAGAAAACAGAAACAATTTCAAATTCAAAATATCATTGTCCACATCTCTTTTATTTTGCATATCGCATAATTCCACGAAGGTATTGAGATGGGACGCGGCATCCTCATTAGGAGTGCCGAAAAATTGATCTTTCATGATAAGATTCAACAAAGCAGTATTAATATCACAAGTCTCCGCACTAGTGGCGGGAGGAGCAATTGGAGTGCCAATAAAATTATTGTTGTTGGTATTGGAAAAATCACACAACTTAGTCTTCTCTTGCGTCGTTTTTTAGCAACTGTAAACAAGAACACAAGTGGCGATAGATCCGACTGGAAAAACGGCAGATAGAAAAGATGGCGAATAAAAACAGCTTTGTGAAGTGGGGAGATGAAAACAAGAGAAAAATGGCAAATAATGTAAATTGTGAGGAGATGAGATTTGTGATAAGGAACCTCGTATATGTTGAAGGTGCTCCCTGGCAACAGCGCCAGAGATTCCTTTTGATGTAGCTTAAAGCTACGTCGGTTTTTCCCCAAAGAGGAAGGGATGATGCAGCACAGCGGCGGTAGCTATTTCCCTCATATGTGAAACAAGGTTATCGAACCAGCAGGAGAACCAAGCAACACAACGTAAATAGCACCTGCACACAATTAACAACACATCGGAACCCGACGTGTTAAAGGGGTTGTCAATCCCTTTCGGGTAACGAACGTGAGAGAGAGATATAAATATTGGTTGATTGGTTGATAAATAAGATAAATTGCAGCAAGGTATTTTTGGGTTTTTGGTTTAGTAGATCTGAAAATAAAAGCAAAGGCAAATAGATCGCAAAGGCAAATATATGAGAAAGAAGACCCGAGGGCCGTAGGTTTCACTAGTGGCTTCTCTCGAGGAAAATAGCAAACGGTGGGTGAACAAATTACTTTTGGGAAATTGATAGAACCTCAAATAATTATGACGATATCCAGGCAATGATCATTACATAGGCATCACGTCCAAGATTAGTAGACCGACTCCTACATGCATCTACTACTATTACTCCACACATCGACCGCTATCCAGCATGCATCTAGTGTATTAAGTTCATGGAAAAATGGAGTAATGCATTAGGAACGATGGCATGATTTAGAAAAGATCCGTTTATCTATGGCGTTAGATATGGATCTCATCGTTTTATCCTTAGTGGCAACGATACATACTTGTTGGTTCCCTTTCTGTCACTAGGATCAAGCACCATAAGATGGAACCCACTACCGGGCACCTCTTCCCATTGCAAGATAAATAGATCAAGATGGCCAAAAAACAAAATATCAGAGAAGAAATACGAGGCTATAAGAGATCATGCATATAAGAGATCATGCATATAAGAGATCAAAGAAACTCAAATAACTTTCATGGATATAAAAAGATAGATCAGATCATAAACTCGAAGTTCATCGCATCCCAACAAACACACCGCAAAAAGAGTTACATCATATGGATCTCCAAGAGACCATTGTATTTAGAATCAAAAGAGAGAGAGGAAGCCATCTAGCTACTAACTACGGACCCGTAGGTCTACAAGGAACTACTCACGCATCATCGGAGAGGCACCAATGGAAGTGGTGAACCCCTTCGTGATGGTGTGTAGATTGGATCTGGTGGTTCTGGACTCTGTGGTGGATGGATGAATATTTCTTCAACTCCCCTAGGGTTTTTGGAATATTGTGGTATTTATAGAGCAAATATGCAGTGCGGGAGGCCACCGAGGTGGGCACAACCCACCTGGGCGCGCCAGGGGGCCTGGCGCGCCCTGGTGGGTTGTGCCCCCCTCGGGGCCCATCAGGTGTCTTCTGGCCCATAAAAATTCTCCAAAAAGTTTTGCGGTGTTTGGGCTCCGTTTGATATTGATTTCCTGCGATGTAAAAAACATGCAGAAAACAGCAACTGACACTTGGCACTATGTCAATAGGTTAGTACAAAAAATGATATAAAATGACTATAAAATGATTGTCAATAATCCAAAAATGATAATATAACAACATGGAACAATCAAAAATTATAGATACGTTGGATATGTATCACGCTCCATGATAGCATGCCAAGTTTCATGAATTTCAAACGAGCTTTGGATTTACTAGAATTTAAAAACCAGGTATCTTAATGTTTGCGGTCGAGTGATGGTGGCAGGGTGCTTAACATTCATTCCCATTTCTTGCATTGGGCCTAAGCATGCACCAAGGACACAGATTTGAATTTTCAACCAATTTATATGCATTAGAGCATGTGCATGTAGTTCAAATTTGAATTATGCACATAAATGCATTGAAAACTCAATTAATGCATAAAAATGTCCAAACGAACCCCGAAAATCCCAAAAATTGACACAACACTCCTGTTGTTCTATGTTGACGTTAGTAAAAAATTGAAATCGAGAAGAGGCAACAGATATAGTTTCGTCCAGAAAGGTGAGACGTTACCTACTGAAACCATCACACTTGTTGTGAGAAGCTCTGGTTTATGAGAAGCTTATACCCAAACCTGCCCCAAATGGGACAAAAAAATTCCCACGGCATGTTGATGCCGCTCCATGATAGCATGCCAAGTTTCATGAATTTCGGACGAATTTTGGATTTATTAGAATTTAAAAAGCAAGTACGTTGACATTTGACGGAGAGCCACGGTGACGTGGTGTTCGAATTTCATCTCCATTTCTTGCATGGGACATAAGCATAAACCCATGGACAGATATATGATTTTACAACCCATGTTGGTGCACCGGAGCATGTGCATGTAGTTTAATTTTGAATTGTGCACCTGAAATGGCTAGAAAACATGTTTAATGTATAAAATGTCCAATCGAACCCTGAATAATTCCAATTCTTTTACGACACACATATAGTTGGATGTTCATTGCAGATAAAAGGTCTAGCAATTCAAACAACGTCCATTTCCGCTGTGACCCCATTATGTAATTCAAATCAAGATGAAAAATCAAGTAGATCGCACACAGTTTATTATCACCAACCGTGTGAGATGCAGCACAAAATATCCTAGAGCATCGTCAGTGTGTAGTACACCTATGGATTACGTGAGAAGGTGTGTCGACTACAGTCCACAGCCGGCGACTCAAGCACACTAGCTCGCTCCCCAAATATCATTTCACTATTCAATCATCGTCGGTGAAAGATGGGCACGTGGACCCGCGTCGTGAGGGAAACTTTGGTGGCCCACTCCAGTGAGAGCGCGGTCGCAGCCGCCTTGCACGTGCTAACAAGGTGCATGAGCGCAGCTGCAATCTGCGACCGGGTGGCCGAGGCAGCCCAAACGGTCGATGTTGATTCCCAGGCGGCGCTAGCAACATCTGTCTCGGGGTTCGCAACTGGCGAGAGCGCACAGCAGCTATCCATTCCGTAGCGGTGGCCTTAGCCCTGATGGAGGCTGCCCACGACCATGTCGAGGCCGCCCACGCCTAGCTTATGGCGGTCACCGCACAAATCGAATGAAGCTTCTCCGACAAAACCGGCAACCCACGGTCGAAGAGTTGGCAATCACCGAGAGTGTTCGAGTAGCCATCCGTTCCTCCGCCGCATACCTTGCAACGGCCGAGCCCATCCAAGCCCAGATCGTGGCCGCCCACGCCCAGCTCGTGGCGGCCTTTTCCAAAGAGATGGCGGATGCGGATGGAGAGATGCTTGTCGAGTATGGTGCGATGGATGCCATGGAGCCCCTTCCCTAGGAGATTGTCGGGCGCGAGCTGGACATGGCGGCGGCGGCGGAGATCGACGAGCACCAGCCGCAGTAGTACTCTTTGTTTTGTTTAATTAAGAGTGCCGGTCTTTAATTTCTTAGAGTAATGTTTAGGATAGCTAGCTCTGTTTAATTGATGAACTTGCTCGATTAAGAAGTGTGGGTGTGCTGTAGCCTCCTTTGTGTACCCAAATTAAGCAATGACATGGATGACCACTGTAACCATGGAAATCCGAACCAAAATTTTTGACGTTCAAACTCATCACACACGGGTTAAGCTATCTGAATCGTTTGTGATGTTCACATATTGTACACAGTTCTAAGTAAGGGACCGTGTCTGATTACACTTTGCGCGCCAGTTTTTTCACTGAAGTGATTCCAAATTTTAGGCTTCAGTGGAAATATCTACCTCCCCGCCCCCTCCCCATTACTAAAAGCCACATTTCCCCTATTTCCACCTTCCTTTCCAAGTTGAAACCTTCACTCCTTGCTTGCAGCACCGCCTCCTCGCCGGCAACCCTCCTTCACACTGCTCGGCCTCATCTATCCAGGCAGGTAATCCACACCCGACCCCCATCCTCCTCATCCTTCCACATCCCACATGCCCCGACCATCGGCGCGAGCGCGACACCTTCCACCCAAATCACCGACCCCTCCACCAGATAAGCACCGCCCTAAGCCATGGTACACACAGTATAGTCAAGATCTCAATGAGCATTTGGCAGCGGAGAAGCAAATCGCGGCCGCGCGCGTGGATGAGGTCATGATGGCTGCCATTCGTGCCGACCCCCAGATCTTGGAGGAGCACCTTGCCTTTTGCTAACTACGCTGGTTAAGCATGCTCGGTTTACCTGTTGTGTGTGCTGCTCCTGCCTTTCCTTAACAAATTCTAGTGAATTGTGCTATCTAATTTTACCATGCAATCTGTTGCTCTAGTGTAAATGTTCTATATAATATGCAGTGTGGTGCTCACTTATTAACTATTTTGTTAATTAGTTGTCATCTTCAGTTAACTGCCTGGTTCAATTTTGCATATGTGATGTTCTATTCTTTAGACTGCGATTTTGTATTGTCTTCCATGTGAGAAATAAATCGAATTTATTTTTACAAAATACACGAGAAACGGATACAATTGCTATATTTCCAAGTTGTCAAGCATGCTTGGTTTGGTTATACATTGTGCAATGTGGTGCTCAGTTAACGTTTGGTTCATTTGTTGTGGTGTTTAGTTAACTGCTTGGTTCAATTCTGCAATGCGATGTCCGATTGTCGTTGGTAGAATTTTGTATTGTTTTGCATGTGAAGAATAAATCGAATTTGGCTGCACTTAATACATGAGAAACATATAGAAGTGCTATATTTCCTAGTTCTTAATCATGCTTGGTTGGATAAATGGGTTTTCCATGTGGACTGAATTAATCTGATGAATTTGCATTGTGCTTATTTTTCATCTACATATTTTACTGATAGCATGCGAACCCTTACTTAACCTGATGACTAAGTGCCTTATATGTGTTGCAGGGACACAATGGGAAGTACTGAGGTTTACAATCGAGGTTAGCACATGCATGGTTCGTTGTCTAATAGGACATTATTGTGCAATTGCATGAACCATTCTAATATTTAGGTTTTTAACAATTTGGTCTTGCACATATAGGTCCTGCTGTCAGAGGTTTTGACCCACTGTTCGACCCATTTTGCATATGGGGAAATGAGTTGTCCATGAATATCAATCAAATCAAGAAACTCAGAAATATTGTTAGGATAAAGAAATTAGCGACAAAAAACAACAAGGTCTTTGTCTGCACAATGAAGAAGACATCAGTTAACTACAAGATGGTACTAACTATTATACCTTGCCTTTTTATATTCATTTTCCCCATTTCCAAATAGAGAAGATATTTATGCAGATCCTTGTTTTCAGGCTTTTCCAAAGCAGTTCACTGATGATTCCTCTCAAACCACCTCCATGGTCAGGGGGCGAGGAAGATTTTCATACAACACCCATGGTTCAATATTGAAGTGTTCCTGAAGAGGATGAAGAACGGATGTTCAATCATCCACAGGCACTAGCCTAAAATTGCAAAGACCTTCAATATGAATGAAGGCTCAATATACGCCTTCCGCTTGAGCAGTTTTCCAGATGAGGTGCACTGTTTATATACCGTCTATGATGCTAATTTCGAAAGGTTCTACATGTTGCATGTGAAACTTGGTGCTAGTGCAGTTGTGTAATGGGGTTGCTGAGTGCTGAAGCTATATCATGTTGTACTCTGATGTATTTCAATTATGAAATTTTGCTTTCTTAATATGGAAATGAAATATATTATGTGCTTAACATGAAAGTCAATTAGATTAATAAATGGATTATTAATAATAGGGAAATTAGCCTGCTAATGGCGAATTAGCCTGCTAATTGCGTTTTGCTATTGCAAATGGTTATTCAAAAAATACCATGGGCGATGACGTCAGGCAACACACACAATTTCTAGGAATAAACCGTCATGGATCAATGAACAATCACACACGAATTTCTCTTGAAAACAGTTTGCATTAGGCCACCTTGTGCAAACGTTTACCACATAAGAACTGTGTGTGGTGGACAGCCTTTGCCACATAGTTTCTTGTACACGCCGTGTGTAATGGCAACGCTATCACAAATGATTTAACGGGAAAAATTGTGTGTGATGTACCCGTGAACGTAAACGTTTTCTTTGGAGCGACTGTGTGGGAGGTACATACGAACGGAAACGTTTAGCGAGGACTGACTGTGTGGGATGTACTGACTACCGGAAACAATTTCGCATGTATAATTGTATTTTTTTTAGCTCTACTATACGTATTTCTGTATTTGAGCGCTCGCCGGTCGCACACGTCCTCATTTTGCCGAGCGTGTGTGCCAGGAGGGCGTATCTCGGACGGTTTCTGGGTCATGTGGGAAGGATCCCCCTATCGCCCACACTCACTAGGCGACGGTTCCAAATGTCATCGCAGAAAGGGGTTTAAAATCGTTTGTATAGCACCGACACTAGTGGCCTATCGAAGAAATACATGGTCTTGATAACCGAACATAGGTAGTAGAGGTAAATTCTCTCTATAGGTTTTATGAAGGAGATATTCCTCATAATAAGTCTGCTAGTCAATGCTTAGATGAGTTTGATAATTTTATTGTTAAATAAGAAAACTTCAATGCTTATGTTAGTAGAGAACTAAAACGTAATGCATATACGCTTGAATTCTTTGGTGATTATATGACTAGAAATGTTAATGATCTTAAGCTTATTAGTAAACATGCTTCCATGGTTACCACTCAAGTAGAACAAGTACTTAAAGCACAAAATGATTTGCTTAATGAGTTGAATAGTAAGAATAATGATAATGATGTTATGGTCGCAACTAGAGGTGGTAAAGTGACTCAGGAACCTTTGCATCCTCAGGGACATCCTAAGAGAATTGAGCAAGAATCTTAGAGAATTAATACTGATAAACCTAGTCCTAGTAATAAAAAGAAAAAGAAAACTAATAGTACTTTGCATGCTTCTAGTGAACCTGTTATAGACACACCTGAGAATCCCAATAATATTTGTATGTCTGGTGCTAAGACACAATCGAGTAATGAACATGAACCTAGTGATAAGGTTAATGATGATGTTCATACTGATGCTCAACCTAGTAATGATATTGATGTAGAGATTGAACCTGTTGTTGATCTTGATAACCCACAATCAAAGAATCAACGTTATGATAAGAGAGACTTCATTGCTAGGAAACATGGTAAAGAAAGAGAACCATGGGGGTCAGAAACCCATGCCCTTTCCTCCTAAGCCATCCAATAAAAAGGATGATGAGGATTTTGAATGCTTTTGTGAGACGATTGGACCCTATCTTTTTGCGTATGCGTTTGACTGATATGCTTAAAATGTCTCCTTATGCTAAGTATATGAAAGAAATTGTTGCTAATAAAAGAAAGATACCAGAAGATGAAATTTCCACCATGCTTGCTAATTATACTTTTAAGGGTAGAATACCAAAGAAACTTGGAGATCCAGGAATACCCACCATACCATGCTCCATTAAGGGAACCTATGTTAAAACTGCTTTATGCATGTAATCTCGGAGTCGGTGCTAGTGTTATGCCATTCTCTTTGTATCGTAGACTTGAATTGAATAAGTTGACACCTACTAAAATCTCTTTGCAAATGGCCGATAAATCAACTGCTATACCTATCGATATTTGTGAGGATGTGCGTGTTGTGGTTTTAAACGTTACTATCTTAATGGACTTTGTTATTCTTGATATTCCCGAGGACGACAATATGTCGATTATCCTTGGTAGACCCTTTTTGAATACTACAGGGGCTGTTATTGATTGCAGCAAAGGTAATGTCACTTTTCATGTTAATGGTAATGAGCATATGGTACACTTTCCGAAGAAACAACCTCAAGTTAATAGCATCAATTCTATTGCAAAAATTTCAATTGTTGCTATTGGAGGATTAGAATTCCCTCTTCCTAATGTCAAGAAGAAATATGATATTCTTATTATTGGGGATATGCATATCCCCGTTGAGATAACCTAGTGTTATTCAAAAATTCTCCGTTTTTATGTTATTCGAAAAAAGTTTGTTAATGAGACTTGATCAACCTCGTTAACAGATTCCTTTTGATGAGCATGAGATGGATGGATTTAGAGAGTACCACCTTCGGTACCCACCTTTTACTTTCTTTTATTTAGAGTAAATAAGGCAAAAATAGTATTATCCGTCAGTTTTCTGAATTATCTGTGGAATAAAAAAAGTGTCCCGAAAATTAAAGTTCTCCAAATGCCCTAAAAATTTAATATGATTTTTTTAGAATATTCTAATATTTTTGGCACTAAGAATGCACCCGGGGGCTGCACTAGTGGGCCACAAGGGTGGAGCGCGCGCCCTACGCCCCTGGGAGTGCCCCATGTCCTTGTGGGCCCCACGTGGCCCCCCTCTACTTACTCCAGCACACATCCTCTCCTTCTTCCTCCAGAAAAAATCATCCCACAACTCAAAATCATTTCATAGCTCATCTTGCTGCCATTTTCGATCTCCTTGCTCAATTCATCATTTGCAAAACTCTTTTGGGGGATTGTTCTTCGGTATGTGACTCATGCAATGGTCCAATTAGTATTTATTCTACTGCTTTATTTATTGCAAATTTTTGCTGCTGTGGTGACCTTGTTCTTGAGCTTGCATGTCAAATTTATATGGTCCAAAGTAGTTTTGATGCATGATATAGCCTCTAGACACTTGTAGGAGTAGTTGCTATCGATTTTGTTCAGTTTGGTTCACTTTTATTTTGAGTCACTAAAAATTTCAGATTTTTTCAGAGAAAGAAAATGATGAGGAGATTATTGAGAGGCTCCTCGAGACGAGGTTCAAAGGAAAAGGAGAATGAGGAGAAGGAGAAGCCCAAGTACAATCTCCCTCGTGTCGCGGAGATTCGGGCGTGGGAATGGCCATGTGATGCATTCTTACAGGCGGCCGAAATTTATGAGGATTTCTATTATTTGGCCGGGAATGCAGGCATCACCGACTTCCCCCACGACCAGTGTGATCAGTATCTCCTCCTAACTAATACTTTCATGCAAAATTTTCATTTTCATGCTAGAAGATCACCACCTTTGGTAGAATTTGATTTATATGATGAGCATAAGGAAATGACGCTTTATGACCTTTGTGAGGTGTGCAAACTACCTTATGAAGGCAGCGTTGAAGAACCACATCCTAGAGATGTGGAAGATTTCATTGATGTAGTTACCGTAGGGGAAGGGAGAAATATGTCAGAAGCAAGAGTGGCCAATCTACATTTTCCTATTTTACGCTATTATTCACTATTTTCTAGGAGATATTTGATTGGTCGCGGAGAGAGTGGAGGCCTTAGTGCCCCTGACCTTGCCATTTTGTGACATGCTTTACTTCGTGATAGAACTTTTAGTTTGGGTGCCATGGTTGCTAAATGGTTGAGTTTAAACCGTACTAAGTGTCCCATTTTCGAAGGTATCTGTCGGATGTGGGGTTCCAGCAAAACCCTTAAGGTTCGAACTCTGGGGTGCGCACGAAGATCTCTTCTTCCGCCCTAGCTCGTCTACTCAACAGCCCTAAGCCTAGCTCATCAGATCCGATGAACAAGAGACACAAGATTTATACTGGTTCGGGCCACCGTTGTGGTGTATGCTACCTCTTGAGCTTGCGTTGTATTCCCTCAAAGAGGAAAGGGAGATGCAACACAGTAGCATAAGTATTTCCCTCAGTTTTTGAGAACCAAGGTATCAATCCAGTAGGAGACCACGCGCCAGTCCCTCGCACCTGCACAAACAAATAAGAACTTCGCAGCCAACGCGATAAGGGGTTGTCAATCCCTTTACGGTCACTTACGATAGTGAGATCTGATAGAGATGATAATTATATTTTTGGTATTTTTGGTTTAATAAAACAGCAAATAAAAGCGGTAAAAGTAAAGTAGATGTAGATTGATATGTTGAGAATAGACCCGGGGGCCATAGTTTTCTCTAGTGGCTTCTCTCATGATAGTGATATTCTACGGCGGGTAAACAAATTATTGTCGAGCAATTGATAGAAAAGCCAATAATTATGAGACTACCTAGGCATGATCATTGTATATAGGCATCTGATGGCTTCTCGCCCCTCGTTGGTTACCCCAAGTGGAAGGTTTGAGATATAGCGTAGTAGCAAATTTCCCTTGGCAAAGATACCAAGGATCGAATCCCGTGAGACTCCGAGGGTCGACAAGAAGGTGTCAATAGCGCCAGAAACTTTCGCTTGACAGGACCTGCACACAGATACAAATAACTTTGCTCCCAACGAGTACAGAGAGGTTGTCAATCCCTCCGGCCTTGTCGTTTACAAAGGATCAACGCAAGAGATAATAGTGATAGGTATGACTGCAACTAGGAAATAAGAACAGGAAATAAATAGCGGGTGTGATCAGTGATGGTAATATGGACCGGGGTCCCATGATGTTCACTAGTGATGTCTCTCTCCCAAAAGACGATAAAACAGCTAAGCGAGGTAAACAAATTACAGCTGGGCAATTGACTGGATTATGTGCGCAAACCAATGCTAACTATGTTGTACAGAAAGGTAGAGGCTCAAAAGCATGGGCGGTACGCCAAGGCAAGTAGACCAAAATCCATCTTCATCTACTACTAATCATCCACCTTGAGATATCTATCCAAAACATCTCGCTGGTATTAAGTTGCGAGTCCCACCCATAGTGTAAACTCAAAGCAACAGACAACTGCATTAAAAGAACTTTACGTAAAGTAAACAATCCTTGCACCCGCAAATACAAGCACCGTTGTTTTCCCCCTTGTGGCAACAGCACATCCCCTAGACTCATGTTTCTGTCACTCAAACTAGTCATCGAGGGGCATGAACCCACAATCAAGCATAACGTTCCCTCTTGGAGTTACTACCTACTACTTGGCCAAAGCAATAAATAGCAACGGAGAACATGCAAGAATTACTCAAGAACATAAATATAAAAGAGGTGAATCAAATATATTACTCACACACAATCTGAACATAATCTCATAATCCATCGGATCCCAGCAAACTCAGCATAGCAACAGCATAAAGATTACATATGTGCCTCGATCATGTAGGGCAGCTCACGAGGTCTAATCGATGAAGAACAAAGAGGGGAGGAGAACATCACATAGCTACTGGTCATGGACCCATGGTCCAAGGGGGACTACTCACAACTCATCCGGGAAGCGTCCATGGTGGTGGAGAAGCTCCCGGTGGTGATCCTCCCCTCCGGCAGGGTGCCGGGAAGAGTTCTCCTGGTGCTCCCGATCTTGGAAGCGCGACGGCAGCGGAACAGAGATGAGATCGCGAAAAAGGGTTCCGTCCTCGAGGGTTTCGAGACGTGTGCTAAATATATGCCAAAGGGGGTCACCAGAGGCGGAGAGGGGGGCCCAGGCGCCCCCCCCCCCCCGCGGCCAGGAGGGGGGCCGCGTGGGCAGGCCGCCTGGGCTGCCCCTGGCTCCCCTCTGGCCCCACTTCTCGCGCGTGGAAGCTTCTGGAGCGCTGATTTTTTATATATTTTTCCCGGAATTTTTCTGGCAATTTAAGTAATGGGAAAACCTGAAATACAAAAACAGCAGAAAACAGAAATTGGCACTGGGGTGCACTGAGTTAATAGGTTAGTCCAAATATGATCAAAAGTGTATGGAAGTGCATAAATATCATAGCAATATCACACAAAAGAAGCATGGAGCAAGCAGAAATTATAGATACGTTTTGGACGTATCAGCATCACGTCCGAGACAAGTAGACCGACTCCTGCCTGCATCTACTACTATTACTCCACACATCGACCGCTATCCAGCATGCATCTAGTGTATTGAGTTCATACGAACAGAGTAACGCCTTAGGCAAGATGACATGATGTAGAGGGATAAACTCAAGCAATATGATGAAAACCCCATCTTTTTATCCTCGATGGCAACAATACAATACGTGCCTTGCTGCCCCTACTGTCACTGGGAAAGGACACCGCAAGATTGAACCCAAAGCCAAGCACTTCTCCCATTGCAAGAACTATAGATCTAGTAGGCCAAACCAAACCAATAATTCGAAGAGACTTGCAAGGATATTATGAGCACACATAAAACGTTCAGAGAAGAACCAAATATCTTTCATAGATAACCTTCATCATAAACTCACAATTCATCGGATCTCGACAAACACACCGCAAAAAGAGATTACATTGAATAGATCTCCTCGAAGACCAAGGAGAACTTTGTATTGAGATCCGGAGAGAGAGAAGAAGCCATCTAAATACTAGCTATGGACCCGAAGGTCTATGGTAAACTACTCACAACTCATGGTGAGGGCGATGATGATGATGATGAAGGCCTCTGTGATGGATCCCCCTCCCGGAACAGGCTCCAAGATGGGATCTCCACGGGAACAGCAGCTACGGGGGTAGAATTAGGGTTTTCTCTCTGCGTCTGCAGTTTCTAGGGTACGTAGGCATATATAGGAGGAAGAGGGGCACCAGGGGCCACCGGGCCTGCCCTCGAGGCAGGGGGCGCGCCCCCCACCCTCGAGGGTGGGTCCCTGTCCTCTGGCTTGGCCCCGAAGTGTATCTCGCATGATTTTCTCCAAAAATATCTCCTGTGAAGGTTTCATTCCGTTTGGACTCCGTTTGACATTCCTTTTCTACAAAACCCTGAAATGAAAAAACAGCAATCTGGACTTGGCCTTTGGGTTAGTAGGTTAGTCCCAAAAATGATATAAAAGTGAATGATAAAGCCCATTAAACATCTAAGACTTCATAAATAATAGCATGGAACAATCAAAAAATATAGATACGTTGGAGACGTATCAGTGTAACACCCTAATCCAGTGTGGTGTGGTGGATTGCCTTGTAGGCAGAGGAAGTAGTACAGGGATGAACTGCCTCCTGGGTAGAGGTGTTCTTGAGCTTTGGTGAGCTTGTGGTGTGTGGCCTTCTAGTTGATCGGCTCAAGATGCGATCAACTCCGTCTCCTCTGAGATGATCCCTATGGTGGTGGCTAGTCCTATTTATAGTGGCCAGGGTCCTCTTCCCAAATATTGAGCGGGAAAGAATCCCACAACGGCCAAATTTGAAGGGGGACAGCTAGTACAAGCTATCCTGACAAAAGGTGGTCTTCGCTGCCAAAGGCTCTGGTGGTGACGCCGCCGTGGGCTCTGCGTTGACCTCTGTCCTGCCGTCCTGCTGGTCTTCGTCTCGTTGCACCGATATGGTAACCTTTGCCTGATGCCTCGGGACTCCGCGCCTGCACCTGTTCCTTTAGCACCGAAGAGGAAACTGGCACTCTATGCCCGCTGGCGCCCGAATGGCTTTGGTCGTCACTACTCACGTCACGAGGACCTCGCGAGGTGTCCCTCGCCTTGATATCTCCGGTCCTCACGAGCCGGCCTGGCAAGGCCGCCCCAGGGGATGTCCTGTGTCGTCCGCCTCGCGAGACTTGGCCCCTCGTGAGGGTCTTGACTGTTGCTGAAGATGCTGGGCCACACTAGGCCGTATTGTGAGCCACGCTCTGGGCCACAGGCAGGCAAGTCTGGGTACCCCCGTTCCCAGAATGCCGAATGTAGCCCCCGGGCCCAGGGTGCGCTCGGGCTTGGCTTCGCGGCGAAGCCAAGGGCCAAGTGCGGAGCGCCGCGGGCCCCAAAGCCTGCGGTTATGACTGACGCATGGCGATTGACGAGACGTGGGCATCTCCATTTCCTCACATAGCATGGGTGTCTGCACGACTTGACAAGTCCCTGCATGCACAAAAAATCATCATTACATGTGAATTCGGGGGTCGGCGGTTAGCCTTCTCCTGGCTATAAATAAGGCGGTGAGTGGAGCCCCCGTCGCCCGTCTTCTTCCTTCGTTCCTCCCGCCTCTTCTTCCTTGTGTTGTGCTCGATCGTGCTATTCATGGCGCCGATCCGACGATTCTCCGCTGCCGAGAAGGGGAAGACTCCTCGCGAGGAGCCAGTGGTACTTCCACCAAAGAAGAGGCCACTCCGTCCTCATGGCTCCGTCATGAAACCAGAATTGACGAGGCCTTGGCACGAGCGTCCCCCTGGCTTCCTGTTGCCCCTTTACGCCAGGGCACCGGGCCATGGAGAAGGAGCTGGCGCTCAGCGCCGCCCACGCTGTGGCCGTACCGATCGCTCCGTTTTGGTGTGCGCCGCTGCCCCGAGAGCTCACGCCGGAGGCTCCTCCCATGAGTTCGTGGTGTGGGCAACGATGCCTCCTAGATCTTGGATTCGCCTCCCGCTATTCTTTGTTGCGGAGGTGCCGCCGAGGGGGCCGCTCGGGCTGTGGTTGTGACACGCTGAGTGTTGGGCCTCGGCGACGAGGGCGGAGGTTGAGGTCGTCTCTTCAGGCAAGGTCTTCATGACTCGCAGATTGGGCGAGGTCGCCCATGCTTGCGGCTCGGAGGGCGCCCTTGCCATCCACTTCGAGTTCGATGGCGTCTCCGTGTTGCACTTTAAGGTGTTTGACGAGGAAGGGCGCCGCCTGGAATGTTGCTCTGGAAGGGGCCACCAGGAATATGATTTTGGCGACGTGCCTGACGTTGCCGCCAGCTTATCCAGCAGCAGCGATGGCCTCCGGAGGTCTAGCAGTTCCTTTGAGTCCGCTGTGTCCCGGGAGACAAGCGGCGATAGCTACGCACCTCCGAGCTCGCGATGCGCCCGAAACGCGTCGGGCTCGTGAGCACGTCGCCAATGGTGACCCGCCTAGGGTCAGAGGTGGCCCGTTGTTGATGGCGTCGTAGTTGGGATCCCTGGAAGACCCTTTGTGGCATTCCCTGCGAGGATTTCAAAGCCAACCCCATGGGGGTGTGTAAATAATTTGTAATGCTTTTGCTTCTATCCTGTTGTTTCGCCAGCGCACTATGTTCCCGAGCCCTGTTTCAGCAATATCATCCCCCTTTTTTACCCTTTCGGTTGCGTGCTCCTCTATGCCGACAGGTCCCAGTCCCAAGGCAAGCTGCAGCTGTCGCTGGTATGCCAAGTCGTGATGCCGTGGTCAAAGCCAGGAGATGAGCGGCCCGAGGTCCGGTAAGAGCTCCTGAGGCGTGATGCTCAAGAGGTCCCCCTTGGCATGCAAGCGGCTTCCTGAGGCTAAGAAAGCGGGGCAGTATTTCTGAAACGTTACTACCGAATCCTGCTGAGTGAACGTGGATGGGGCATCGAGGGATTAATGACTTATCTTGGCGATCGTGGGGTGGATCCCCGGACAGCGTGCCTGGCTCATTCCTTAGGCTGAGATTTCACGATTACCCCCTGCTGGCCCTGGGGTTCTGCGTCGGCAGGGCCCGGCCCGCGCGTACCTTAGCCGCCGCTGGCCTTGACCAGAAACCAGGAAAAGACCAAGGAGTGAGGGGCTACAGGACCAGTTAGACTCCTGAATCGCGATGCTCAGGAGTCCCCCTTGATGTGCGAACAGACCCGAAGGAAAGGAATGCGGGACTCAGGCCTTGATGTTCTGCGTCGGCAGGGTCCGGCCCGCGCATTCCTTAGCCGCCGCTGGCCTTGACCGGAAACCAGGACAAGACCATGGAGTGAGGGGCTACGGGTCCAGTTAGGCCCTTGGGTCGCGATGCCCAAGGGTCCCCCTTGACGTACGAACAGGCCCAAGATCTCTGAACCGACTCCCCCTCCTCTCGTGCTTCTTGATGCTCTGCGTCCTCGGGTCCCGACCCTCGAGCGAAGCTCAGCCGCTGTTGGTATGCCAGGTCGCGATGCCGTGGTCAAGGCCAAGGGGTGATGGCTGGAGAGTCAATAAGAACCCCTGAGGCGCGATGCTCAGGGACACCCCCTTTAACGCGCAAGCAAACCACGCGAGGAGGGGAGACCAGTGGGACTGCCTGTCGCCGTGCTCCTGAGACTCCGGTGGGTTAGCCTACAGCAGAACAACTTAGGGTCGCGCCCACGGTGGGCTTCCGATAATTCCGCTGGGAGGCAAAGGCACCGAGGACCTGGTGAGGTGACGCTTGCGGAGCGGGCCACGGGTCAGAGCTCGGTCCCTCGGGTTTGTCAGCGTTGTTGGGACGGACCCGAGCACAAGCGACGTGCCAATGTATGCAGCTCCATTGCGAGATGAACAGAAGTCCGTTAGGTGGCGAAGGAGACCCGGAGGTGCGATGGTTAGTCGACTGATCTGCATGCAACATGACTAGGATGGTAGCACTAGCTTTGGTAAGATGCAAGGGAGATACATGCCACCAGGGTGAACTTGTGCGGCCTCGGGATAGTGCAGCCCGAGGGGCGCCCCCAAAAGGTGACCTGAGATGCAAAAGGATGCGCGTCGCAGGGATAGACCCGTGCGACCTAGGAATAATGCCGCCCGAGGGGCGCTCCTAGTTGAACAGAAATCGAAAGATGTCACCTGGCATAGTTGCTGAAGTAGTGTTGGTGTAGCTGAGGGTGCTCGGTGAAGGCGCCGCTCCTCACGTGTCGTCTGGCTCCGGCCCCTGGTGAGGCTCCGGGGCTCCCCAGATCTCGCGGAGGGCCGAGTCCAATTCCGCCTGGATCTCCTTATGCCTGGCCTCGCGAGCCGCCAGGACTTCCCGCATGTGGCGTTGGTGCAGGGTCGCTTGGTTCGGCAAGCCGAAGGGCATGCGCACGTAGCTGTGAGGGGGACCCTGGCACCGGCCCACCTGGGAAGGCCAGTAGAGCTCCTGAGACACGATCATGTTGAGTGCCGGGACGTTGACGCAAACGTGTAGGGGATCGCAGCAGAAATCAAAAAAATTCTACGCATCACCAAGATCAATCTATGGAGTAATCTAGCAACGAGGGAGAGGGGAGTGCATCTACATACCTTTGTAGATCGCAATGCGGAAGCGTTACAAGAACGCGGATGATGGAGTCGTACTCGTAGCGATTCAGACCGCGGTTGATTCCGATCTAAGCGCCGAACAACGGCGCCTCCGTGTTCAACACACGTGCATCCCGGTGACGTCTCCCACGCCTTGATCCAGCAAGGAGAGAGGGAGAGGTTGGGGAAGAGTCCTTCCCGCAGTATCACGACGGCGTGGTGGTGGTGGAGGAGCGCGGGACTCCAGCAGGGCTTCGCCAAGCACTACGATAGACGAGAAGGGAGAGAGGTAGGGCTGCGCCAAGAGAGAGAGAGAGATATCAAATTGTGTGTTGGGCGGCCACATACCTCAATTATATATAGGGGGAGGGGAGGGGCTGCAACCCCTCTAGGGTTCCCTCCCTAAGGGGAGGCGGCAGCCCTAGATCCCATCAAGGGTGGCGGCCAAGAGGGAGAGGGAGAGGGGGGCGCACCAGGTTGGGCCCTAGGGTTTGCCCCTCCTCCCATCTTGGAGGCGCCTTGGGCCCTAGTGGGAGGCGCCCCAGCCCATCTAGGGGCTGGTCCCTTCCCACTATTGGCCCACGTAGGCCTCCGGGGCTGGTGGCCCCTCCCGGTGGACCCCCGGACCCTTCCGGTGGTCCCGGTACATTACCGGTGATGCCCGTAACACTTTCGGTGGCCAAATCCTCACTTGCTATATATCAATCGTTACCTCCGGACCATTCCGGCACTCCTCGTGACGTCCGGGATCTCATCCGGGACTCCGAACAACATTCGGTAACCGCGTACATACTTTCCCTATAACCCTAGCATCATCGAACCTTAAGTGTGTAGACACTACGGGCTCGGGGACCATGTAGACATGACCGAGACAACTCTCCGGCCAATAACCAACAGCGGGATATGGATACCCATGTTGGCTCCCACATGTTCCACGATGATCTCATCGGATGAACCACGATGGCAAGGATTCAACTAATCCCGTATACGATTCCCTTTGTCTATCGGTATAGCACTTGCTCGAGATTCGATCGTCGATATACCGATACCTTGTTCAATCTCGTTACGGCAAGTCTCTTTACTCGTTCCGTAATACATCATCCCGTGATCAACTCCTTGACCACATTGTGCACATTATGATGATGTCCTATCGAGTGGGCCCATAGATACCTCTCCATCACGTGGAGTAACAAATCCCAGTCTCGATTCGTGCCAACCCAACAGACACTTTCGGAGATACCTGTAGTGCACCTTTATAGCCACCCAGTTACGTTGTGACATTTGGTACACCCAAAGCATTCCTACGGTATCCGGGAGTTGCACAATCTCATGGTCTAAGGAAAAGATACTTGACATTGGAAAAGCTTTAGCATTACGAACTACACGATCTTGTGCTAGGCTTAGGATTGGGTCTTGTCCATCACATCATTCTCCTAATGATGTGATCCCGTTATCAACGACATCCAATGTCCATGGTCAGGAAACCACAACCATCTATTGATCAACGAGCCAGTCAACTAAAGGCTCACTAGGGACATGGTGTTTGTCTATGTATCCACACATGTATCTGAGTTTCCTTTCAACACAATTCTAGCATGGATAATAAACAATTATCATGAACAAGGAAACATAATAATAACCAATTTATTATTGCCTCTAGGGTATATTTCCAATAGACTCCCACTTGCACTAGAGTCAATAATCTAGTTCACATCGCCATGTGATTAACACTCACAGGTCACATCATCATGTGACTAACATCAAAAGAGTTTACTAGAGTCAATAATCTAGTTCACATCAATATGTGATTAATACTCAATGAGTTCTGGGTTTGATCATGTTATGCTTGTGAGAGACGTTGTAGTCAACGGGTCTGCAACATTCAGATCCCTATGTACTTCGCAAAACTTTATGTCATATCGTAGATGCTGCTACCACGTTCCACTTGGAGCTATTCCAAACTGTTGCTCCATTATACGTATCCGATATCTCTACTCAGAGCTATCCGGATAGGTGTTAAGCTTGCATCGACGTAACTCTTCATGTCGAACTCTTTATCACCTCCATAACCGAGAAACATTTCCTTATTCCTCTAAGGATAATTTTGACCGCTATTTAGTGATCCACTCCTGGATCACCTTTGTACCCTCTTGCCAGACATGTGGCAAGGCACACATCAGGTGCGGTACTCAGCATGGCATACCGTACAGAGCCTATGACAAAAGCATAGGGGACGACCTTCGTCCTTCCACTTTCTTCTGTCGTGGTCAAGCTTTGAGTCTTACTCAACTTCACACCTTACAACTCAGGTAAGAACTCCTTCTTTGACTGACCTATTTTGAACTCCTTCAAAATCATGTCAAAGGTGTGTGTTCTTTTGAAAGTATCATCAAGCGTCTTGATCTATCTCTATAGATCTTGATGCCCAATATGTAAGCAGCTTTATGCAGGTCTTCTTTTGAAAAACTCTGTTCAAACAACCCTTTATGCTTTCCAGAAATTCTACATCATTTTGGATCAACAATATGTCATTCACATATACTTATCACAAATGTTGTAGTGCTCCCACTCACTTTATTGTAAATACAAGTTTCTAACAAACTTTGTATAAACCCAAAAACTTTAATCACTTCATCAAAGCGTATATTCCGACTCCGAGATGCTTGCTCTAGTCCATGGAAGGATCGCTGGAGCTAGCATACCTTTTAGCATCCTTAGGATCGACAAAACCTTTATGATTGTATCACATACAACCTTTCCTTATGAAAACTGGTAAGGAAACTTGTTTTGACATCCATCTGCCAGATTTCATAAATGCAACTAATGCTAACATGATTCTGACGGGCTTAAGCATCGCTACGGGTGAGAAAATCTCATCATAGTCAACTCCTTGAACTTGTGAAAAACTCTTCGCCACAAGTCGAGCTTCATAGACGGTGACATTACCGTCCACGTCCGTCTTCTTCTTAAAGATCCATTTATCTCAATGGCTTGCCGATCAACGGGCAAGTCCACCAAAGTCCATACTTTGTTTTGATACATGGATCCTATCTCGGATTTCTCGGCTTCTAACCATTTGTCGGAATACGAGCCCACCATCGCTTCTCCATAGTTCGTAGGTTCATTGTTGTCCAACAACATGACATCTAAGACAGGATCACCGTACCACTCAGGAGTAGTACATATCCTTGTCGACCTACGAGGTTCGATATCAACTTGATCTGAAGCTTCATGATCACTATCATTAGTTTCCTCTTCAACAGTCGTAGGTTCCACAGAAACATCTTTCTGTGTTGCACTACTCTCCGGTTGAAGTCACGATTCGACAACCTCATCAAGTTCTATCTTCCTCCCACTCAATTCTTTATAGAGAAACTCCTTCTCAAGAAAGGACCCGTTCTTAGCGACAAACATTTTTGCCCTTGGATCTGAGATAGAAGGTATACCCAACTGTTACCTTTGAGTATCCTATGAAGATGTATTTGTCCGCTTTGGGTTGGAGCTTTTTCCGGCTGAAGCCATAAGCATCGCAGCCCCAAACATTAAGAAACGACAACTTTGGTTTCTTGCCAAACCATAGTTCATACGGCATCGTCTCAAAGGACTTAGATGGTTCCCTATCTAAAGTGAATGCAGTTGTCTCTAATGCATAACCTCAAAATAATAGTGGTAGATCGGTAAGAGACATCATAGATCGCACCATATCTCATAAGGTTCGATTATGATGTCCGGACACACCATTACGCTGTGGTGTTCCAGGTGGCTTCAACTGCGAAACAATTCCACAATGTCTTAAGTGATTGCCAAACTCATAACTCAGAAAATCTCCCCTTGATCAGATCGTAGGAATATGATCTTCTTGTTATGATGATTCTTAACTTCACTCTGAAATTGCTTGAACTTTTCAAACATTTCAGACTTTTGCTTCATTAAGTAAATATACCCATATCTACTCAAATCGTTAGTGAAGATGAGAAAATAACGATATCCACCACACGCCTTAATTCTCATTGGATCACGCACATCAGCATGTATGATTTCCAACAAGTCACTTGCCCGTGAGACATGGCTCGCGTGTGTCAAGCGATTCAAAATCAAGTGACTCCAAACATCCATCAGCATGGAGTTTCTTCAAGCATTTTATGCCAAAATGATCTAAGCGGGAGTGCCACAAGAAAGTGGTACTATCATTATTAACTCTATATCTTTTGGCGTTAATATTACTATCATATGTATTACTATGATCGAGATTTAATAAACCATTGGGTGCATGACCATAAAGGTATTATTCATGTAAACAGAATAACCATTATTCTCCAACTTAAATGAATAACCGTATTGCAATGAACATGATCTAATCATATTCATGCTCAACGTAGACACCTGATAACTTTTTTTAGGTTCAACACTAATCCCGAAGGTAGAGGGAGCGTGCGATGGTGATCTTATCAACCTTGGAAACACTTCCAACACACATCGTCACATCGCCCTTAGCTAGTCTCCGTTCAGTCTGTAGCTTTTGCTTCAAGTCACTAATAATAGAAATTGATCCAATACCCAGGTACTACTAGGAGTACTAGTAAGGTACACATCAATAACATGTATATCAAATATACTTTGTTGAAGTTGCCAGCTTTCCTATCTACCATGTATTTGGGGTAGTTCCGCTACCATGTGACCGTTCCCCTCATAATAGAAGCACTTAGTCTCGAGGTTTGGGTTCAACCTTGGGTTCCTTCATTAGAGCGACAACTGGTTTGCCATTCATGAAGTTTCCCTTCTAGCCCTTGCCCCTTTTGAAACCAGTGGTCTTGTTAAATCATCAAGACTTGATGCTCCTTCTTGATTTCTACTTTTGCGGTCTTAAGCACCGCTAATAGATCCGGGATCATCTCCATCCTTTGCATGTCATAGGTCATCACGAAGTTCTAGTAGCTTGGTGATAGTGTCTAGAGAATTCCGTCAACCACTATCTCATCTGGAAGATTAACTCCCACTTGGTTCAAGTGATTTTAGCACCCAGACATTCTGAGCACATGCTCACTAGTTGAGCTATTCTCCTCCATTTTGTGGGCAAAAGAACTTGTCAGAGGTCTCATACCTCTCAACACGGGCATGAGCCTGAAATACCAATTTCAGCTCTTGGAACATCTCATATATCTTATGGCATTCAAAACGTCATTGGAAACCCGATCCTAAGCCGTAAAGTATGGTGCATTAAACTATCAAGTAGTCATCGAGACGTGTCTGTCAGGTGTTTAAAACATCCACAGACAACGTTGTAGGGGTTTGCACATCGAGTGGTGAGACGTAAGCCTTTTGTGTAGCAGTGAGGACACTCCTCGGACTACGGACCCAGTCCGCATCAGTGCTTACAATATATTTCAACTTAGTCTTTCTCTAGGATCGTATCAAACAGGGAGCTACAACGCAGCTATTGGTCTACAACATAATTTGCGAAGACAACTTATACTATTGTTCATGACAATTAAGTTCATCTAATGAACTCCCACTCAGATAGACATCTCTCTAGTCATCTAAGTGATACATGATCCGAATTGACTAGGCCGTGTCTGATCATCACGTGAGACGGACTAGTCATCAACGGTGAACATCTTTATGTTGATCGTATCTTCTATACGACTCATGTTCGACCTTTCGGTCTTCCGTGTTCTGAGGCCATGTCTGTACATGTTAGGCTCGTCAAGTGAACCCTCAGTGTATTGTGTGTGTAAATCTGGCTTACACCCGTTGTATGAGAACATTAGAGCCTATCACACCCGATCATCACGTGGTGCTTCGGAACAACGAACCTTAGCAATGGTGCACAGTTAGGGCGAACACCATTCTTGAAATTTTAGTGAGAGATCATCTTATTTACTACCGTCGCTCTAAGTAAATAAGATGTAAAACATGATAAACATCACATGCAATCAAATAGTGACATGATATGGCCAATATCATTTAGCTCCTTTTGATCTTCATCTTCGGGGCTCCATGATCATCATCGTCACCGGCATGACACCATGATCTCCATCATCGTGTCTGCATGAAGTTGTCTCGCCAAACATTACTTCTACTACTATGGCTAACGGTTAGCAATAAAGTAAAGTAATTACATGGCGTTTTCAGTGACACGCAGGTCATACAATAAAATAAGACAACTCCTATGGCTCCTGCCGGTTGTCACACTCATCGACATGCAAGTCGTGATTCCTATTACAAGAACATGATCAATCTCATACATCACATATATATCATTCATCACATCCTTTTGGCCATATCACATCACACGGCACATGCTGCAAGAACAAGTTAGACGTCCTCTAATTGTTGTTGCAAGTTTTTACGTGGCTGCTATAGGTTTCTAGCAAGAACGTTTCTTACCTACGCCAAAACCACGACGTGATATGCCAATTTCTATTTACCCTTCATAAGGACCCTTTTCATCGAATCCGATCTGACTAAAGTGGGAGAGATAGACACCCGCTAGCCACCTTATGCAACTAGTGCGTGTCAGTCGGTGGAACCTGTCACACGTAAGCGTACGTGTAAGGTCGGTCCGGGCCGCTTTATCCCACGATGCCGCCGAATCAAGATAAGACTAGTAGCGGGAAGTAAATTGACATGATCTACGCCCACAACAACTTGTGTTCTACTCGTGCATAGTAACTATGCATAGACCTAGCTCATGATGCCACTGTAGGGGATCGCAGCAGAAATCAAAAAAATTCTACGCATCACCAAGATCAATCTATGGAGTAATCTAGCAACGAGGGAGAGGGGAGTGCATCTACATACCCTTGTAGATCGTGATGCGGAAGCATTACAAGAACGCGGATGAAGCAGTCGTACTCCTAGCGATTCAGACCGCGGTTGATCCCGATCAAAGCGCCAAACAACGGCGCCTCCGCGTTCAACACACGTGCAGCCCGGTGACGTCTCCCATGCCTTGATCCAGCAAGGAGAGAGGGAGAGGTTGGGGAAGACTCCGTCCAGCAGCAGCACGACGACGTGGTGGTGGTGGAGGAGCGTGGGACTCCAGCAGGGCTTCGCCAAGCACTACGAGAGACGAGGAGGGAGAGAGGTAGGGCTGCGCCAAGAGAGAGAGAGATCAAATCGTGTGTTGGGCAGCCCCATACCTCAAGTATATATAGGGGGAGGGGAGGGGCTGCGCCCCCTCTAGGGTTCCCTCCCTAAGGGGAGGCAGCAGCCCTAGATCCCATCTAGGGTGACGGCCAAGAGGGAGAGAGGGGGGGGCGCACCAGGTTGGGCCCTAGGGTCCATCTGCCCTAGGGTTTACCCCCCCCCCCCTCCCCTCTTGGAGGCGCCTTGGGCCCTAGTGGGAGGTGCCCCAACCCATCTAGGGGTTGGTCCCTTCCCACTATTGGCCCACGTAGTCCTCCGGGGCTGGTGGACCCCCGGACCTTTCCGGTGGTCCCGGTACATTATCGGTGATGCCCGGAACACTTCCGGTGGCCAAATCCTCACTTCCTATATATCAGTCTTTACCTCCGGACCATTCCGGAACTCCTCATGACATCCGGGATCTTATCCGGGACTCCGAACAACATTCGGTAACCACGTACATACTTTCCCTATAACCCTAGCGTCATCGAACCTTAAGTGTGTAGACCCTACGGGCTCGGGAACCATGTAGACATGACCGAGACAACTCTCCGGCCAATAACCAACAGCGGGATCTGGATACCCATGTTGGCTCCCACATGTTCCACGATGATCTCATCGGATGAACCACGATGTCAAGGATTCAACTAATCCCGTATGTGATTCCCTTTGTCTATCGGTATAGCACTTGCCTGAGATTCGATCGTCGGTATACCAATACCTTGTTCAATCTCGTTACGGCAAGTCTCTTTACTCGTTCCGTAACACATCATCCCGTGATCAACTCCTTGACCACATTGTGCACATTATGATGATGTCCTACCGAGTGGGCCCAGAGATACCTCTCCGTCACACGGAGTGACAAATCCCATTCTCAATTCGTGCCAACCCAACAGACACTTTTGGAGATACCTGTAGTGCACCTTTATAGCCAAACAGTTACATTGTGACGTTTGGTACACCCAAAACATTCCTACGGTATCCGGGAGTTGCACAATCTCATGGTCTAAGGAAAAGATACTTGACATTTAGAAAAGCTTTAGCATACGAACTACACGATCTTGTGCTAGGCTTAGGATTGGGTCTTGTCCACCACATCATTCTCCTAATGATATGATCCTGTTATCAACGACATCCAATGTCCATGGTCAGGAAACCACAACCATCTATTGATCAACGAGCCAGTCAACTAGAGGCTCACTAGGGACATGGTGTTTGTCTATGTATCCACACATGTATCTGAGTTTCCTATCAATACAATTCTAGCATGGATAATAAACAATTATCATGAACAAGGAAATATAATAATAACCAATTTATTATTGCATGTAGGGCATATTTCCCACAAAACGCGCAGCCCGTCTCCTGAGCCTGGACCGACAACAGTCCTTGGAGGAGTCGGGCGGCGCTCGCCTCGCATGGCTCTTGGCTCCTGTAGGTCTTTGATGGTCTGGCTGATGAACTCCTGAGCGCTTGGTGCCTCACGCCTTGAGGCCTCCGGAGGGAAGTGTGCAGTGAAGCACTCTTCCACGTGGTGCCCGAGCGCCTCCCTCGTGACATTGGCTAGGTCTGAGGCCCTCCAAAGGAGAGCCCCCAAGCCCAGCCTAAGAGGGGCGCCGGGCGCACCTTCCTATGCAAGAGGGGAAGGAGGCCCTGTGGTGCTGCCTCCCTGTGTTGCGTCCTCATGAGGCTCCAGAACCAGCAGCTACTTCTTCTTCTTGGGAGCGACCACCGGTGGGTAGATGATGATGTCGCTGTCCGGATCTTTGACTTCCGCCGCCTGGTAAGCGCGCTCGAGTGAGCACACTGCGTCCTTCTCCTCGCAGGAGATGGTGATGACATTGTCGCTTCCACGCATCTTGAGAACATTGTCGCCGTGGTGAGTCACTGCCATGAACTTGGCCAGGGCTGGATACTCGAGGTGGCGTTGTAAGGGAGATGGATGTGGGCGACGTCGAAGTTGATGAGCTCGGTGTGGTAGTTTTCACGCTTGCCAAAGGTTACAGGTATGCGAACTTGCCCCACGGGTGTGGTGGAGCCATCAGTCACTCTGGAGAAGGGCTTGGTAGGCAGTAACTATTCGTAGGGTACTTGGAGGCTGTCGAATGTCTTGATGGACAGGACATTAAGCCCTGCACCATCGTCGATGGGGGTCTTGGTAACTTGGACGTTGCTGATGACGGGAGAGCAAAGCATCGGGAGGGCGCCAGCCATAGCTACGCACTTGAGCTGGTGTGCCGAACTGAAGGTGATGGGGCACCTGGACCACCTAAGTGGATGGGTAGCCTCGAGCTTGGGGATAGCCGCGTTTACTTCACGGGCGAACTGCTTGAAGAGGCGCTGAGAAGCTGGGGCCTGTGTTCCGCCCAAGATGCAAGCGATAGCACGCGGATCCTGGAAGGCACCAGCCCCCTCGTCCTTGTCATCGTTTCTCCTTGGCGGTGGCAGAGGTGGTAGGCCGGCCCTTCGTTGGGGAACGTAGTATTTTAAAATTTTCCTACGATCACGCAAGATCTATCTACCAGATGTATAGCAACGAGAGGGGAGAGTGTGTCTACGTACCCTCGTAGACCGGGAGCGGAAGCGTCAAGTGACGCGGTTGATGTAGTCGAACTTCTTCGCAATCCAACCGATCAAGCACCGAACGTACGGCACCTCCGCGTTCAGCACACTTTTAGCTTGATGGCGTCCCACGAGTTCTTGATCAAGTTGAGCTTCACGGGAGAGTTTCGTCAGCACGACGGCGTGGTGATGGATATGATGTATCTACCGGCGCAGGGCTTCGCCTAAGCACTGCAACGGTATGACCGAGGTGTGTTTCTGTGGAGGGGGGCACCGCACACGGCTAAAACAATTCAACTTGTGTGTCTTTGGGTGCCCCCCTGCCCCCGTATATAAAGGAGCAAGGGGGGAGGCCGGCCGGCTCTCTATGGCGCGTGAGGAGAGGCAATCCTACTAGGAATAGGATTGCAATCCTATTCCTAGTAGGAGTCCACCAAGAAGGACAGGGGGACGGAAGGAGAGGGAGAGGGAGAGCGAAAGAGGGGCCGCGCCCCCCTCCCATAGTCCTATTCGGACTGCCCCTAGGGAGGGGGCGCGCCACCTCCTGGATGCTGCCCTCTTTCTCCCCTATGGCCCACTAGGGCCCACCATTCCCCCGGGGGGTTCCGGTAACCCCCCTCCCCCCCGGCACTCCGGTAAATTCCGAAACTTTCCAGAACACTTCCGGTGTCCGAATATAGTCGTCCAATATATCAATCTTTACATCTCGGACATTCCGAGACTCCTCGTCATGTCCGTGATCTCATCCGGGACTCCGAACTACCTTCGGTACATCAAAACTCATAAACTCATAATACCGATTGTCATCAAACGTTAAGCGTGCGGACCTTACGGGTTCGAGAACTATGTGGACATGACCGAGACTCATCTCCGGTCAATAACCAATAGCGGAACCTGGATGCTCATATTGGCTCCTACATATTCTACGAAGATCTTTATCGGTCAAACCGCATAACAACATACGTTGTTCCTTTTATCATCGGTACGTTACTTGCCCGAGATTCGATCGTCGGTATCTCTATACCTAGTTCAATCTCGTTACCGGCAAGTCTATTTACTCGTTCCGTAATACATCATCTCGTGACTAACTCATTAGTCTTTTGCTTGCAAGGCTTATTATGATGTGTATTACCGAGAGGGCCCAGAGATACCTCTCCAACACTCGGAGTGACAAATCCTAGTCTTGATCTATGCCAACACCACGAACACTTTCGGAGACACATGTAGAGCATCTTTATGATCACCCAGTTACGTTGTGACATTTGATAGCACACAAGGTGTTCCTACGGTATTTGGGAGTTGCATAATCTCATAGTCATAGGAACATGTATAAGTCATGAAGAAAGCAATAGCAATAAAACTAAACGATCATAGTGCTAAGCTAACGGATGGGTCTAGTCCATCATATCATTCTCCTAATGATGTGATCCCGTTGATCAAATGACAACTCATGTCTATGGCTAGGAAACATAGCCATCTTTGATCAATGAGCTAGTCTAGTAGAGGCATACTAGGGACATACTATTTTGTCTATGTATTCACACATGTATCAAGTTTCCGATTAATACAATTCTAGCATGAATAAAAGACATTTATCATGATATAAGGAAATACAAATAACATCTTTATTATTGCCTCTAGGGCATATTTCCTTCAGTCTCCCACTTGAACTAGAGTCAATAATCTAGATTACAAAGTGATGATCCTCACACCCATGGAGTCCTGGTGCTGATCATGTTTTGCCCGTGGAAGAGGCTTAGTCAACGGGTCTGCAACATTCAGATCCGTATGTATCTTGCAAATCTCTATGTCTCTCTCCTTGACTAGATCGCGGATGGAATTGAAGCGTCTTTTGATGTGCTTTGTTCTCTTGTGAAACCTGGATTCCTTCGCCAAGGCTATTGCTCCAGTGTTGTCACAAAAGATTTTCATTGGACCTGATGCACTAGGTATTACACCTAGATCGGATATGAACTCCTTCATCCAGAACCCTTCATTTGCTGCTTCCGAAGTAGCTATGTATTCCGCTTCACACGTAGATCCCGCCACGACGCTCTGCTTGGAACTGCACCAACTGACAGCTCCACCGTTCAATAAAAATACATATCCGGTTTGTGACTTAGAGTCATCCGGATCAGTGTCAAAGCTGGAATCGACGTAACCGTTTACGACGAGCTCTTTGTCACCTCCATATACGAGAAACATATCCTTTGTCCTTTTCAGGTATTTCAGGATGTTCTTGACCGCTGTCTAGTGATCCACTCCTGGATTACTTTGGTACCTCCCTGCTAGACTTATAGCAAGGCACACATCAGGTCTGGTACACAGCATTGCATACATGATAGATCCTATGGCTGAGGCATAGGTAATGACTTTCATTTTCTCTCTATCTTCTGTAGTGGTCGGGCATTGAGTCTTACTCAACTTCATACCTTGTAACAGAGGCAAGAACCCTTTCTTCGACTGATCCATTTTGAACTTCTTCAAAACTTTATCAAGGTATGTGCTTTGTGAAAGTCCAATTAAGCGTCTTCATCTATCTCTATAGATCTTGATGCCTAATATATAAGCAGCTTCACCGAGGTCTTTCATTGAAAAACTCTTATTCAAGTATCCTTTTATGCTATCCAGAAATTCTATATCATTTCCAATCAACAATATGTCATCCACATATAATATTAGAAATGCTACAGAGCTCCCACTCACTTTCTTGTAAATACAGGCTTCTCCAAAAGTCTGTATAAAACCATATGCTTTGATCACCTCATCAAAGCGTATATTCCAACTCCGAGATGCTTGCACCAGTCCATATATGGATCGCTGGAGCTTGCATACTTTGTTAGCACCTTTTGGATCGACAAAACCTTCTGGTTGCATCATATACAACTCTTCTTTGAGATATCCATTTAGGAATGCAGTTTTGACATCCATTTGCCAGATTTCATAATCATAAAATGCGGCAATTGCTAACATGATTTGGACAGACTTAAGCATCGCTACGGGTGAGAAAGTCTCATCGTAGTCAACTCCTTGAACTTGTCAAAACCCTTTCGCAACAAGTCGAGCTTTGTAAACAGTAACATTACCGTCTGCGTCGGTCTTCCTCTTAAAGATCCATTTATTTTCGATGGCTTGCCGATCATCGGGCAAGTCAACCAAAGTCCACACTTTGTTCTCATACATGGATCCCATCTCAGATTTCACGGCCTCAAGCCATTTCGCGGAATCTGGCACTCATCATCGCTTCCTCATAGTTCGTAGGTTCATCATGGTCTAGTAACATGACTTCCAGAACTGGGTTGCCGTACCACTCTGGTGCGGAACGTACTCTGGTTGATCTACGACGTTCAGGAGAAACTTGATCTGAAGTATCATGATCATTATCATTAGCTTCCTCGCTAATTGGTGTAGGAATTACTGGAACAATTTTTTGTGATGTACTACTTTCCAATTCAAGAGAAGGTACAATTACCTCATCAAGTTCTACTTTCCTCCCACTCACTTCTTTCGAGAGAAACTCCTTCTCTAGAAAGGATCCATTCTTAGCAACGAATATCTTGCCTTCGGATCTGTGATAGAAGGTGTACCCAACAGTCTCTTTTGGGTATCCTATGAAGACACATTTCTCCGACTTGGGTTCGAGCTTGTCAGGTTGAAGCTTTTTCACATAAGCATTGCAGCCCCAAACTTTAAGAAACGACAACTTTGGTTTCTTGCCAAACCATAGTTCATAAGGTGTCGTCTCAACGGATTTAGATGGTGCCCTATTTAACGTGAATGCAGCTGTCTCTAAAGCATAACCCCAAAACGATAGTGGTAAATCGGTAAGAGACATCATAGATCGCACCATATCCAATAAAGTATGGTTACGACGTTCGGACACACCATTACGCTGTGGTGTTCCGGGTGGCGTGAGTTGTGAAACTATTCCACATTGTTTCAAATGAAGACCAAACTCGTAACTCAAATATTCTCCTCCATGATCAGATCGTAGAAACTTTATTTTCTTGTTACGATGATTCTCTACTTCACTCTGAAATTCTTTGAACTTTTCAAATGTTTCAGACTTGTGCTTCATTAAGTAGATATACCCATATCTGCTCAAATCATCAGTGAAGGTCAGAAAATAACGATACCCGCCGCGAGCTTCAACACTCATTGGCCCACATACATCAGTATGTATGATTTCCAACAAATCTGTCGCTCGCTCCATAGTTCCGGAGAACGGAGTTTTAGTCATCTTGCCCATGAGGCATGGTTCGCAAGCACCAAGTGATTCATAATCAAGTGATTCCAAAAGTCCATCACTATGGAGTTTCTTCATGCGCTTTACACCAATATGACCTAAACGGCAGTGCCACAAATAAGTTGCACTATCATTATTAACCTTGCATCTTTTGGCTTCAATATTATGAATATGTGTATCACTACAATCGAGATCCAATAAGAATAGACCACTCTTCAAGGGTGCATGACCATAAAAGATATTATTCATAAAAATAGAACAACCATTATTCTCTGATTTAAATGAATAACCATCTCGCAACAAACAAGATCCAGATACAATGTTCATGCTCAACGCTGGCACCAAATAACAATTATTTAGGTCTAAAACTAATCCCGAAGGTAGATGTAGAGGTAGCGTGCCGACGGCGATCACATCGACTTTGGAACCATTTCCCACGCGCATCGTCACCTCGTCCTTAGCTAATCTTTGTTTAATCCGTAGTCCCTGTTTCGAGTTACAAATATTAGCAACCAAACCAGTATCAAATACCCAGGTACTACTACAAGCATTAGTAAGGTACACATCAATAACATGTATATCACATATACCTTTGTTCACCTTGCCATCCTTCTTATCCGCCAAATACTTGGGGCAGTTCCGCTTCCAGTGTCTAGTCCCTTTGCAGTAGAACCACTCGGTTTCAGGCTTGGCTCCAGACTTGGGTTTCTTCGCGGGAGTAGCAACTGTCTTGCTATTCTTCTTGAAGTTCCCCTTCTTTCCCTTGCCCTTTTTCTTGAAACTAGTGGTCTTGTTAACCATCAACACTTGATGCTCCTTTTTGATTTCTACCTCCGCAGCTTTGAGCATAGCGAAGAGCTCGGGAATCGTCTTCTGCATCCCTTGCATATTATAGTTCATCACGAAGCCTTTATAGCTTGGTGGCAGTGATTGAAGAACTCTATCAATGACACTATCCTCGTCAACTTTGCAACCAAGTTGAGTCATATGATTGTAGTACCCAGACATTCTAAGTAAGTGTTCACTGATAGAACTATTCTCCTCCATCTTGCAGTTGTAGAACTTATTGGAAATCTCATATTTCTCAATCCGGGCATTTGCTTGAAATATTACCTTCAACTCCTGGAACATCTCATATGGTCCATTGATACGTCCAAAATGTATCTATAATTTATGCTTGTTCCATGCCTCTTTTGTGTGATATTGCTATGATATTTATGCACTTCCATACACTTTTGATCATATTTGGACTAACCTATTAACTCAGTGCACCACAGTGCCAGTTCCTGTTTTCTGCTGTTTTTCTATTTCAGGTTTCCCCCTTATTAAAAGTGCCCTAAAAATTCTGGGAAGAATACAGGAAAAATCAGCGTATCGGGAGCTTCAAGAAAAACCAAAGCAGGGCCAGAGGGGAGCATGGGGTGGCGCAGGCGGCCACCCGGCGCGGCCCCACCCCTGGCCGCGCTAGGGGGGCGCCTGGGGCCCCACCTCCGCCTCTGGTGACCCCCTTTTGCATATATATTGCTCGCGTCCCGAAACCCTCGAGGACGGAACCCTTTTTTACGATCTCGCCTCTGTTCCGCCGCCGCCGCGCTTCCAAGATCGGGAGCACCAGGAGAACTCTTCCCGGCACCCTGCCGGAGGGGAGAACCACCACCGGGAGCTTCTCCACCACCATGGACGCTTCCCGGATGAGTTGTGAGTAGTCCCCCTTGGACCATGGGTCCATGACCAGTAGCTATGTGATGTTCTCCTCCCCTCTTTGTTCTTCATGGATTAGACCTCGCGAGCTGCCCTACATGATCGAGGCACATATGTAATCTTTATGCTGTTGCTCTGCTGAGTTTGCTGGGATCCGATGGATTATGAGATTATGTTCAGATTGTGTTTGAGTAATATATTTGATTCACCTCTTTTATATTTATGTTCTTGAGTAATTCTTGCATGTTCTCCGTTGCTGTTTATTGCTTTGGCCAAGTAGTAGGTAGTAACTCCAAGAGGGAACGTTATGCTTGATTGTGGGTTCATGCCCCTCGATGACTAGTTTGAGTGACAGAAACATGGGTGTAGGGGATGTGATGTTGCCACAAGGGGGAAAACAACGGTGCTTGTACTTGCGGGTGCAAGGATTGTTTACTTTACGCAAAGTTTTTTTAATGCAGTTGTCTGTTGCTTTGAGTTTACACTTTGGGTGGGACTCGCAACTTAATACCAGCGAGATGTTCTGGATAGATATCTCAAGGTGGATGATTAGTAGTAGATGCAGATGGATTTCGGCTACTTGCCTTGGCGTACCGCCCATGCTTTTGAGCCTCTACCTTTCTTTACAGCATAGTTACCATTGGTTTGCGCACATAATCCTGTCAATTGCCCAGCTGTAATTTGTTTACCTCGCTTAGCTGTTTTATCGTCTTTTGGGAGAGAGACATCACTAGTGAACATCATGGGACCCCGGTCCATATTACCATCACTGATCACACCCGCTATTTACTTCATATTCTATTTCCTAGTTGCAGTCATACCTATCACTATTACCTCTTGCGTTTGATCCTTTGTAAATAGCAAGGCCGGAGGGATTGACAACCTCTCTGTACTCGTTGGGAGCAAAGTTATTTGTATCTGTGTGCAGGTCCTGTCAACCGCTAAGTTGGCGCCGTTAGCATTGACACCTACTTGTTGGCCCTCGGAGTCTCACGGGATTCGATCCTTGGTATCTTGCCAAGGGAAACTTGCCGTTACGCTACATCTCAAACCTTCCACTTGGGGTAACCAACGAGGGGCGAGAAGCCATCAAGCAAAGTTTCTGGCACCGTTGCCGGGGACTCCACTCTTCAAGATAGGGGAGTTGCACGCTATCTTTTATCTTTGCTTTTTAGTCTTGTTAGTTTACCTTTCAGTTTTTGCTTTAGTGTCCCTTACCAAAAATCACAAAAATAGTTATCTTGCTTGCTGCTGCTATGGGTTCCACCGAGAACACCAAGTTGTGTGACTTCACTAGTCATAACAACGATGACTTTATCTGCACGCCTATTACTACACCTGCCACTTCAGCACCTTCTTATGAAATTAAACCTGCTTTACTGAACCTAGTTATGAAAGATCAATTCTCCGGTGCTGGAGATGATGCTGCTTTGCACTTAAATAATTTTGTTGAGCTCTGTGATATGCAAAAGTACACCGAAATAGATGGTGATATTGTTAAGCTTAAGCTTTTTCCTTTCTCCTTGAGAGGAGGAGCTAAAATCTGGTTTCAATCCTTGCCTAGGAATAGCATAGATTCTTGGGACAAGTGCAAGGATGCCTTTATTGGGAAGTACTATCCCCCTGCTAAAATTATCCAACTAAGGAGTAACATAATGAATTTTAGACAATTGGATAATGAACACGTTGCCCAAGCTTGGGAACGCATGAAATCTCTTGTCAAGAACTGCCCTACTCATGGTTTGACTACTTGGATGGTTATCCAAACTTTTTATGCAGGCTTGAACTTTACCTCGCAGAACTTGTTAGATTCGGCCGCGGGAGGAACCTTTATGTCAACTACACTTGGTGCTGCCACGAAGCTTCTCGATGAGATGATGACCAATTATTCCCAATGGCACACCGAACGCACTCCAACAGGTAGGAAAGTAAACTCTGTCGAGGAGATTTCCTCCCTAAATGAAAAAGTTGACTTGATCATGACTCTACTTTCCAAGCAATCTTCTATTGATCCTCATGATGTTCCTTTAAATTCTTTGATTGCTCAAGATCAAGTAGATGTGAACTTTATCTCTAGAAACAATTTCAATAACAATGCTTATAGGAGTAATTTTGGTAGCAACCCTAGACCGTTCCCCTCTAATTCCTATGGGAACAACAATGCTTATCCTAGCACCAAGAACTCCACTTCTGAACTAGAGATTATGCTTAAAGACTTCATCACTACCCAAAAGGCCTTCAATAAGAGTGTAGAAGAAAAACTAAACAAACTAGATAATCTCTTTTCGAAGGTAGACAATTTAGCCCATGAGGTAGAGTTGCTTAAAATTAGAACTTCTCCTCTTGAGGAGAGGAAGACCACTCCTATGAATGCTATTCAAGTGCAAATTAATGAAAACATTAGGATGATGGCTAAACTTAAAGAGAGATGGGCTATTGAAAAGGAGGAAGAAGATAGAATTAAGAGCCTTCCTACCCACCACACTGTTGCTACTATCCAAGTTGTTGAGGATATCCAAACTCTTAGCACCCAATGCACTCCTAGTCCCGTTGGACCTATTAATGGTGTTGCTATGACCTCAACCGTAGAAACTCCTATGACCATAGAAGCTACCAAACAAGTGGGCCTAAAGGACACCACTACCACTTTACTTGATAGTAGTGACCTTGATTTTGATAATTGCACCCTTTCTGAAGTTATTAGTTTTCTTCACAAAATGTCTAGAGATCCCCACACTAGCACACTTAATCTTGCCTTCACGGAGCATATCACTAATGCTCTTATCAAAGCTAGGGAGGAGAAGCTTAGGGTAGAAGCCTCCATACCTAGAAAGCTAGAAGATGGTTGGGATCCTATGATTAAAATTAAGTTGAATAACTTCTCTTGCTATGCTTTATGTGATGTTGGAGCTAGTACCTCCGTTATGCCCAAAAGAATGTATGATATGCTTAAATTGAAACCTTTTGATCCTTGTTCTTTTGGTGTTCGTCTTATTGATTCTTCCGTGAAGAAACCTTTGGGGAACATCGACGATGTTCTTATCGTTGTCAATGACAATTATGTTCCCGTTGATTTTACTATTATGGATATTGAATGTGAACCTTCATGTCCAATTATTTTGGGACGTCCTTTTCTTCGCACCGTTGGTGCTATCATTGATATGAAAGAGGGTAATATAAAATTCCAACTCCCTCTCAAGAAAGGGATGGAACACTTCCCTAGAAATAAGATTAAGTTGCCTTTTGAGTCCGTTATACGGGCTAGCTATTCTTTTACTCGTGATAAAACTTGATCCTCTCTTTTTGCATCATGCCTAGCTTAAAGGCATAAAAGAAAGCGCTTTTGGGAGGCAGCCCACAACGAATAAAGTTTTATTTTGCTTTTGTTCTGTCTTGATGTTTGTTACTACAGTAGCATCATCATTGTATCTTTTCTTTTCAACTTTGTGCCAAGTTTAGCCTCCGATTGCAAGAAAATTCAAAAGTTGTGACGTGCTGTCCAGAAAACAGATTCTGTCCTTGTACAGAAAAATTCGAATAAAATCACCAGATCATATTTTTTTATCTGAATTTTTTTGACAGCGTGCTCTATACAATTGGCTTTCGGGCATCTGTTCTGAGTTTTTTTATTTGAGTTGCAGAAGTGCCCCGAAAAAATTATTTACTACCTGCTGGTCTGTTTTTCACAGATTCTGTCCTGTTTTGCCTTTTCTTCGTTTTGCAAACCTTGAGCTTGCTTTTTCTTTGCAAAAACCTTTTGGCAATCTTGAGAAACAGTAGCTCTTCAAGATTATCTTTATTTCCAGCAAGGAAAAATTATTTTATTATGGGTACTAACCTCGCTAATCAGATTATGATGAGTTATGTATGAAGGGAGTTTTCAAATGTGCGAGGGAAGATGATAAAAAGATTCAGGAGGGTCAAACGCTCAAGCTTGGGGATGCCCCCGTGCACCCCCAAGAAATATTCAAGAAGACTCAAGCGTCTAAGCTTGGGGATGCCCCCGTGCATCCCCTTCTCCATCAACAATTATTAGTTCGTCTTTCGTTCCACTATATTTTAATCACTTCATGCGTTATGTGCTATGCTTGGAGCGTCTTGCTTTTAGTTTCCTTTTTAGTTTTCTTTAGCTTTGCTTGCTATTCATAACGAGTTAGAACCCAGCCTTCTTTGTGTGGGAGAGAAACACGCTCCACTTCAACCTAGAACACAACATAGGATTTTCATGCTTATCTTTGCTGTGTGTGTTCTTTGTCTTTCCATAGCTACTGTCATGTTTAGCTCTTAGTTTTCATGCCTTTCTTTTTAAAGAGCTTTTGTTTAGTTGGTTGCTGAACTCTCTTGAGTTTTCATGTTTATATTGTTAAGAGAGTTTGCCTGTTGCACTGAGTTGTGTGTCTTAACTTAAAGTAGGTAATTGAGGTTGCTATTTCATTTTAGTAGTAACTTGCAATAGTTTTGAGGTATTGCCATGAGTAATGTCTGAACTTTTGGTGACAAGAGCTTTAGCCTATTAGTGATAGATGTCGTATTTTGGGAAATCCGTGTTTATTTTCGAAAACCTACAAAATAGTTGAGAACTTTAGCTACTAAATGGATCACTAATCTTTGGAGGGATCGAATATTAGAGTACACTCACGTACCATGAGCCGAGGATGCGCAAGGATAACCAAATCCCCATACACTCCTCCTCGGGGTACTTGTCTCTTTGAGAACCTCCTAATTAGATTGAGAGTTACCGATAATAAGTGCATGAGTTCTTCGGACTAATGTGAGTATTCGAAAGTTGACACTTCCACCTATCCATATTTTTCTAGCCTCTTCGGTACCGTGCATTGCGCTTTCTCACCTCGAGAGTTGGCGCATACTTCGCTGGTGCATCCAAATCCTTGGCACGATACGCTGTGCCATCATAAGCCTCATTATATCCTTCCTCAAAACAGCCATCATACCTACCTATCAAGGCATTTCCATAGCCTTTCCGAGATACATTGCCATGCAACATCCATCTTCTCATGACTTGATTTTCATGTCATACATGCTTTTTGCTTGATCGATGAGCCGCATGCTAGTTGGGCCTTGCCCTAATCATTGCTACATGACGCGCTAGTATCATTGCATATCCTGCTACACTGGCAGAGGCATACATTTGCATACATCATGATAGTTTCATTTTCTTTATGTTGAGTACTTTTGTAAAGTGTGAAAAATCTTCTATACTTATTGTAATACATAGAGTGTTGCCCCTAAAGTGAGGGAAAGATCCCAAAGAGGACAAATCAAAAGATCCCAAAGAGGACAAATGAGTGTTAAATAAAAAGAGCCATTGAGGCCACAAAAAAATAAAAAAAAAGAGAAAAAAGAGAAAAATAAATAAAAAGAGAGAAGGGGGCACACTACTATTTCTTTTGAGAGATCCACACTCGTACTCCATCTTATACCTTGTACTCCATAGAGATTATCATTCATGCATATAGCTATGTGGGAACCTTTACACTATAGAACTTGGCTTGTATATTCCAATGATGAGCCTCCTCAAAAGAGCTCTAGGTCTTCTTGAGCAAGCAAGTTGGATGCACCCCCACTAGTTCCATTGGAGAGCTTACCTTAGCTCATATGTGCATCCGTTACATGGAAATCCCTACTCCTCACATCATATCTATCATTTGGCTTTCTCTCGCCGATGATTGTCCTCATTGATGTGAGCCCTTCACACCCTTTTTGTCTTCCCCCTCTATCATTTTTCTCTCTTTGCCATCCTAAGTGTTGACTTTCTTGCTTACGCTCATCCATTGCATGAGTGCTCAAAATATCGAAAGGGAGTGGATCATTTTTGACTTGTACCTGGCTGACGGTCTGGGGATGAGTCAAGATAAGATTCCAAAGAAGACCAGGTGTGAAACTTTAGTAGATTAAGTTCTCAACAATACAAAAACTATGTTTTACTCTCTCATATATCCCTATCCCCTTTCTTGCATGCAAACACCATTTGGAGACATTCGAGTCACGGACAGCGAGAGCTCTTGCACCTTTATGTTCTTATGTTACTTGTTACAATGCTAATATAGACTTTTGCTTGTTATGACTTGAATTGGATTACGTGCCTTGATTGCTTTACTTTAAAGTTCTTATATGGTAGATAGCATGTCACCACAGAAATTATGCTTGTTATCATTTACCTACTCGAGGACGAGCAGGAATTAAGCTTGGGGATGTTGATACGTCCAAAACGTATCTATAATTTCTGCTTGCTCCATGCCTCTTTTGTGTGATATTGCTATGATATTTATGCACTTCCATACACTTTTGATCATATTTGGACTAACCTATTAACTCAGTGCACCACAGTGCCAGTTCCTGTTTTCTGCTGTTTTTCTATTTCAGGTTTCCCCCATATTAAAAGTGCCCTAAAAATTCCGGGAAAAATACAGGAAAATCAGCGTATCGGGAGCTTCAAGAAAAACCAAAGCAGGGCCAGAGGGGAGCCTGGGGTGGCCCAGGCGGCCACCCGGCACGGCCCCACCCCTGGCCGCGCTAGGGGGGCGCCTGGGGCCCCACCTCCGCCTCTGGTGACCCCCTTTTGCATATATATTGCTCGCGTCCCGAAACCCTCGAGGACGGAACCCTTTTTTACGATCTCGCCGCTGTTCCGCCGCCGCCGCGCTTCCAAGATCGGGAGCACCAGGAGAACTCTTCCCGGCACCCTGCCGGAGGGGAGAACCACCACCGGGAGCTTCTCCACCACCATGGACGCTTCCCGGATGAGTTGTGAGTAGTCCCCCTTGGACCATGGGTCCATGACCAGTAGCTATGTGATGTTCTCCTCCCCTCTTTGTTCTTCATGGATTAGACCTCGTGAGCTGCCCTACATGATCGAGGCACATATGTAATCTTTATGCTGTTGCTCTGCTGAGTTTGCTGGGATCCGATGGATTATGAGATTATGTTCAGATTGTGTTTGAGTAATATATTTGATTCACCTCTTTTATATTTATGTTCTTGAGTAATTCTTGCATGTTCTCCGTTGCTGTTTATTGCTTTGGCCAAGTAGTAGGTAGTAACTCCAAGAAGGAACGTTATGCTTGATTGTGGGTTCATGCCCCTCGATGACTAGTTTGAGTGACGGAAACATGAGTCTAGGGGATGTGCTGTTGCCACAAGGGGGAAAACAACGGTGCTTGTACTTGCGGGTGCAAGGATTGTTTACTTTACGCAAAGTTCTTTTAATGCAGTTGTCTGTTGCTTTGAGTTTACACTTTGGGTGGGACTCGCAACTTAATACCAGCGAGATGTTCTGGATAGATATCTCAAGGTGGATGATTAGTAGTAGATGCAGATGGATTTCGGTCTACTTGCCTTGGCGTACCGCCCATGCTTTTGAGCCTCTACCTTTCTTTACAGCATAGTTACCATTGGTTTGGGCACATAATTCTGTCAATTGCCCAGCTGTAATTTGTTTACCTCGCTTAGCTGTTTTATCGTCTTTTGGGAGAGAGACATCACTAGTGAACATCATGGGACCCCGGTCCATATTACCATCACTGATCACACCCGCTATTTACTTCTTGTTCTATTTCCTAGTTGCAGTCATACCTATCACTATTACCTCTTGCGTTTGATCCTTTGTAAACAGCAAGGCCGAAGGGATTGACAACCTCTCTGTACTCGTTCGGAGCAAAGTTATTTGTATTTGTGTGCAGGTCCTGTCAACCGCTAAGTTGGCGCCGTTAGCGTTGACACCTACTTGTTGGCCCTCGGAGTCTCACGGGATTCGATCCTTGGTATCTTGCCAAGGGAAACTTGCTGTTACGCTACATCTCAAACCTTCCACTTGGGGTAACCAACGAGGGGCGAGAAGCCATCATCCATGACGTTCAAAACGTCGTTGAAGTCCCGGTTCTAAGCCGTAAAGCATGGCACACTGAACTATCGTGTAGTCATCAGACCGCGTCTGCCAGACGTTCAAAGCGTCTAGATTAGCGGGAGGGGGCTTGTCACCTAGCAGTGCTTCAAGGACATAATTCTTCTGTGCAGCAATGAGGATAATCCGCAAGTTACGGACCCAGTCCGTGTAATTGCTACCATCATCTTTCAACTTAGCTTTCTCTAGGAATGCATTAAAATTCAAAGGAACGGTAGCATGGGCCATTGATCTACAACAACATAGATATGCAAAAACTATCAGGACTAAGTTCATGATAAATTAAAGTTCAATTAATTACTTAAAGAACTCCCACTTAGATAGACATCCCTCCGGTCATCTAAATGATCACGTGATCCAAATCAACTAAACCATGTCCAATCATCACGTGAGATGGAGTAGTGTCAATGGTGAACATCTTATGTTGATCATATCTACTATATGATTCACGCTCAACCTTTCAGTTTCCAGTGTTCTGAGGCCATATATGTATATGCTAGGCTCGTCAAGTTTAACCCGAGTATTCTGCGTGTGCAAAACTGGCTTACACCCTTTGTATTTGAATGTAGAGCTTATCACACCCGATCATCACGTGGTGTCTCGGCACGACGAACTTTCGCAACGGTGCATACTCAGGGAGAACACTTATACCTTGAAATTTAGTAAGGGATCATCTTATAATGCTACCGTCGTTCTAAGCAAAATAAGAAGCATAATAAGATAAACATCACATGCAATCAAAATATGTGACATGATATGGCCATCATCATCTTGTGCTTTTGATCTCCATCTCCAAAGCACCGTCATGATCACCTTCGTCACCGGCGCGACACCTTGATCTCCATCGTAGCATCGTTGTCGTCTCGCCAACTATTGCTTCTATGACTATCGCTATCGCTTAGTGATAAAGTAAAGCAATTACATGGCGATTGCATTTCATACAATAAAGCGACAACCATATGGCTCCTGCCAGTTGCCGATAACTTTACAAAACATGATCATCTCATACAAAACCGTATAACTCATCATGTCTTGACCATATCACATCACAACATGCCCTGCAAAAACAAGTTAGACGTCCTCTACTTTGTTGTTGCAAGTTTTACGTGGCTGCTACGGGCTTAGCAAGAACCTTTCTTACCTACGCATACAAAACCACAATGATGTTTCGTCAAGTATGTGTTGTTTTAACCTTCAAAAGGACCGGGCGTAGCCACACTTGATTCAGCTAAAGTGAGAGAGACAGTCACCCGCCAGTCACCTTTAAGTAACGAGTGCTCATAACGGTGAAACCAGTCTCGCATAAGCGTACGCGTAATGTCGGTCCGGGCCGCTTCATCTCACAATACTGCCGAAGCAAAGTATGACATGCTGGTAAGCAGTATGACTAGTATCGCCCGCAACTCATTGTGTTCTACTCGTGCATATCATCTACGCATAGACCTGGCTCTGATACCACTGTTGGGGAACGTAGTATTTTAAAATTTTCCTACGATCACGCAAGATCTATCTACCAAATGTATAGCAACGAGAGGGGAGAGTGTGTCTACGTACCCTCGTAGACCGGGAGCGGAAGCGTCAAGTGACGCGGTTGATGTAGTCGAACTTCTTCGCGATCCAACCGATCAAGCACCGAACGTACGGCACCTCCGCGTTCAGCACATGTTCAGCTTGATGACGTCCCACGAGCTCTTGATCTAGTTGAGCTTCACGGGAGAGTTTCGTCAGCACGACGGCGTGGTGACGGATATGATGTATCTACCGGCGTAGGGCTTCGCCTAAGCACTGCAACGGTATGACCAAGGTGTGTTTCTATGGAGGGGGGCACCGCACACGGCTAAAACAATTCAACTTGTGTGTCTTTGGGTGCCCCCCTGCCCCCGTATATAAAGGAGCAAGGGGGAGGCCGACCGGCCCTCTATGGCGCGCCAGGAGAGGCAATCCTACTAGGAATAGGATTGCAATCATATTCCTAGTAGGAGTCCACCAAGAAGGAGAGGGGGAAGGAAGGAGAGGGAGAGAGGGGCCGCGCCCCCTCCCCTAGTCCTATTCGGACTGCCCCTAGGGAGGGGGCGCGCCACCTCCTGACTGCTGCCCTCTTTCTCCCCTATGGCCCACTAGGGCCCACCATTCCCCCGGGGGGTTCCGGTAACCCCCCCC
>LR738713.1:616115843-616130229 GCA_902687465.1 Secale cereale
CCCCCCCCCCCGGCACTCCGGTAAATTCCGAAACTTTCCAGAACACTTCCGGTGTCCGAATATAGTCGTCCAATATATCAATCATCACGTCTCGGACATTCCGAGACTCCTCGTCATGTTCGTGATCTCATCCGGGACTCCGAACTACCTTCGGTACATCAAAACTCATAAACTCATAATACCGATCGTCATCAAACGTTAAGCGTGCGGACCCTACGGGTTCGAGAACTATGTAGACATGACCGAGACTCATCTCCGGTCAATAACCAATAGTGGAACCTGGATGCTCATATTGGCTCCTACATATTCTACGAAGATCTTTATCGGTCAAACCACATAACAACATACGTTGTTCCTTTTGTCATCGGTATGTTACTTGCCCGAGATTCGATCGTCGTTATCTCTATACCTAGTTCAATCTTGTTACCGGCAAGTCTCTTTACTCGTTTCGTAATACATCATCTCGTGACTAACTCATTAGTCTTTTGCTTGCAAGGCTTATTATGATGTGTATTACCGAGAGGGCCCAGAGATACCTCTCCGACACTCGGAGTGACAAATCCTAGTCTTGATCTATGCCAACACCATGAACACTTTCGGAGACACCTGTAGAGCATCTTTATGATCACCCAGTTACGTTGTGACGTTTGATAGCACACAAGGTGTTCCTACGGTATACGGGAGTTGCATAATCTCATAGTCATAGGAACATGTATAAGTCATGAAGAAAGCAATAGCAATAAAACTAAACGATCATAGTGCTAAGCTAACGGATAGGTCTAGTCAATCACATCATTCTCCTAATGATGTGATCCCATTGATCAAATGACAACTCATGTCTATGGCTAGGAAACATAGCCATCTTTGATCAATGAGCTAGTCTAGTAGAGGCATACTAGGGACATACTATTTTGTCTATGTATTCACACATGTATCAAGTTTCCGATTAATACAATTCTAGCATGAATAAAAGACATTTATCATGATATAAGGAAATACAAATAACATCTTTATTATTGCCTGTAGGGCATATTTCCTTCACCCTTCCCTAAGGACGGTCCTCTCGGGGCTGATCCCTCCAGGCGTCCTCGCGGGGCTGGCCGCGCCAACGGTCCTCCCGAGGCTGTTCATGCCACTCCTGACGGGGTCCACGGTCGCCCCAGTGTCCTCCGGTCTGACCTCCCCCGCGGTCGTAAACACGGCTGCTGCGCTCGGGGCGTTGGATGACACGTCCTTCACGGAGGGCCCTGAGCTCTTGACAATCATGGGTGTTGTGGTTGTGCATGTTGTGGAAGGCGCAAAACGCTGGGCCGTTCTTGGGTGGCTCCGGGTAGTCGCGACCGCACTTCATTTCTATTTCGGCTGCAAACACTGCTGCTCCCTTGCGCTTCACGTCCTTGCCTTTGGCCTTCTTGTCTTCGGTTTCAGCAGCGGGGAGCTCGACAAGCGAGAGGTGCCCCTCCTCTGCCCTGGCGCACTTGGTTGCGAGGTTGAATAGCTCCAAGGACGTGTACAGATCTTCGTGGATGGCAATCTCTTCTTTCATCTTGACGTCACGGGCACCATCTGAGAACGCCAAAATGATGGCCTCGTCCGTGACCTTGGGGGTCTTGACCCGGACACTGTTGAAGAGCTAGATAAACTTCTGCAGGGTTTCTCCTGGTTGTTGCTTGATACGTCGCAGGTCACCCGCGGCCGGGGGGGGGGGCGGTCTCGAGTGCCCTGGAAGTTGGCGATGAACCGGTCGCACATCTCGCTCCAGGTGGAGATCGATCCCGCGGGCAGGTTCAAGATCCATGAGCGCGCGCCATCCTTGAGGGTCGTGGGGAACCAGTTCGCCATGATCTTCTCGTTGCCGCCGGACGCCTCGATGCTCAGCTCATAGAGCTGCAGGAACTCCACAGGGTCGGGGGTGCCGTCGTAGCATGGAGGCGGGTCGGGCTTGAACTTCCCAGGCCAGTTGACGTCGCGCAGCTCGGGAACGAGGGCCTTGCAGCCTGCTGTCGACACCGTAGCTTGCTGGGATGGTGGGACTTGGTCTTGGTCCTCGGACGCCGCCGCAGCGGGGGACGCGCGGTCTCGACGATGCGGTGGAGGGAGCGCAGGTGCTCCGCCGCGGGGCCGCTGGACCTCCTGACAGCTTCCTTCTTCATGCACTGGCACCGCGCATGGGTTGTCACGCCCCGGGGCCAGATGCCTTGGGTCTTGGGCGATGCCTTGACGCTGAGGTAGCAGTGGAGCTTCTTGGGCCTCGTCGTCCTCATGGGGAGGCGGACAAGGCAGGGAAAGGGACGGCACCGGAGAGCCCCCTGCGGCGCTGACGAGCTCGGCGATGCGGTCGAGCCATTCTTCATAGAAGTCGTCGACGGGGCGGTAGCGCAGGAGCTCACGTGCCATGAGCAACGCAACCTGCGCATCTGCGGGTCCGAGACGAGCATGGGACGAAGAGATCGCCGGAGTCAGCGACGGGGTAGCGGTGCGTCCATCGCGCTACACGGAGGGGTGTAGAGATGATGCCTGCTGTTCTTGCCGCGCCGGACCAGTTGCGGCGTTGGCAGCGGGCCATGGACAACGACGGGGTGGCCCGCCGGCAGGAGGGGTCTGAGCAACGCGGGCGGCAAGGGCAGCCCGCTGCTCAGCACGGGCTCTGCGAGCGTCGGCCATGACCTGCTGGAACGGCAAAGTACTAAATGACGGAAGGGAAGTTTCAGCGCACCCCTACCTGGTGCGCCAAAATGTCGGATGTGGAGTTCCGGCAAAACCCTTAAGGTTCGAACTCTAGGGTGTGCACGAAGATCTATCCTTCCGCCCTAGCTTGTCTACTGAACAGTCCTAAGCCTACCTCGTCAGATCCGATGAACAAGAGACACAAGATTTATACTGGTTTGGGCCACCGTTGTGGTGTAACACCCTAATCCAGTGTGGTGTAGTGGATTGCCTTGTAGGCAGAGGAAGAACTAGTACATGGATGAACTGCCTCCTGGGGAGAGGTGTTCTTGAGCTCTGGTGAGCTTGTGGTGTGTGGCCTTCAAGTTGATCGGCTCAAGATGAGGTCAACTACGTCTCCTCTGAGATGATCCCTACGGTGGTGGCAAGTCCTATTTATAGTGGCCAGGGTCCTATTCCCAAATATTGAGCGGGAAGGAATCCCACAACAGCTAAATTTGAAGGGGGACAGCTAGTACAAGCTATCCTGACAAAAGGTGGTCTTCGCTGCCAAAGGCTCTGGTGGTGACGCCGCCGTGGGCTCTGCGATGACCTCTGTCCTGCCGTCCTGCTGGTCTTGGCCTCGTTGCACCGATATGGAAACCTTTAACTGACGCCTCGGGACTCCGCGCATGCGCCTATTACTTTAGCAACGAAGAGGAAACTGGCACTCCACGCCCGCTGGCGCCCTCCTGGCTTTGGTCGTCACTGCTCACGTCACGAGGACCTCGCGAGGTGTCCCTCGCCTTGATATCGCCGATCCTCACGAGCCGGCCTGGCGAGGTCGTCCCAGGGGATGTCCTGTGTCGTCCGCCTCGCGAGGGTCTTGAGTGTTGCTGAAGATGCTGGGCCACACTAGGCCGTCTTGCGAGCCATGCTCTGGGCCGCAGGCAGGCAAGTCTGGGTACCCCCATTCCCAGAATGCCGACAGTATCTTTGCCTCTCGCCTTGCTCGACGCTTTGATATACCTATTAGGCATTATGGAAAAGAGGAGAAATTTCTACCCACTATTTATTTAGATTATGACAGCATGGTGGCACATAAATGTATTCGTTCTGATGAGGAAAAGATGCTTATTTATAATGAGATATTCAGCCAGAATAGTTTTCAGACTATTACTTTGCCTGCACCTTCTTTGTTCGATATTCATTCAGGAAGGTACACTATTTGGCTCAAGGACATCCACATATTTTAAAGACTTCCACAACCTTCAGTACCTGAGCCAGCACCAGCCCTGGATCCGTATCATGAGCATCTCTTTCAGTGGGAGCCGCAGGAGCTCGCCAGCCAGTGGAACCCTCATGATCCACCTCAGTATCCAGGAGAGGGCTACTTTGAGCCATGGCCCTAGACCAACTTAGGCCAAAAGCCTAAGCTTGGGGGAGTACGTATTTCTCACCGACATTACATTCATGCTTACACATTCATTCCAGTTGTCGGTGTTCATACTTTTTCATTGTATTATTCATGTTAGTTTATTTTTCTCGCTTTATTATTATGTGTTTGAAAAACTCTGAAAAAACCCAAAAATATTGCTTGCTTCTTTTTTTTTTCTTTCTAGTTAGTTTCTTAGTAGTTTGTAGTGTTAAAAGAAAATCCAAGTTCTTCTTTTGTTTGTTGGGAGCTTACCCATCTAAATAGTTTTTCTCGTTTTTGTTTTGCTTTCTTCAGAAAACCAAACACTCAAAAAACTGTTTATATTGTTATGATGGTTGAACAGATGGGAGTTAAATATTCCAGCAAAAGATAAAATCTTAGGCTGCCAGTAATGAGAGTATTATAAGCGTTGTCATGCGTGTCTATAAAACTGTTTAAATGATATGACACATAATTAATTAAGAAAAGATAGGGCTGTGGTATCATGTCATAATATCGTATCATATTAGATATTGTATTGTACTACTTTGTGTAATGCATTACAAAAATAGTATCATACACTAATATCATATGCATGATATTAGTATATGATATTGTCGTTACGAGCAGCCTTACCACAGTCTGAAAGCATCAGAACTAATGACGATTAAGAACCGAACGCACTCGTACTACACGCACAGCGAGAACAGTTTGAAGTTGAAAAAAAGAACAAGAAAAGTTGCACAAATGGACACTGCTTTTGTCTAAAAATGATGGGTTCAGTCGGCTTGCAAGGGTCCCGTTGTGTCTCGTAGCAAAGGTGCCACTCGTTCATCGGCGGGGAGTGGTGGCCAAAGCACTAATAAGTTACTATACTAAAGCGGAAAGGCTTTGCCTTTTTTTTTTAATCATATACTATTTATTTACGTCACTATATGTGAATAGTAGTATATATAATATACTAAAGCAGAAAGGTTTGCCTTTTTCTTTTCTGACTTTTTATGCTTATACTATTCATTTACATCAACGCCGGCGAACAGTAGCAGTAACAGTATCACGTGCAAAAACACAAACATCTGTGAATTAAACCCTTTAAGAGTTGCGCAAGGAGCGATCCCTGGTGATAGACACGTCATCGCAGGCGCACTATTCGGGTGGCCAATCGGGATCAAGCTTTGCGCTAGCCAATCGCGTTCGTCGGAGCAGGTTCTTCTCTTCTTCACACGACCTCTCCTCTCATTTTCTTCGCTGCTAAGAAAGTAAGAGAGAAACTGGCCAGATTCAGCCGCCTCCTCCCCTCCGCGTACTTGCGCCGCCGCCTCTGCCACTTCTCCCGCGTCTTCTCGTCCCCGTTCCTCTCTCCATCCCTGCTCGTCCCCTCCCCCTTGACCGCCTCTCTCCTCCTCTGAAGGAGCACGAGGCATGCCGCTGCTCCTGAGCCGCCTCCAGCCCACGTCCCACACCCCTCATCCCCTCCCTGGTGCTCCTTCGCCACCTCCTTAATCCACCAAATCCACCCCGTCCCCATCCGCCTGATTCACTCTGTCGAGGTTCCAGCGTGAGAGTATCACGGGCAGAGAGGGAGAGGATGAGTCGTGGGCGGCAGTGAGGCATGATCTGGCGACTGCGCGCGATCTGGAGAGCCAGTGGGTGGTGGTGTGCGATCTGGAGAGCCGGTGGGTGGTGGTCGTCGTAGATCCTCATCGTTTCTTCCGGAGAGGAGCTCGTCGAGAATCCCCTCTTCTCCATTATGTTTGCGACGGGGGTGCTCAGCGATGATCTTCTTCTCTAGACGCAATGGAAATCGTCAAGGTGCGCCCTCACTCCCCTCCTCCTATCTAGGTATGCTAAATTCGTGTTGGTTGATGGTTTGGCATTCAGTTTATCTAATTCGCATCTAGATGTTTTCTAAGGATGTCACATCTAATCTCCCACATAATAACGTAGCAACAAGGAACAAAAAAAATCTAGGACAAAAAAACAGACCACAAACATAGTGGACATCAGGTTAGATGTCACATCTAGATGTGTCCTAGGCAGATCCTTTGGCATTTATTCTTCGGAATCTCGACTCCTTGTCCTTGACAACATATATGGTGGCTGGGTTGAAGAAAAGGGACCAAGGTACTGCCCAGCAATTGAAGAGACAATGTTATATCATGAACAATTTTTTGCTTTGTTACGTTGTTCCATATAACATTATATTTTGATCTATTATGTGTAATCGACCTAAACTTGCAAAGATCTTGGAAAGAAAAATTAGTTTCGGTATATGAAATATATTATTTGCCAATCACATCTGAAATATGAACGGATATTTCTTTGTTGCGGATTGTAAGGTTCAAAGATAAAGAATCTAATCAGGTGTTTTTGAACCAGATGGTAGAAATTTCCCTGAGCTATATCTACAGGTCTCTAGCTATGCTTCAGTTATGCATATTTCATCATTTTTCATTTTTCACCAATTGTTCTCAGTCTGATACTTTAGTATCAGTTGCTCTCATCTGTGCTATTTGATGTGTAAAAATCATCTTCTGCAATAGTGTTACTCAAAACTTACAACCTCATGGGTTCCTTTTGTTAGTAAATGTTGTGAAAACATTGAACTTTATGATGGACCGGATGCACTAGAATTTTTTTTGTTCATGTTTCTTCATAACTTTTAAAATATGGTGTCTAGGTGTAGTTCAGTAATTTTGACATGTATATTGTTGTAGGTTGAGGCTGTATGAACTAAGTGAGCACAAGGTAAAAGGTGAGGGCAATTGTCAGTTAGTACTTATAAGTGCCATCCTCACCTCAATATTTAGTTTTGTTTTGTTGAGATGAGCATTATAGCATGCATTTGATCATAAACATGTTCATTAGCTAAGTCTATTTCATATCAGGTATTGTCTCATTGATATTCTCCAGCAGCGATGATATATAAACAAGGTAAAAGGTGATGGCTTCTTACTGTATATAAACACAACTTTCATCCATTCTTGTTGGGCATGATGCAACTATTTTGGCCTAACCTTTCTTTTTCTAAAACTTCAATGCTGAAAAACGTTTCGTGCATCATTTGAACAGGGTCGGGGCAAATAGAAAGTGTTGGACAAAGGGCGGGTGCAGGAAGGAGGCCATGGCGAGCCCGATGCCCGTAGGCGGAACACTAGTGCAGAACCGGGCAATAGCACCGGTTCGTAAGGCCCTTTAGTGCCGGTTTCATAACCGGCACTAAAGTGTGGTCACTAAAGCCCCCCCCCCCTTTAGTACCGGTTCAGCACAAACCGGTGCTAAAGGGCAACCACGTGGCACGAGCCAGCTCCGTGGGCCGGGAGCCCTTTAGTACCGGTTGGTACTACAAGGTTTGGGGGGGTTTTGGTTTTGTGATTTCTTTTTCATTTAATTTTGTGTTTTCCATTTAATTTTTTTCGTTTGCTGGTATTTTACGATACTACACATTGTACACGTTATGCATATATATATATATATATATATATATATATATATATATATATATATATATATATATATATATATATATATATATATATATATATATATCATCAAATGTCTCACACAAACCACCAATATATTCACACATACACACATGTATAGCTATATACAATTTCTCCTACATTTTGCCTTCGGAGCCAGTGGCATTAGCCTAATTGGTGCCTTCAGAGCACGATGACAATTGGAAGTGGTTCATGGGGGCGGTAGCGGGTAATGGTATTCTTCCTTTGGATCTATGACCTATTCGAGCAAAAATCCCGCTATTTCCTCTTGAAGTGCTTGTACGCGCTCCGTTTCTAGGAGCTTGTCCCGCACCTCTTTGAACTGTTAAGAAGGAGATCAATATGCATGTTTATTAGTTGTGTGACTAGATATCGATAATGGTGTAAAAATTGTGAATAGTGTTCTGACAAACGTACTCATTCCTGTCTTTGAGATCTGCTCTTTTCGGACATCATCATGCGAATATTCTCGAAAACGCAGTATGCACACAGATCAGTCCCCTGCGCCTACTTCAGGGCCTTTACGAGAATGGAATTTGATCAGATAATAATTAATCAAGCATGATAATTATTGAGATAATGGCAGCTAGCTAGTTAGCTAGTACTACTTAATTACTTACCTTGGGTCGAAACCATTTCAGGCTTTGTTTCCATTCGCCTGGAGTGACGCTGATGAATCTTGCCCAAGCCCTGCCCGCTGACAAAGAAAATGAATAAATGGGTTATTAAATAGTTCATATCAGGAAATGACGAACTAAATAGGCCGAGATATATAGTTAATAATGATTGAAATTACCTATTGACTATCCCTTTCAAGATGGTGTAGTCACTTTGTTTTTTATGTAGTGAGTCTAGTACTTCAACTGTTCCAGCGTCAACTTTAATGATACACAAGATCCAGTGAAATCTGCATGCACACACGTTTGGATGTTTTAATTAAGCGGACATATGTAAGCAGAAACATGTAGCTAGCTAGTAGGCAAAAACAGAGAATTTGTAGTACAAGAGAGTATGACTCACTGGAAGTTGTAAGGAAGTAGTATATCATCATTGTATTTGAGGCACTTCAAGAACTGTAGCATGCTGTCCTCTACATGTTTTTTATAATATTCACCTAGGTTCCATGTGTATTCATTAACGGTGTTTGGGTCAATGAACCCAATGCCATAGCGTCCAGCTTTTTTCATTTCATACATCTTCATCCTGCATAATACCACAGAAAAGAATATAGTGAGGATAATTACAGGTAATGATTGATCAAAAGGATCACTACAGCTAGCTTGAGACTTAAATTACAGAAAGAAATCACTTCCAGACAATAGCAACTGACGATAGATTTGTCGAGTGCTTCTTGATTCTATAACTGAAATAGTTCAGTATACTCAACGGACACATCGTTCTCATGGTAGTAATGATCTTTCTTGACTTTCACCATGAGGGACACTCGATTGGAACTCTTGGTAATGGCCATGTACCATTGATGCAATTCATACATTCTCGTTGGGAGCTTCTTGACCTCGTCTGGCTTGACCAAAGGTTCGCCCCGGACGTATTTCCGTTTTATTTCCTCCTCTGTAAGCACAGGCATGGGCTCGATCTTGAGGAGTTGTCCAACAGTGATGTTTAGCATTTCAGCCTGCTTTATATGCTCCTCGGTTATTATCACATTGCCGTCTCCGGGAACGTAAACTCTTTGCCCACAATAATATTGGGCGCGCGTACTCTCACGTGTTGTTGGCACAACAAGCGAGGGGATCGATTGCTCCGCCTGTTCTCCCAGCTGGGGAAGGGTTTTCCCGCATTTTTTGACAGCTGCTTGTTGTTTGCTCGAGCTCGAGCTCGCCTCCTTCTGTAGACGTGCTCGATTTAACTTCCTGATCTGGCGCTCATAGTCTGTGTCAACAGGCTCGGGAGCTGGTGGTTGAGCCATACGAACGAAGTGGTCAATCTTTTCCTCAGGCACTTTCTCCCTTGGCGGCGGTGGTGGTTTCGGTCCAAAATGGTCGTCCACTTCTGCCCGCACTATGGCATTGGTTTGCTCCTCCGTCCTGTCGTAAGCCCTCTGAGGAGGATCAGTGAGGCTTGGACCATATTTAGGTCGCTTGCCTCCGCCTGTACTTCCTGTACTGCCTCAACTCGTACCACTACGCACCATAGCTGCGGGGTGTCTCTTCTACGATTGCTGAGGCGGTGGAGACGGCTGACGGGGCTGAGTTGGACGAGGAGGAGTGGCCTGAAGCTGTGCCGGACTTGGAGGAGAAGTGGCCTGAAGTTGTGCCGGACTTGGAGGAGGAGTGGACGTCTGACGCTGTGTCGGACTTGGAGGAGGAGTGGCCTGACGCTTTGCCGGACTTGGAGGAGGAGGAGTGGCCTGACGCGTTGGTGGACTTGCAGGAGCGGGAGTCTGCTGACTCGGTGGCGGACTTCGACGAGGAGTCGGCTGACGCGGTGTCGGTGGCCTTCGAAAGATGATGCAATCCTTTCTCCATAGGATGAGACGATGTTTGGCCTCTCCGAGTGTGTGCTCGTCATCACCTCCAGGAATGTCAAGCTCTAGCCCCGAATATTGGTCCACCACCTCATCAACCATGACACGAGCATAGCCTGCTGGAATCGGGTTGCAATGGAAGGTTGCCTCGGGGGGATTTGTTAAAGCTTGGGCGTTCGCCACCTTCATGGATATGTTCTTCATTTTGAAGTGTAGCTCGCAGTTAGTGTTCTCAATGATGTCATCCATGGGGTATCTATCCAGCATTGCGTCGCCCGGGGCGGAACCCACGCTGCTTCTCGGCATGGATGGGCCGGTGGTATGCAATGCTGGATCATCCGCTAGCTATTGCAGCTGCTGAGACCCCCTTTGCTGGCTAAGTGAGTCGATCTGCTCCTGCTGCCGCTGGAATTTGTCTGCCAAGTCCGCGTGCTTTGATTCTAGGCCTTGAAGGCATTCAATGTCCAGCTTCCTCTGCTTCTCCTCCGCAATCTTCCTTCTCGCACGGGTTCTGTAGCCGGTGTTCCAGTCCGAAAAGCCCTCAAACCACGGCATAGCGCCCTTGCCTCGTGTTCTTCCCAGGTGTTCAGGATTTCCCAGGGCACGCGTAAGCTCGTCGTTCTCTATGTTGGGCTGGAACACCCCCGTTCGAGCCTCTTCTATTGCAATAAGTAGCTCCTCGTCGGCTCCTTTCAGACGCCTTCAACGAAACTTTGCCTGTCTTCGGGTCCAACTCCCCCCCATGCGCATAGAACCAAGTCCTGCACCTGGGGGGGCAGCTCCTAGTAACCGGAGTGACACCTGCATCCTCCATCCCTTTCTCAAACTTATCCCACTTAGGCATTCCCACCGCGTAGCCACCTGGCCCCAGCTTATGGAACTTATCCTTTTTTCGGCATTCTTCTTGTTTATTCTCGTCCGTTCCTTAGCTAATTCTGAATCCTTGAATTTCACGAAATCGTCCCAATGAGCACTTTGCTTCTCTAGATTTCCCTCGAATACTGGAGTCTTCCTTCCTCCCTTGACGTACTTGTCTCATTCACGATTCTTGTGGTTCTTGAATGCAACCGCCATCTTCCTAAGAGCAGCGTCCTTGACTTTCTGCTCATCTTCTTCTGTGAAATGATCTGGTAGGGTGAAATGTTCCATGAGAGTATTCCAAAGCAGACTTTTTTATCTGTCGTCGACAAAAGTAACATCTGCACGTGGCTTTGCCGGCTTTCTCCATTCTTGAAGGGAGATCGGGAGTTGGTCCTTCACAAGAACTCAGCACTGTCGAACGAACTTGTCCGCAATCTTCTTTGGCGCTAATGGTTCGCCATTAGGTCTGATTAACTCGATATTGTACTTTACGCCCTCCTTCAACAATTTGTTCGGGCCTCGTTTCGTCCTGTTGCCTGAAGATTTGCTCGATCCGGATGGCTGAAAGAAGAAAGATCGATTCATTAATATATCTTCAACTCATTTATAACATGTGAGATCACCAGATGTGCCTGCTTATATAAATATATATATATACCTCGCCAGTCTTTGTTGTTTCAAGATCAACATTTTCTTCGTCATCATCGTAGTTCATGACTTCATCAATTCGGTCGTCGCGATCGAATATCATATCACCCTCTCCGGTGTTGTTTAGAAATTCGGAGCCGTCATAATCTTTTTCATTCTGATCATCATCTGGCCTGCGAGGATGGCGTATCATATCGAACAGGGTCTGTTCTCCCACTCTGCCGTTATTGTCCGCCATAGCTTTTATTTAACTAATCCAAAAGAAATATAAAACAATTAAGTATTCAAATTACATCGTCTCAAATAATAGATATAATCTCAAATACATCGTCTCGAATAATATATAATCTCGAATACATCGTCTCGAATAATATATAATATCGAATACATCACTGTCTAGGTAGCTAATAAAGATCGAATACTACAGAAGAATGTAGGACACTCGCAGTTCCTGCGGCGCGGGCGGTGGACACCCAAAGAGAAGGAACCCTCACAGGATCATAGCTGAAGTGAGATCCCTGAAGAAACTGCCAGGTATTGGAGAACCTGCCGCCCTCTAACGCAACCATGTAGCGATGGACGTGCTCGTCCTCCTCCCTGACACGGCGACGTACCACCTCCGGCAAGGCCGGCTCCCTCCGCACCGAAAGTGGCCCACGCGAACGCCACCAAACGAGATCAGGGTCGACGACGGGACCCGGGGCCGGGTTCCTCATCAAGCGGCGCGCCCCTCCAGGCAGCACCTCCCAGTGCCAGCCCGGCGGAGCCCAGTCCCGGACATGGGTCAGCCGGACGTCGTCGTGGACAGGTCGACGGCGAGGATGCGGGCCGGGCATCGTCGAGAACAAATACTAGCTATATGCCCGCAAAAAGTAACATTTTTTAATGATTGGATTTTGATAACTAAAATTTCTAACATTTATATATATAACTAACATTTCTAACAATGCTATATAACTAACATTTCTATAACATTTCTAATATTTCTATAACTAAAAAACAGAAAAACAAATTATAACATTTCTATATATATAACTAACATTTCTATAACATTTCTAATATTTCTAGAACTAAAAAAAAGAAAAAAATTCTAACTTTTTTATAACTAACACTATATGCAAACATAACATTCTAAATTTCTATAACTAAAAGTATAGGAAACTAAAAAAAATCGATCATCGTCTAACAATTTGAAAGTTAATCTAATTCATCTAGCTAAAACTAACATTTCTAAAATTTCTAACATTTCTATATAACTAACATTTCTATATACTGTTTAAAATTAATCTAATTCATCTAGCTAAAACTAAAATTTCTAAAAACAGAAAAAGTGTGTGTGTGTGTGTGTGTGTGCGCGCGCGTGTGTGTGTGTGCGCGCGCGTGTGTGTGTGCGAGGGGCCGGGGGAGAGGGCCTCACCGCGCGGGCGAGGTCGAGGCGACGGCGCGGCAAGGACGAGGCAACGGCGATGGGGGCGGCGACGGTGACGGTGGCGTCGACGGGGGCGGCGACAGCGAACGGGGACGGGGATGGCGACGGGGCGGCAACAGCGAACGGGGACGGGGGCGGCGCGCGACGGCGACGGGGGCGGAGACGGCGACGGGGACGGGGACTGGGGCTGCGCGCAATGGGCGGCGACTGCGTCGACGGAGAGAAAGAAACAGAACAGAACAGAGGGAAAACTGAAAATTTGTAAGTGTTGTATATATAGGATGACCTTTAGTATCGGTTGGAGCCACCAACCGATACTAAAGGCCTGTTTTGGTCAGGCCAAGCGGCGTGAAGGGCACCCCTTTAGTACCGGTTGGTGGCTCCAACCGGTAGTAAAGACCCCCCCCCCCCATTTAGTACCGGTTGTAGCCACGACCCGGTACTAAAGGGTGTGCGCTGCCAGGCGAGGGGCGCAGAAGTTTAGTCCCACCTCGCTAGCCGAGGGGCAGCCGCACTGGTTTATAAACCCCGTCGCGGCTGCTCCTTCGAGCTCCTCTCTACTGCAGGCTATTGGGCCTAACTTTGCCATGCTGCCCTGTGAGTCTGCTGGGCCTTTATGGGCCTGTAAATACAGGCCCAGGGCCTTGCAGGCCCATAGGGCAGCGTGCATCAATTTTTTTATATGGTATTTCATTTTATATCTAACTAAAATTTCTATATCTAAAATTTATCTAACAAACATTTTATCTATCTAACATTGCCGCAAATATATCTAAAATTTCTATCTAACATTTCTATATCTAAAATTTTATATCTAACTAACATTTCTATATATGAAATTATCTAACAAACATTTTATATCTCATTTAACTCTCTAAAAACAAATCAGTAAAATGAATGAAAAATACCAAATGAATTCAGAAAGGGTTGATAATTGATTCTGTGGATTTGAATGGTGCATTTTGAACACACAACAAGTCTGGGGTTCAAAAAAGTTCAAAAAAATGCAATGCCTTTGTAACATGAGTTTTCGTCCTAAACCGTGATACCTCGAAAGAGATTGTCCATTTTGTACACGAAGTGCATCCAGTTTTTGCTGTGACCCTTTCTACTTTTTTGCACGTGCCATGTGGGTCAAATGATGATACCATGCCAAGTTTCAACCTTTTTAGAGTTCAATTTGTGCTGCTTTTCAATTTCACGGTCATTTAGCTCTCTAAAAACAAATCATCAGTAAATGAATGAAAAATACCAAATGAATTCAGAAAGGGCTGATAATTGATTATGTGGATTTGAATGGTGCATTTTGAACACACAAAAACTCTGGAGTTCAAAAAAATGCAATGCCTTTGTATCATATGAGTTTTCGTCCTAAACCCTGATACTTCGAAAGA
>LR738713.1:616131142-616191688 GCA_902687465.1 Secale cereale
ATTTAGCTCTCTCAAAACAAATCAGTAAATGAATGAAAAATACCAAATGAATTCAGAAAGGGCTAATAATTGATGATGTGGATTTGAATGGTGCATTTTGAACACACAAAAACTCTGGAGTTCAAAATAAGGCAATGCCTTTGTATCATATGAGTTTTCGTCCTAAACCCTAATACTTCGAAAGAGATTGTCCATTGTGTACACGAAGTGCATCCAGTTTTTGCCGTGACCCTCTCTACTTTTTTGCACATGCCATGTGGGTGAAATGATGATACCATGCCAAGTTTCAACATTTTGAGAGTTCAATTTGTACTGCTTTTCAATTTCACGGTCATTTAGCTCTCTCAAAACAAATCAGTAAATGAATGAAAAATACCAAATGAATTCAGAAAGGGCTGATAATTGATGATGTGGATTTGAATGGTGCATTTTGAACACACAAAAAGTCTGGAGTGCAAAAAGAGGCGCAATGCTCGTTAATTAGCTTCAAGCCTTTCGCAGAAGTGTACAAAGCACTGCACATATATAGCTCCGTGCAGTCTACACTATTCCTCAAGGTTTGAAGCTAAGCAACGTGCAGGTGAACATTGCGCCTCTCCCATATTGTCTGTGCACTCAAGGCTTATAAACCGCTCCTAGTGCCTCTCTCTTGGCGAGGTGGGACTAAAAATCAGCTTACTAAGATACTTTAGTACCGGTTCATGCCATGAACCGGTACTAAATATGCCTAGCGTAAATGATGTTAAAAAATGCATTGACCATCATTGATCTTTTTGTGTACAATTTAAATTGTCAATGGGAGTCCTCACCGGTTTAGGAACTGGTGATGACTCCTATTGCAGCCACAAATCCTACACATAGAGTTTAATGAAGACCAAGTGGTTGTGATAGTTTGAGAAATAACATATTTAAGGTGGTAAAATCTCTGTTAGACGAGCGAGGTGGGACTAAAAAAGCGCTGTAGATCGAAGTGAGTAGAACCCTTTTGTACCGGTTCGTGGCACGAACCGGTACTACAGGTTCTGGTGGGCCCCCAGCCTAACCACAACCTGCAACAGCCTCTTTAGTACCGGTTCGTGCCAAGAACCGGTACTAAATGTTCACCACGAACTGGTACTAAAGATCGCCGCCGGCCTAGCCTCTGGAGTCGGCACTAATGGTCCCATTAGTGCCGGTTCAGTTGCAAACCGGGACTAATTAGCTCTACATTTGACAATTTTTCTACTAGTGGAAGCAGCAGGAGGTGGTCGAGTGGCGGATGAGGGCGGTGTCGGAAGTTGAGGGAGGCTTGCTGGCCTGCCTGACATGAGTAGTCAGGGAATCGCATCGCAAGAGCTGCTCTCCTCTGCCGAGGTTGCTATGCCTCTTTCCATTGTTTTCTTTTCTGCTGTTAGATTGTTACTCGTCACTTGTTCATACATATGCCACAGTGTAGAAGAAATACAAAATAGAATCAAGTTGAACTAGATATACATAGTATACTCCCTGCATCGCCTTTTATTAAACAAATTATATAACATTGTGATGGGGTAATGACAATACTGAAACATCTTCAGCTGCCATTATCTATTTTGTGGGATCATCAGAAGGTGAAACTTGTGTACGATTCTATCATCCTGGTCACTAATTTGTTGGCGTGTAGCTGATGCAATATTAGTTTGTGTGCTTGTGTGTTGCTATTTTTCTGAAACAAGTACTATTATTGCATAGATTATCATTTATCACTACTGGAGTTGCAGTTTACCTTTTCCATGTAAATACAGTTCTTACCTGAAATTGGTAAACCATATGTGTTCTTACCTCAAATTGGTAAACAATATGACTTGTATTATTGCATAGGTTATCATTCTATGAAGTTTAGTGTTGTCTTATAAATCAGTGACACCTCATTCTATTACAAGCTCAGCAAGAAAGGTGTCAGCTAACGGATGGAGGTCACGACCAAGAAGACCGAGGCCGCGTCGACGGACTCAGGTGCATGAGCTCGTTGGTGGTTTTAGTTTCACAATCCTCGTTACATCTAGCCTCTGTTCACTCAATCTCTGAGAATTTCTCATGTCATTGCATTGTCGAGTATGTGCAGCAGGATGAAAAGCACCGAGTAGCGACACATCATCCATGAAAGCGGCTGGCATGGGGCTAAGCTTGTTGTCGGGCATGGCGAGCTTGCCGGCGTCCTACTACGAGCTGTCCGGGCATGGCTGCTTGCCGGAGTCTCATGGGATACTGCCTTGCAGCATTCTCTGTCCCGGTAAGCTTGCTGTTGTGGCTGCTCGCCGGAGTCTCATATGATGATGTGAGCATGCTTTGTCGTAGCAAGCTTGTCGACGCGGCTGCTGCAAGCGGGTGCTATGGGTCTGCGAGCTGGAGCCCCGGCAGATAGAGGCGCTTCTGCAGGAGATGAGAGAACAGCTGCAGGCACATGTTAATATCTATGAATTCTAAGGCTGATGTATGAGTGTTGCATTTCAAGTGTTCTCTCTTATTTTTAATGTGGACCATGCAATTATACTAAAGTACACCCAGCAACTTGAAAGGAGCGCGCCCAAGCTGGCTCTGCCCCATCTTCCTTTCAGGGCGCGCCCCAACCACTAGTAAGATCCCTACATGAATAATACCACCAGAGAACAGTACTCATTTGATCTGTGCACTCGAATAATATGATTTTCCCTTAAATTTTTTGCTTTCACAGGAGAAAAAATACACATGTTATTAAAAAACTATGATTTTTCTACACATCATTTATCTTCTCTTCCTCCACCATCGCGTCCTTATATAGAGGGTTAAGATTTTTTTTACACATCATTTCTCTCCTCCTCCACCATTGGGTCCATATATAGAGGGGTAAGATTTAGGATTTTTTACACATCACACTGGCGTATCAACGCAGAGCTGTCTCAATCGCCGAGGCACAAAATGATAGGCCGGAACAATATATTTACATGAACAATTCGTGGGGAAAATAAGTTACTGCCGATTACATCCTATTTTTACACCACGACATCAGCGAACAGCTCGATAACAATTATCCAAGCGGGAAGGCTTTGCCTTTTCTGGTTTTTTTGACTTTTTTTAATCATTTACTGTTTATATACATCATTATCAGTGAATAGTAGTATATATAATATATACTAAAGCAGAAAGGTTTGTTTCTTTTCTTTTCTGACTTATTATGCTTATACTATTCATCTACATCGACCCCGGCGAACAGTAGTAGTAACAGTATCACGCGCAAAAACACAAACATCTGTGAACAATATTCCTACATGAACAATACCACCAGTGAACAGTACCAATTTGTTCCGCGCACTCGAATAATATGATTTTCCCTTAAATTTTTAGCTTTCACTGGAGAAAAAATACACATGTTATTAAAAAACTATGATTTTTCTACACATCATTTATCTCCTCTTCCTCCACCATCGCGTCCTCATATAGAGGGTTAAGATTTTTTTTACACATCATTTCTCTCCTCCTCCACCATTGGGTCCATATATAGAGGGGTAAGATTTAGGATTTTTTACACATCACACTGGCGTATCAACGCAGAGCTGTCTCAATTGCCGAGGCACAAAATGATAGGCCGGAACAATATATTTACATGAACAGTAATTCGCGGGGAAAATAAGTTACTGGCCGATTACATCCCATTTTTACACCACGACATCAGCGAACAGTTTGATAACAATTGTCCGAACAAAAAGCGAAATAGTATCCGAATAAACCCAGAACTGCTATGGAAACGGAAAACCAAATAATCGAAACAACAACTCGAATAATTCTAAACAGAAAACCACCGGAACGGAACGGCACCCAAATAAACCAAAATCATTAACCTACCTGAACCATAAACCAAAACAGTAACCTAATTGTAACACAGAACAATACACCCGAATCATAAACCGAAATAGTAACCGAATTTTAACCCAGAATAATACACCCAAATAAATCAAAACAACAACTGCTAACCAAAGCAATACCCCCAGTTAAAAAGAAAAAGCAAACCCCAATAACACGGAACAGTGAAACCAGTGAAAATAGAACAACGCCTGAATAAAACAAAAAATTTAAACCATCCGACCATAAACCGAAAGAGTAACTGAATTGTAATCTAGAATAGTTCAGCTGAATAAACAGGAACAACATACGGAAAAATAATAATATGCCAACTGTTTTGCTTAATTTATTAAATCATTTAATGTTAGTTGCGTGTCTACGTAGATCATGAGGTAACAATAGAATTCATATTGTCATTTTCATTTTATTTCATTGTTTAATACATGTTGTTTTATTGCTTATTGCGGGAAAATATAGATGGAAACTATCACGGGCGATGGTCAATCCCGAAGACGTGGCCGATACAGCTCCCGTCAAAATCGTTTGCGTGGTAGCTAAAGCTAGCGCGCGTGCAGTCGACGTCGCACTGCTCGCTCAATGAGACAATGAGTGTGCCGTGTGGCAGAGTGTGGTGGGGGGAGTGACGGAGCACGCCGCACCAGGGTCGGTACCAGTAGTAATGCATGTCACGCGGTGGTACAGTCACGCCATATATGTGCCTCCGATCGTCCTAGATCCTCTGGCCAATAAGGGCGCGGTCGATGCGACGCGTCGCCCAAATCCTGTGGCGGAGAGAGCACGATGCGACTTGTCGACTTGATTATGCTAGATATTTAGGTGCAGCAGCGCTGGCTAGTGAGGGACTGGATACTGTGCTAGTACTATTGTCGACTTAATTATGATGTGAGAGTTTTCTTGGCTTTCCTTTTCGCAATGATGGTACCCCTTCTACGCAAGGCAACATTGGCAATGCTACAGCCGGGACTTCATAAAACGGCAAAAAGCATAAATTTGACCTTAAAACGAAACTATTTCACAAATTAAACTTTGTCTGAAAATATTTCACTCCGATGACCCTATTGTGCAGCGCCTGATATTAAGGCGCTGCACTCTGCTGTGTAGCGCCTAACACTTAGGCGCCACACTGTGCATCGCCTAACTGTTAGGAGCTGCACTACCCTGTGCAGCGCCTAGCTGTAAGGAGCTGCACAGTAGAGTGCAGCGCCTTGCTGTTGGACGTTGCACAAAAGGGTTAGCAGTGTGAAATATTTTCAGAAACGGTTTAGTTTTTGAGATGTTTTCGCGTTGAAGTGAAATCTGTTAATTTTGCCTCGTAAAACCGACCCTTCAAACGCCGCTAAGGGCATCTCCAGCTGCGCCCCCGCGAAGGCCTGGCGTTTTCTTTGCGCCGGCGTCGAAAAAACGGCCCAGTCGCGCCCCCAGGAGCCCGATTTTCGTCGGCCTGGGCCGAAAACAGCGCCGCCGGACCCAAGCCGAACCCGGCGCGCTGGGGGCGAACTGTTTTGGCACGAAAAAGCCGCGGGCCAGCCGCGTCAGCGACATGGCGGCTCGTCTTCCCCCAACTGCCTCAGTTCCCGCGGGGAATCAATGGCAAGGCTGCCGCCGGTCAGCCTTGCCATTGATTCCTCACGGACGGCGCGTCACGGAACGGCGCGCCGACGCCTCCCCTCCCTCGCACGCTTACACACGGGCGCGAAGCGACTATAAAGCCGGCGGTCTCTCAGTCGCCTGTGCCCACACCAGACTCGCCCCTCGCCGCCGCCCAGCCCCTCTCTCTCCGTCTTCGTCTTCCTCTCACGAGCGCCACCGGCAGCCCCTCTCTCTCCCTCTCTACCATCGCCGAGCCCGTCGGCATGGCAGAGCGCTTCCCCGGAGACGAGGCGGCGGCGAACGGCTTCGGCCGCCGTTCGCTCCGCGAACAGGAGTCCTGGCTCCTGTTCCAAGCAAACATCCCGGCGCCGCCGGACATGCGCGCCGGGCCGACGGGGTGGCGGCTCAGCGACGGGGGAGTGCCCGTTCCCCCGTTGCCCGATGCCGTGGCGAAGCCCAGGTACTTCGCCGAGGAGGTCGAGGTCGCGCGCGCCTCCCTGACCGACGCCGAGCGCTCCCTCCCCCAGTATGCCGCCGGCAATCACGCGGCTTGGGCGGCGTACTTCCAGCGCCGCCAGCAGCAGCGCTTGGCCTCCAGCAACGGCGCGCCGGTGGTCGGCGGCGTGAAGTATAGCGAGGGGCGCCACCTGTGGTGGGGCGTCCCCGGCCGCACGCTGGATGGCGTGCTGACGTACCTCGACGGCGGCAACAACCCGCCGTTGACCTATCCTGCGACGGGGGCCGCCCCGTCGCAACACCGACGCGCATGGGCGCCAAGGAGGTTCGCCTCCTCCTCGTCTTCCTCCTCTCGCTCATCTTCCCACTCCTCCGGTACTCCGGTGCTTCTCGGCGTCAAGGCCGAGCCCGCGGCGGAGACGCCAATCGGTCAGCGCACTCGCAGCGTCGGCATCGTCATCAACGAGGGCGGCCGGCGCGCCTCCTCCTCGTCGGCTCCTCCGCGCTTCGTCAAGCCAAAGATGGAGCCGGGGCTGGCGCCGGTGAGGACGGAGCCGGGGCTGGCGCCGGTGAAGGCGGAGTTCGACGACGACGACGCGGCCCTGGAATGGGCACGCCAGGACTCCATTCGATGGAGAAGGCGCGCCGGGAGAAGGAGAAGGAGCGCCAGCGCGCCGCCCTGCGCCGCTTCGAGGAGCGCCGACGCGGCCGCGATGAAGACGGGGTCGTCGTCTTATGCGACAGCGACGACGACGACGACGCGCCGCCGCCAGTCCGCCATGGCGACGCCGGGCAAGGGTCCAGCAGAGGCGCCCGCGTCAAGGAGGAGAAGGCCGACGACGACGATGACGGCGACGACTTCAGCCCGTTTCTTTTTTAGATTAGGTTAATGTAATAAAAATGCGTGAATTTCACCGAAATTTGCCATGTTTGGCCGAAATTTGACTAGTTTTTATCATAACTTCGCCGAACGGTCTTTTTTTTTATTTTAATACGCGCCTGGGGGCAGCCCTGGGGGCCGACGGCTGCGGACCGACTCGCCCCCAGGGCCATTTTTAGCGCCGGCTCACCCCCAGGCGGCGCTTTTAGACGCCCCCTGGGGGGCCAACGGCTGGAGATGCTCTAACGTCCGCGGACACTGTGTGGTCAAGCCTTAAATTTGTCTTCTCATAATTGAACATCTCAATTATCATATCTTAAATTTATACAAACTCATGCAACTACGTCTATGCATTACACGCATCGTCCAGCTATTACATCACTACTAACATGCTAGCAGACTATCAAAATTTGCCTTGTTTGGCTATGATGGAGATCATTCACGGCGCACCTTGCCCTTCCCGGCATCCTTGCCATCCTTGTCGTGAAAGTACCGGTCGAAGGCGCAGTAGGGATCGAGCCGGATCTGCTCGTTGGCGGAGTTTTCCCCCTTCTCCTTCTTCGGTGGGAGTCCGGTCCCAGCCTGGATGGCCCGATCCTTCTCTCGGGCGAGGGCGCGCGTGTTCCTCCGCTGTCGCTTCTTCACAATCCGGGCGCAGATGGCTTCCTCCTTTGCGGTCGCCCACGTCGCCGCATCAGCCGCCTCTGCCGAAGCCATGTCCCCAGCGAGGCGGGCCTCGGCGACCCTAATCCTCTTCCTCCCATGGCGGGCACACCGGTCCCGGTGGGACTCATAGTCTGCCCAACCGGTGATGGGGAAGGAGAGAATTTCCAGCTGTCGGGACCGCGATGATCCAGCCCCAGAGGATCTGAGTGCCCGTTAAGCCGACGCTATAGAGTCGCGTCAGACAGATCCTGCCATTAGTCGGGCGATGTCCTCCTGAGAGCGGCGGAATGCAATCCGGTCCGCCATTGCCTGCTCCAACCTGCACGGGACGACATCCCAGTCGACGGATGCAGACTGGTCGGATTCAGGTCCGCTGCCCGACATGCTGAAGACGGACGGAAATCGTCGGAGGTGAGCTTGTGTGGTGGAGTGAGTGGAGGGGAGTGGAGTGAAGTGGTTAGAGTTTGGTCCGACGGACGAAGAGGAGGAATATATGTGGGTTCGGGTGGGCGAGCGTGGGACGGGTCCGACATGGCGGACGCACCCGGGTGCCCCCATATTCGTCCCATTATTTGGGTTGGATATGAGGGTGTCGGTCCGTCCAGGCGTTTGGGCCCTGTTTGACGCGCCCGTCTGGGTCGAAATTTCGCAACCGCTCAGTGAACGTGCTGCCCGCCCGACCGTTTGAGGCGGGTTTAGGGTGTCCAACCGTAGATGCTGTGATAACATCTGATCATACTCCTTCGTTGTAGATTTATTAGGCTTGCGCGTAAACCTCAATTAATAATTTGATCAACAAAATAGTATGGAGTATCATTATTAGAAACTTCAGATGGTATATTTTCTATGAGATCAATGTTGGGACATAAACAACACGAATGTATCAATGTTGTCCACATCCCGTTCGTCCTCACGCACCCATGCACCCAATGCTAGGGTTTGGATACCTCCCGCCACCCAACTGCCGACCTATCTCATCCCATGTGTCCTTAGGGGCATGGAGGCGCGGTGGATCATGGTCATTGCCAATGGGAGGGCTCCATTGTTAGGTAAATATTTTTTGAGTTTTGGTAGGGTTTGTCTTCTGCTCATGAAGATGAGTCGGCGGCGGCTTCCTAGAGATGGAATAAGGTTCTCCCAGCCTAGCCTCTGTCCCGGTAGTGTTTTTGGTGTCGTCGGAGGGCTTGTGCAGGTTTGTGTTTGGCGGATCTCGCAAGATTCGGTCGGTGTTTGTCTTCACTTGGATCCAATCTTCACTCGTCTATGTTCGTGTGTCTACAAGTTGGATCCTTCCAATCTACGTTTCTCTTCATCGGTGACGGCTGCTATTCTGATTCACTGGTCCTTTGGGTCATTAGCGCGACGACTTCCCAACTGTATACTACAATAAGAATGCTCGGTTTCGATTATGGAGGGGCGATGACGGCGGCACGCTTTAGGCCCTCTTCGGTGATTGTAGTCGTCACTGGGAAGAATCACGCGTGTTGCAAAATGACCAAATGGACGACCATCTTGACCAACCGCTTGCCATGAGGAAGGGCGTCTAGAGAGAAGGCAAAGAGCCAAAACTAAAAGTGGAACCAGATCCATCTAATGAGAATAACTACAACACAATGATGTGGTCGCCAACCATTGGTGACCGAAAACGATCGGAAGGAGTCGCCGCTCCAAATCTGGCAGCAGGATGCCATGCTTGAGGCAAGGAACAACGAAGTGTGGATGATGATGAGGACGATCGTTGGATGTTGGATCCGGTGGAGAGGTAACCCGAAATGACCATGTGAATGGTGTGGTGATCATGGCAAGTCCAGAACGCCATCAACCACCAGAGACAAAGGGGATATGTGAGGGGCAAGGACGGGGCCACCGATAGAAGCTGGATTCGATGGCGAGGTGACCATATAGTGATCGGGGCGACCGAGGGAAGGGCTTGGCGAACATGGAGAGGCTAAATCTCCGGTAGCTGCTCGCAACTAGGGAAGGAGGTTATCCGCAAAAAATAAAAGACTAGGGAAGGAAGGCACAGTTGGCAGGGTTTGGAAAGTGGATTTAATATGGCAGATATTTAGTAGGTGTAATGTTTTTTGTGAATCAGGCCCGTCCCGCATGGGTGTGGAACATTTGTGGGCCGCACAGGGCCGAAAATTCTTAGGGCCTAATTTTTTCCAATCCCAGCTCAGCCATGAGAACCCGGCAAGGCCCGTGCGCATCCAGTTCCGTCTCAACCATAGTGGAATAAAAAAATTGTTGAATACGTAAGATTTGAAGCATGGTTTAGTGATACCTTCCAAAATGCACTAACCATCACGTATGAGCTTGCCTTATGTCTAAACAAACTAAGTTATCATTATTGAGCCCTTTATCTCTATTACAGGATTTTAAAAGTCGTTTTTAAGTGAGATGGGCTCCATTTTACAATTTTGCACAGGGTTCCGGATTTCGTCGGCCCATCTCCGTTGTGAGTCATCTACTTAAGTTATTATCTTAGAACATAAGGTTTTGCTCCTGCACAACTAAATGTGCCCTAGGTATTGTGACGCTAAGTCTTGTGACGTTGCTTTTATGCGGAGATTTGTATGAGTATTTTTTTCTATTTATGTCTTATTAAGTCATTTAGATGTGCAATACTTAGAGCACCTCTAGGCATACTGTAGACAGACTCTAGAGAACATACTCTAGTTCAATCGGTCACAAAAGGACCACTCTACATCCGGCACACCCAGAATTTTGAGGTATTTCTTTACCATGTAGAAATTCAGCCAAATTAATCATTTTAGATAATCCCCAAGCATAAGATGCAATAGCCCAATCAATTATTTCAGAGTGTGCACACTCATCATTTTATTTCTGGCTACACCATTGCTCCACATGGATGTGGAGGCGACTGATGAGGGAATTGAAACACTTAGGGCATTTCCAATGGTTGTAAGATAGTTGTTGGTAGACTTTGCCGAATAGGATTTTTGATGACGTGTCATATAATAAATGAGGGAAGAGAGGAAGATTGTATGTACATGAACCAACACCTCTTGCACAAGCTCCAATGTAGAATGAGAGAGCACCTCATTTATTATCTCACATCCTATTGGACAAACTAGATACAACCCATTGATGTTGTTGTATGTTAAGGTGTTGGTTGATGACATGGCATATTTTACCAACAAACTAACATACAAACTGTTGGAGATGCCCTTAGTGTTTCTTTAGGGAATTAAAACACTTGGTGTTCTTTTGCGCTGGAGAGAGTTGCGTGGTGGCATATTTTTTCGATAAAGGGTGCTTTTATTATCTCAAAATGTAGAATCAAAGTGATACAAAGCATTAAGAGTGTCACCCGGCCTCTGCATAATTAGGATGCACACAGCCAGACACCAGTAGTCTGATAAACTGAAAGATAAAAGACCGACAATTCAGTAACAGTAGAGTCCATAGACCGACACTATGCCAATGTCGAAACAGATGGTGAACCGATCCGGAGATTATGCTGCCACCCATGTTATGTACACTAAAATTATTGTTTCTCTACGTTAGAGCATTTCAGATGGCAACTCGTAAATTTCTTTGCGCATCCGTCCACCAGACAGTGGACTATTCCGTGGACACGGATGCAGAGGCCGCCATCGAACTGTGGTGTATACATTTTGACAACAGCTCGAATCAACCAGACGGAATTCGTGCAAACCGGGCGAATTTTAATATAAACACGGCGGATTTCATTTGAAATAGGATAATTTGTACATAAAACCAGACGGTATTTCGTCCGATGAACTGAAAACCTTAAAATAAAACCATAAGGTACACTATACTTGACGGTGACCTTGTAGGCCATGTCAGGCTAGCCGGTGGATCCTCCTCCGTCATCGTCACCTAATCCAGCGTTGGAGTCATCGGAGTCGGGCTTCGGGCGACGGAAGGTGGCAGCATCACGGCAGGGCTTCCCGGCAGTCGTCTGACACTCGCGGATGATCCTCTCCGCTTCCTCCTGTGCCGTGCGTATTGCGGCCACTGCGGGTTGGGGGAGAGGTAGAGTGCAGCGGGCCTTGGAGGAGGCGGCATTGGCGACAGGGATCACGCTGAGAGACCATTCCTCGCCGTACCTCCCCGTAGAGGCAGTGGAGATGCCATTTGCTCGTCTCCGTCGTCGTCACGGAGCGGTCCAGAGCCCAGGCATACGCTTGCTCCGGGTCCACCACGATGTGTGGAGGCGGGACATCGTAGTCAGCGAACTTCGATCGGCCCACTGCATTGCGCCTGTCACGTCGGCGCCGCTCCTTGTCCGTGTACTCATGCGCCGTTAGGACGCTCCGGGACGGTGAAGAGCTACCGCTGATGCCGCCGCCGAAGTAGTGGCGAAGGCGACCACGTGCTTTCGCGATCACATTGGCACGGATGGCGGCGAGCAGCGCTCCGCTTTCACGCGCTAGGGCGGTGAAGAGAACCCGCTCCTCCTTGATGCATTGGGGCAGCAGAGAGAGACGCTCCTTCTTGACATGCATTATCGGCGACGAGAGGCGCTCTTCCTTCACGTGGCGGAGAGCGTGGAGGGGATGTTGGCTCCCGCTTCATGGGGAGGAACGTCCCCGTTGGTGGAGCTGAGCCGTTGAGGTGGAGCACGGAGTGACGGAGCATCAGCTCCATCTGCTCATCGTACTCCACGTTAGTGGCGGCGTACACCTGGCCTGACACCGTTGGCGTAGACAGCTGCTCGTGCTGCTACGGCTGGTCCTCCTCGTCGCCGGAGAGGACGACGGCCTGCCTGAGCCCGCCCTAGAACCGTCGCCTGCCAGCGCCGACGCCCAAGACTTGCCCATCGTCGGAGTTGTGGAGGCAGATGTTCGGGGAGAGGGTAAGAGGAGGAGGAGGATAGATTACGATGTGGATGGCGCCGGAGCACGACTTATATAGTCACGGCCAGGCCATGCGAAGGGTCGACCAACTCCTTAAATGCGGCGCAGCGGCTGGAATCTGTTCCTTGGGAAACCGTGTCCGCATTGGAGCGGCGGCTCTCGAGAGGTCGTGTTTATCAGCGCTGCCCTCCCTCCTTCTCGTCATATCACAACATCAATGCCGACCGTTGCGTGCCCTGGGCCGGCATGAATACGGCGCGGTAAGCGGGTGTGCATCGAAAGGAAAGCGCGGAAGGGTTGGGTGGGGCATTTGGGTGGGCTAGGGCGGTCAAAAGCAACAGACGTGACAACGGTCCGAACTCACGCAAAAGCCACTTGTATGTCTCCGATTTACGAGAGAAAACACGTCCGGACCTCCCTGACGGACCGATACACCCCCGCGTTGGAAGGCTTCCACGGTTGGAACACCACAGTCCGTATGTATGCAGGAGGTTTGTGGGTCTACATATGAGATGCCCTTAAACATATTTTTTTGCAGGGTCTCTGTGTTAAATATACTGTACACGAGACTGTAGTAATACAATTAGAGGATTGTAAAGGCGTAACAATCATTCTCGGGTCCTGGCGGTTGGAACCTTAGCCGCCGCCAGGAGGCCAATCTTCTAGTGCCGTCCTCCAGCGGCTCACCTCCACCGGCGACCTCGGTCGTCGGTGGTGAGGGGGGTCACCGGATCCACGCGTGTGGATCATTTTAATCACTCGTATTCTAGGTTTTTAGGTTGTTCATCATCTTGGCTTCGGCGGCGACGATGACGGCGCCGAATAAAGATTCTTCGAATTCATCCCTGACGAGGTCATCGGTCCTATGGTCGGGGGGTGAATTTGGAAATCAGTATGTTCAAGCAAGGATGGCGTGGCGTCGGCGGCATCCTCGTGGTGGACCTGTGTCCTCGGGCTCCGCCGTTGCGACGACGTTTGCTCCAGCGTCGGCGCGGAGCTTGGGAGGTAGTCCAGGAGCGGATGCAGATTGTAGTCTGCATCGACGACATCTGGAAGAAGGAACGTGTACTGGGTTCGTGGTTCGTGGATGGCAGGTATGGTTTCCTTCTTTGGCGTCTTAGTCGTGATGGGGTGCCAGATCTGGAGTTCGATGGCATGTCTGGGGTGTTGCTCCGGTCTGATTCGTTTAACGGCAATGGCTTCACTTTTGGTGAGCCATCTTGAAGGTCTGCAAAGCTGCATATCAACGATGGAGCCGCGTCGTGCTCGGGTAAGGAGGTGATCCATCATTCTTTTCTTCAATGGCTTCTACTGTGATGCCGGAGGCAGGTGACGGACGTTGGTGTTAAGCTCAGAAATGTTCTGCTATATTTTCAATTTTATCATGTCGGTCTTTACGTGATTTGTACTTTGATCAATATGAATGAGACACATATTACCATGAAAAAAAGGCGTAACACTTATTCGTCTTGGTCAGGGAACTAAACCTGGGGTTTAAACCGGCAATAACCAACTTCTCCATGTCCAATGTCGTTGGAGGTTTCTTGCCTCCGCTAGAGGACAAGATAACGCGGAAAAAGGTCTGTCTCCCTGGGCCTCCCTGGGCCAAGCTAGTGGAGCCCAATCATCACCCTTGAGCACGAGAAGGATCCTTTGGATTAAGTCCGCCGACCCCTCACGCGTCACTTGTCGCTGCCGCTTGTCCAGACCGCGTCAGGCAAAACTATAAAGCAGTGCACTCCACGAGACACTAAAATCCTAACACTCTCATCTCAAGCTCAACCTGCTCTCACACCACAGACCACCGTCCACCTTACGAAGCTCACCAAGCCAGCACCGACCACCTGCAGCGATGGACACGACCGGCTCGGACCAGCAATGGAGCTCCTCTTCCTCGCCGTCATCAACCTCCTCGCACCCGAAGCGCCCCGCTGGGCGCACCAAGTTCAAGGAGACGCGCCACCCGGTGTACCGCGGCGTGCGGCGCCGGGGCAACGCCGGCCGCTGGGTGTGCGAGGTGCGCGTCCCCGGGCAGCGCGGCGAGCGGCTCTGGCTCGGCACGTACCTCACAGCCGACGCGGCCGCGCGTGCGCACGACGCCGCCATGCTCGGCCTGCTCGGTCGCTCCGCCGCGTGCCTCAATTTCCCCGACTCCGCGTGGCTCCTTGCCGTGCCGCCCGCGCTCTCCGACCTCGCGGCCGTCAGGCGCGCGGCCCTCGCCGCCGTGGCGGACTTCCAGCGCCGGCGTGCCTCCAACGGCGCAGCCACCGTCCCCGCCGACGAGGAGACCTCCGGCGCGTCCGCTGTGTCGTCTGCGGACAATGCAGGCGGCTCGTCAGCGTCGTCGCAGCCTTCGGCGGAAGGAACGTTCGAGGTGCCGTCCGCGCTGGGCAGCGACATGTTCGAGCTGGACTTGTCCGGGGAGATGGACCTGGGAACGTACTACGCGGACCTCGCGGACGGGCTGCTCCTGGAGCCGCCGCCGTCGCTGGACGGCGGGGCGTGCTGGGATACCGGAGACGGCGGAGCTGACAACGGGCTCTGGAGCTACTGAAACTGAACCAGCTGGAGCTGCTGAATCAGCTGCTTTTGACTCTATCACAGATTCACAGTTGATTCCAGCATGATAAAAGCTGTGGAATCTGTAAACGCATAAAAAATTGCCAAAAAAAGCATGAAATCCTTTGGCATACATGCAATCAGGTGCTGTTCTTAAGCATCAGAAATGGCAAGGAAAAGGACACGAGAAAGAAAAAAGACATGATTTGCTGGATGAATAGTCGTGATGGTCCCAGACAGAGGGCGACAGGATTCCAAAGGAGGGTACTATCAATTCATGTGTGAATGACTATAACTGGCAACCAGACGAGGAAGAAAGATCAACGCTTGCTAATAAGGGAGAGGTGGCCCAAGTACGCTAATTCACAAGATGTGGCCTGGACACCAGCCAGGTCAGCTTGTTGAAGCTCCTAGTAGCAACAGATCCCTGGGATCTTTTCCCCCATTTTCCTCCTGCCCTCGTAGCCACGCGAGCTGACGCGGCGACGCAGTCGCGCTCTGCGCTTCTCTTCCTATAACGCATGGCCAGGAAGCGAGATGCCTAGAGCTGATGTGTCACGTACTACCTCTTTCTTTCTTTCTTTTGAAAATGACATGTGAACCTAGATTTGTTTTTAGATTCAGTGTGACTGTGCAAGTGACTTACTTGATAGCGTGGTACAATAATTGTGCAGAATTGCATTGGGTGTAAAGGGTGCAAAAGCTGCATTCATGGAGTGAACAGTCGAAATCCTATGAAATTATTGTAGTAGGTAAATATTGTTGTATTTATTCTTCTCCCTCTTTTGGCAAACACTGTATTTATTCTTGTACGGCTGGGATCGTCCAGTACATGTATTTAAACTGTCCTTTCCTCCCGCGCGAAAAAAGAAAGAAAAAAGAATCCTGTCCTTGGTATCACTCCCTTCTATCCATATTACATGTCGCCGAAACGGATATATATATATATATATATATATATATATATATATATATATATTTCAGTGCTAAATACATTCATTTGAGTGACAAATAATATGGACTGAAGCTGGGAGTACTATATTTTCAAAACTAGATAAATGTTTTATGTACTAACGTTGGTATTTTTACCGTCTCAACCAAAGCGAAATCAGACGGACCAAGCTTCGGGAGACTTCCCACCCATTACATTGTAGTTTTCCAAGCTCCGGGTTCTCCAAGCTCTCCTTTTTTACCATCGTTGACATCCTCACACTCAAAGCGCCCCGATGAGTGCACCAAGTTCAAGGAGACATGTCATCCAGTGTACCGCAACATGTGGCGCTGGGGCAACACCGGCCAATAGGTATGTGGGTGTCTATAGTACCCTGAAACGAAACAAACATTTGCCCAAATCTAATAAATGAAGCATGAATCACAAAGCAAGAACAAAGGTGGTTATATCCATGATATGTCAGGTGCATGGTAGAAAAACCATTTTTCATGCTTGAATTCCATGATTGTATAATCCAATTTATGATTAAAAGAATATGACCACATTGCAAGCTAATACCGGATGTGCGGGATGGGTGGTGTTTCACTAATAGGTTATGTAATACGGTATTACCGTACGTGGAGTATTTGAACCCGAGCTCACATGCTCTCTAATGAACCGTAAAATTATATATAAGAAAGATAGCAAAAACATTCAAAAACTTCTGATTTTTTGTGAGAAACATTGATGAATTTTTCAATTGCGTGTAAAACTTTGTGATGAAATCACATTCATGTAGGTCTAGGAAAAAAAAGACAAAATTGATGCATCAAAAAGATTATTGTTGGAAGCATTCGGGAGCATCAATTTTTCTTTTTCCCAACCCTCCACGAATGTCATTTCATCACAAAATTAGGCGTGCATTTGAAATATTCATCCATGTTGATCATGAAAAACAGAATTATTTTAAAAAATACTATTTATTTTGGATTATACCGTTCATCTAGAGGGCATTTGAGCTCGGGATCAAAATAGCACTTTTGGGTAAAAAATTGTTACCCCCTTTCTTATTGAGAAACAGACATAATAGCCCATTCGTTTTGATAAATAAGACGTGCGTACACTTTAAAATTAAACTTTGACCATAGATTAGACCAACAAAATGTGAATTAGAACATCCACAACCGGATTTGGCAAATTCGACCGTCTATACGCCCGCGGGTGCGTCCTCTGGCCCCTCATATGTTGTGTCGCACATCCACATACCTCAAATGTTGATCCTCAAATCCAGGCAATCCATGAACGTCGATCATACGCTACAAATTGTATGAATTCAATAGTTCGAAACAAAGCAAAGCAAATCATAATTTAACAAACCGTACATGCCAAAATGAAATTAATGTCCGAGCGTGACGGATGGCCCGCTTGTCGGATCACTGGTCGGGCGTCATCCATGTCGCCTACTCCGAGCTCAGGCAGGCCGCGTCATGCTCGTCCTGCTCCGCCCACATCTAGACTGCTTGCTCTGCCTGCATCTGGACTGCCTGCTCCACCTGCATCATGGCCGCATGATCCGTTGTCGTTGCCGCTGCCGCCCTCCCCGCCTCGTACTCCCTACGGCCGTTGATCTCCTCCTTCTTATCCGCAAGCCACTTCTTTGCATGCTCATCTAAGAGGGTTTCGTCCGCCAACATCTTCACAGCCTTTGCGTCCCGTGCGAGTTGCAACCTCTCCTTCTCAAGATCAATATCTCCAAATGTCTTGGCCTTCTCGAGTTCCCATTTGATCGCCACCTCTTGCTTCTCCAACTTGATCTTCTCCATCTCAATTTCCAGCTTCTTGTCCTCCCTCTTCCGGTCCCACTCCATCCTCTCCTTTTGCGCATCCAACATGAGCTTGTACCTCTCCTCTTTCTTGGTCTTCCTTGTCGAAAAATGCCCGTCCATGTGGACGATATTTTTTTTAGCCTCGGCGTCACGGGAGGCCCTTGCCTTCTCCCACTTGTTTCCCATGACTAATCGGTTATCCGTTGGCACAATGGCTCTTCCATTCGCGACGACATCATCGTCTTCTTCATCGTTCAACCCAATTGATTGGTTCTTCATCATTCAACCCAATTGATTGGTGGGAGCTCAAGTCATCATTCCTCTTCTTGCTGCTCCTGAGATCGGCCACAAGATGTGTCCACTTGGGCACTCCATTAAATAAGATCCAAAAATGGCTAAAAGGAAACAACTTATTCTCCACCTCGTGATACAATGTGGCCATCACTGCCGTCTAGCAAACAACATATGTATGAACACGAGTATGCAAACACAAGAAGCATATAAAAATGATGACAAGATGAAGCGATTGAGCTTTTGTGAGTTGCCACTCGCATCCCACTTCGAGGGCGTTTGGTCACTTGTGAGTAGTAGCCGACGTACTTGTTCACTTCCCCTTGAATGACCCCCCATCGATGTTGGAGAGATACCACATTGCGGGTGGTCACGATAGGATGCGGCACCACATAATCCTTTTGTTTGTGATACTCCTTTCAAATCGTCTCCCAATACTTGTTCCCATTTTGCTCGGTGCTGCATATTGGATCCATAGTTGTGGTCAACCAAGCTTTGACCAATAAGATGTTCTCATATCTTGAGAATGTTGGACCTCTTGCATTCACCGTCTTGCTCTTCTTCTTCTTCTTCTTCTTGCTCAGATTGTGATCATATGTTATCCCAACTTCAAATGCGGTGCCCTCCAACTCCATTTGGGTCAGATCTTCATTGTCATTGATCTTGTTCGACATGAACGCCCTCCTAGATGATCATGGTTTGCAAGCATTCATGATGTGCGAAATGAACTAGCTAGTGGTCTATGCAAAACATTTAACATGTCGTATGGAACTTTGACCGGACAGGAGCAAACAAAATGTACCGAGTCTTGTTATGTCATTCCATTGAACATGTCGAGGGCAGCCTGGGCGCCACCGGTGCCCATGCTAATCCGCGCCCGAACGAGCAGCGGCGAGTCACATACGTCAATCGACGACATATGCGTGGGCGAAGGCTCTCCAGAATGGCCCAGCCGACCGTCGAATCCTCCTCTACCCCAACATGGCCGGACATAGGGGTGGACTAACGAGCTGCTCGGCTCGTTAAGCTCGTGCTCGTTACGGCTCGGCTCGTTAAGCTTGTGCTCGTTATGGCTCGGCTCGTTAAGCTCGTTACTATCGAGCGCTCATTAAGCTCACGAGCTACGAGCTTTTGGTCCAGCCCTAGCCGGACAACATAATCTGCATCGGCGCTGGGATGGAAGGGGTGCGGGGTTCCAAGCGCGTCGATGGAGACAGCTGCTCGACCAAGTCTGCACCTCCCTACGCCGCCGCCTCCCTCTCTCGCCGCCGGCGTCGCAACATCTTCCGAGCAACGTTCTCCGCCTTGCAAGACGAAGCCGAGGAAGGGATGTCGGCGGACGAGGCGGATCGTGTCTCTGTCGCGACAGTCGGGGACGGGCTGGACGATAGCTACTGCGGCGGATCAGGTCTGATGGTGAGGATGGGGAGCAAGGATAAAGGATGGTGAGGGCTCGGGCACGATAAAGGTTGGAGGGAGCCGGGAGGAGGAGGATGGGTTTGGTGGATTTGGTGTAATTTGCGGTTGGGACGGGTTGTCAGGTCCGACGTGGCGGATGTGCCCGGCGCCCCATATCCTCCTTGTATTTGGGCTGGATATAAGGGAGCCGGTCAGCCCGTGCATTTGAGTCTCAATCAAAAAGCCCATCTGAATCAAAATTTCGTGATTAGTCACTGACCGGGTGGCCCGTCCGGATGTTTGATGCGGCTTTAGGGCACTTGGGTGTAGATACTCTTATGTGTACAAAAATTATACCGTTGAATTTCATATTTGAAAAATGTATCTGTCAGCATATTGGTCTCTTTGTACGAGTCCTATATGATACCGTAAAAACCCTCATTAATAAAGAACATGTGCATCCTTCGTTGCAGAGGCTGTGGTCACCCATTACTTTCTAAAAGAAAGCCACTTCAACGATTTTACACTGCATTCAACAAGGGAAGCGGATCCTCTAACATCCTCAAGGGATGTCACGAAACTACAGTGAAATGTGTGTAAAGTAAAGAAGGGACGTTAGGGATACTGTAGCAATTTTGCATCATAATTTTGTTTGTATGTATTTTTTGTAAATGTATACAGTAGATTTGTAATTTGCAAATTAATTATAATCATTTTAGACTTAATCATATGAATGTGAAGAAGGGATGTCACGGTTACTGTAGCTTACGTGACATCCCTCGAGGATGTTAGAGGATCCGGTTCCCTCCACAAGACAATGGTCTTTTAGTCGGTGGAGCCCAATGATGAGGCAACTGTCGCTAGTCTTGTCCTACCTCTGATTACTCCGTGAATGTGGCACATCACATCTTGCCCTCCTGGACAGGTGTGCTCTTGACAACGCGTGACAGCGTTGTGAATGTGTAAAGCAACAGCACGCTTGCCTACAGCGCCACCTCTTGGATGGTTGTGTCGACGGTCGACCACATCTTCTAGTGGCACGTGATAACGAAAGGTGCCCTTGGTAGTCTTCTGGCCGGTTCTGGTTGTCCGATCTGGTTACCACTCATGCACCACAAGAGTATCCATTTTTGGGATCCTTTGGCAACTCTGCAAGCCGTGTCAAACCATCATTTTCACGCAAAAGTAGAGCGTCTACACTAACTGATCATGTTTTTCTAACACAGACGAACACAAATGCCCGGGCTGATCGACCTCATATCTAACCCTAATATAGGGCGGATATGAAAGCGTCCGGACGCGCTTGGGCACGTCCGTCGCATAGGACTGACGAAAGGGTCCCACACGAATTCGCCCAGAAACCCGGTGGTCCGACAGACGCCTTCTTCATCACTGCAGTGTGAACGCCGCGTGGCGCCGCTCCGGCTCGCCGATCGAGAGCAAATCCGCTAATTTAACCCGGCCGTGAGTCCCGCAACCCTAGTTCATCCACCTTCCCCTCTTCACGCGTCAGTTCGAGCCCATCCACCTCTTCCCTCTCCCGCTCCGGCGCTCTGCCCATGCTCCGGTGGTCTGCCATGGTCCGGAGTAAGATAATCTACTACACAATGCTCGCGCTGGAGCGACACGCCCAGATCCAGCAGGAGATCTGGGCGAGACAAGCCGCGCGCACAGCCCGCATCGCTATCGGGTTGGCTCCGGACTCACCGGAGCCGGAGGAGGAGGAGCAGCAGGGGGAAGAGGAGAAGGAGGAGCTGGCTCAGATGGACGTGGAGGAGCCGGAGGAGCCGAAGCAACATCTGGCTGGTTTTTACATGGAGCAGGCGGAGGAGGAGTTCGCCGTCACCCAGTCCGACGAGATGACGAAGCAGCAGGCTATCATGGAATCTATTCAGGATGAGGCCTATGTGGAGGCCAACCGGGTGTTCCTCCGGTGGGAGCAGTGTAATGCCCAGGATGGAGTTATACCTCCTACGTGTCGAGGCACGACTTAAAGGCATAAATCCATCCTAGAATGATCTCAAGTTCGGTAATCTTTGCACATCTCATGTAAAAGAGGGATTGTAAACAGAAAATAGTTGGCTTACACTCGCCACGTCACAGAATTACAATTCAAATCTCAAACATCATACATTAAGAACATCACAACCCTCTAAGGGCAAAAGCCAAATGTCAAGATACCAAACTCAGATAAATAAACCACAGGCGGATCGAATCCTAGTAAGAGTCTCCACTACTGATCATCCGGGTATCGCACATAGTACCGACTACGCTCCTCATCGTACTCCCAATCCAGCTCGGTGCCATCACCTGGATAGCTCACAGCTGGACCTGCATCTCGTGTGTGAAGTAACTGTGAGCCACAGAGGACTCAGCAATCCCGTTTCCGGGTAACAAGACTATCTAAGCCTTTGGGAGAGGATAAAGGCTGAAGAAAAGAATAAGTGTCTGCAGCAGCAACTAGCAACTAGCTTACGTGAGTGAGAGCGAGAAGAGAAAGCCTCGAACGAGAAGTGATCACGAAGTGATCCTAGCTACAAGCTCAACAAACATAACCCCTCCGTGTTCAACTCCCGAATCCCTATTCGGAAATTGACGGTCACGGAACACACGCTGGTAGTGTATTAGAATCATTGTGTCAAGTTATCTACAACCGGATATTAACAAGCTCCCATCTGCCACATAACCGCGGGCACGGCTTTCGAAAGTTCAAACCCTGCAGGGGTGTTCCAACTTGACCCATTACAAGCCCACGATCCGCGGAGTCGCAACTCCAAAGTGGGAAGACCCGAGTATCCTCGGAATCCCGTGCTCAAGATATACCGAACGAAGGTAAGGCTAATCCAGCAAATCCTCCCGGCGTGTCGACACCCTGATAGTAGCCGCGCGTATCTAAGTCTCAGGACACGACCGGATGGGCGATTCTACGGGTGTATACCAGATACCTCGGGTTGCCCCAAGGCGGCCCCGCAGAACCCCCGTTTCGGACCAACACTCATGTGGAGCACTGGCCCGGGGTTGTTGATTAAGAAAGAGGGTTAATTACTCCCTATGCAAGTTTAGTTTGTTGTTAGGCAAATAGTACCAATGTTGGGACTTGCTGGAAAAAACTTAGCACTTAGCGGTTTATCGAGGGGGTCCCATACACCCCAACCGTGTTAGGAATGCATAATCAAGGAACATAACACCGGTTTATACGGTTCCTAACGGCATGAGTGGAACAAATCACCAAGCAAAAGGCTTAGCCTTCCACCCTTGCCAATATATAGATGATTTCATTTTAAGCATTTATATAGTGTGATAAAACCCAACCAAACTTCAACATGAAGCAAGCATCTTCGATCTTCACCTGCAACTAGCAATGCTATAAGAAGGGTTGAGCGAAGCGTACTTAGCCAAGCAACGGTTTGCATAGGTAGGTTGGTTAAACATGGCAATTGGTTACAAGTAGGAGGCTGACAAGAAGATCATGGGCATCGAGGCAAAAGCTATAGATCGAGACTACTAGCAATAGGCAAAGATAGTAATGTTATCGGGGTTCGGTCATCTTGCCTGAAGAGAAGTCGTTCGGATCGTAAGAAGGGTCCTCGTGCTCAACCTCGTTGGAAACCTCGTGCTCGTACTCGATCTCGGTCTCGGCTTCCGGCTCTAAACAAAACAATCACACCAAGCACCAATCAACAAGATGCAATGCGCACTCGAAAAAGATGAATGCATGATGGATGCACTAAGGATGCACACGGAGCACGTAAAATATCACTCAAGCAAAACACCTCAAAACATGATAACAATAACATATTATGATTCTACACAGAAAATCAATCAAGTTTGATATAAGATTCGCTGAAATCGGAGTTACGGGCTAAAAGTTATGCCCGAAATAAGAAATGAGCGAAAGCTGAAAATTACAGCATCATAGCAACTTCGAAGCTCAAAATAATTGAGCTACATCATCCAAACAACATGGCAAAGGACATGAACACAAACTAGACATATACTACAGCAACTAAGTCCAAAGGTGCATCCCCAACGGAGCCACGGATCAATAGCAATGATATTGGACATATTGAACTTGACAATAAAATTCTGGCAGCAGAATTTTATTGAAACTTTGGAGCAAAAGATAAACATGCTACAGCCACTCAAATAGGCATGTGAGAACATGGATGGAAAGACAACAATATATACTACAAGGAACAATCAAAATCCACTCCAAAATTATCATGCTTTGTCCTAGAACATCACGCGAACATGGCATCGGAACGTTACAGATTTCAGACTTAGTGAAAAACCACTAAGTCCTAAACAGCAATATCATCATGGCATATAAAAGAGCATGTTTAAGTCACCTCGAAACTAATCATGGCAAAAGGTAAGCACCTCATCAAAGTGCACATGAAGGTGATCCCGAAATACACAAGCATGCATCATTGAGGTGAACACAACGATTGCAACGAGCTCAACAAGATGGCATTTCATAACAAGTGAAACAACATCTCGGCCACATGGCACTTTGCAACGATGATAACAAGGCAAGAATAAATCTAACATGCTACCTAGCACATACAACACGTAGAGCATGGCAAGACGAACACGTGGACATGTCATTTGCATCATTCGGACAAACGAGCTAAAAGATATCACATGGCAAAGGTGGCATAAAAACATCACATAACAGCAGTTTATATCATGATGCACTCTTGCAACAGCAAAACAAGCACCTAGATGGTCTCTAACATGCATGACAACAACAGATAAAACGTAGAGCACGTTCCCACGAACGTCTGGACATATTATACGCGTGAATCGGACAAACACACAAGGAGATCTAGCAGTTCTAATATAGCATCACAGATCAACAAAAACAGGGGCTTAGGAAAAAAAAAGGAACAACCTCCACTCAGATCTGGAAGTTGGGCCGGAGGAGAGCGGTGGCCTGAGGCGGAAAGGCGGCGCGGCACTGGAGCTAGCGCGAGCGGCGGCCCGCGGGAGGGGGCGAGGCGGCTGGCGACCTGGCGCGCTGGGCCCCTTGCGGCGGCGGCCCGCGGGAGCGGCCTGGAGCGGAGCGCCCGGCGTGGAGGCGCCTGGCCCGGCTGGGTCGAAGAGAGGGCCGGCCCACGCGGCTGCGGCTCGGGCCGGTGGCTGGCCTGGCGACGGGAGGCGGATCCCAAGCGAGGCAGGCGGTGAGGCGCGGAGATCGGCGAAGTGGGGACCTCGGTGGCTGGGCCTCGGGCCCGGGGCGGTCCAGCTTGGGGGGGCCCGACGGCTGGGAAGCGGCGAACTGGCGATGCGGTGCGGGCGACGCCCGGTGGCGATGGCGTGGGCCTGGCTGGATCAGCTGGCTCGGGCCCAGCCGGCGATGGGGGCGAGCGGAGGGAAGTGAGCGGGCCGGCGGGGAAGGATCGCTGCGGGGAAGTGGGGACCCTGGCGCGGCGTACGGCCCGCTGGGCTGGCGCGGTGGAGAAGCGATCGGTCGATCTCGATCGATCCAGGGAGGAAGCGATGCGTTGACTTGGGCGCTGGAACGGAAAGACGAGGGACTTGCCCGATTCCAGCGATTCTTGCGGCGGATCTGGCTGGTTCCCTCGGGAACTGGCCAGATGGAGAGGAGGGAGTTAGATCCAGAAATTTAGGGAAGGAGGAGGAAGAAGCTAGATGCCCAAAATTAGACTAGGGTCTATTATATAGCAGGTAGCTAGGGTTTGGAGATTTGGGGGTGCTAGGAGCCCTCCGATCGCGATCCGACGGATCCGATCGCGGGGGTAGTTTAGAAAGGCCTAGGAGAAGGCAGTAGACTGCAGCAGGGGTGTTTCCGGGACACGAAGTGAAGGCACTTTGGACCCACACGAACAACGGATGGGATAGTCAACGGAGTCCAAATGAGACGAGATTTGAGAGGCGGGTTGCACACAACAAAACAACAACACACACAACAACCTCGCGGCACACCGGCAACGTTAAACGCCCAAACACCAAAGTGGCCTACGGGACGTCACGGACACGTGAGGGAGCTCCGGAACGCGAAACGGACAACGGGAAGAAACGCGTGGAACCGGATGCAACCGACAACACAAATGCAATGCAATGCACATGTCTACATGATATGAATGAATGCCACACACTCACACAACAAAACGACGAAAACCCGAAAGACAAAGAACCAGGAATGGAAATAGATGAAGCCGGAGATATATTATATACCCAAAAGGGAAAGTATTACATCCGGGGCATTACAAACTCTCCTCAACTACAAAAAGATCTCGTCCCGAGATCTAGGACTGGAAAAAGGAAGGGTAGTCGGAACGAAGATGATCTTCTCGTTCCCAGGTAGCTTCTCGGTCGGTGTGATGTGACCACTTGACTTTCAGAAATTTGATGGACTTGTTGCGGGTCTTGCGTTCGGTTTCTTCGAGAATTGCAACGGGATGCTCTCGGTAGGACAGGTCTTGTTGAAGATCAATCTCTTCAAACGGAATCATGCGCTCAGGTGCCTTGAAGCATTTGCGAAGTTGAGACACATGGAAGACATCATGAACATTGGCGAAGTTTGAAGGGAGCTCAAGTTGGTAGGCTAGATCGCCTCTCTTGCCAAGAATCTTGAAAGGACCGACGTATCTAGGAGCAAGTTTTCCTTTGATACCGAATCTTTGGGTGCCTTTCATCGGAGACACACGGAGATAGACATGACCATCGATGTTGAATGCCAAATCACGATGCTTGCCGTCATAGTAGCTCTTCTGACGCGACTGAGCGGCCTTGAGATTCTCACGTATGACTTTGCACATTTCTTCGGCTTCTGAGATCAAGTCATTGCCAAGAAGTTGGCGTTCGCCTGTTTCAGACCAGTTGAGAGGGGTACGGCACTTTCTGCCATAGAGAATTTCAAACGGTGCTCTGCCTGCACTTGCTTGAAAGCTGTTGTTGTAAGAGAACTCGGCAAATGGAAGGCAGTCTTCCCATTTCATGCCGAAGGAGATGACACAGGCTCTGAGCATGTCTTCTAGAATCTGATTCACGCGCTCGACTTGACCACTAGTCTGAGGGTGAAAAGCAGTGCTGAATCTGATCTTAGTGCCCATGGCGGACTGAAAGGAGTCCCAGAACCTTGAAGTGAACAAACTTCCACGGTCTGAGGAGATAACTTGAGGAATGCCATGTAGGGACACAATTCTGGAAGTGTACAGCTCTACAAGTTGAGCTGCATTGATTGATTCTTTGACTGGAAGAAAGTGAGCGACTTTGGTAAGCTTGTCAATCACCACAAAGATAGCATCATTTCCTCGCTTGGATTTAGGAAAGCCAGTGACGAAGTCCATTTCAATGTGGTCGAACTTCCACTCGGGAATAGGAAGAGGTTGGAGAAGACCGGCTGGACGTTGATGTTCTGCTTTCACTCTTCTGCAAACATCACATTCATTCACGAATTGGGCAATCTCCCTTTTCATGCGTGTCCACCAGTAAGACTGCTTGAGGTCTTGATACATCTTGGAACTGCCAGGATGAATGGAAAGGAGAGAATCATGAGCTTCTTCCATTATGAGCTTCCTGAGATCACCTTTGGGAACAACGAGTCTGTCCTCGAAGAACAAGGTATCTCTCTCATCAACACGGAAGCACTTGTATTTTGGAGTGCCCTTTGCAATCCCATGTTTCACTTTCTTCACCATGGTATCACTGAGCTGGGCCTCACGGACTTGATCTTCCAAGGTAGGAGCAATTTGGAGATTTGCAAGAAAACCCTGCGGAACAACTTGGAGGTTGAGTTTCCTGAATGCTTCACAAAGCTCAGGCTGGCACGGCTTGATAAGAAGGCTGTTGCAATATGCCTTTCTGCTCAAAGCATCTGCAATCACATTCGCCTTGCCAGGAGTGTATTCAATGCTGGGATTGTACTCTTGGATCATTTCAACCCAACGCGTCTGACGGAGGTTCAGATGCGGCTGTGTGAAGATGTACTTCAAGCTCTTGTGATCAGTGAAGATGTCGACCTTTCTGCCCAACAACAGATGTCTCCACGTAATCAGAGCATGTACCACAGCTGCTAGCTCGAGATCATGTGTGGGATAGTTCTTCTCACTTGGCTTTAGCTGACGAGAAGTGTATGCCACAATTCTCTTATCTTGCATAAGCACACCACCAAGACCTTGAAGAGAAGCATCACAGAATACTTCATAGGGCTTGGATTCATCCGGAGGAGTCAGAACTGGAGCGGAGACAAGCTTATCTTTGAGGGTTTTGAATGCCACTTCACACTCTGGAGACCAAAAGTATTTGACATTCTTCTGAAGCAGGTTGGAAAGAGGCTTGGCAATCTTGGAGAAGTTCTCAACAAACCTTCTGCAATAGCTGGCAAGACCCAGAAAACTGCGGAGCTGCTTGACGTTCTGAGGAGCTTCCCAGTTGACAATTGCTTCAACTTTCTCGGGATTAACCGCAATACCGTCAGCTGAGATGATGTGGCCCAGGTACAAAACCTTGTCGAGCCAAAACTCGCACTTGGAGAACTTGGCATAGAATTTATGCTCTCGGAGTCGATCAAGAACCAGACGTAAGTGCTTTTCGTGATCTTCTTCATTCTTGGAAAACACCAGAATATCATCCAGATACACAAGCACAAACTCTCCAGTATAGGGGTTGAAGATGTAATGCATCATCCTTGAAAAGGTAGGAGGAGCATTGGCGAGACCGAAGGACATGACGGTGTACTCGTATGAACCGTAGCTCGTTCTGAAGGCCGTCTTGGGAATGTCTTCCTCGCAAATGCGAATTTGATGATAGCCCATTCGGAGGTCAAGCTTAGAGAACACTTTAGCTCCTTTGAGCTGCTCGAAGAGTTCGTTGATGTTGGGGAGCGGATACTTGTTCTTAATCGTCTTCTTGTTCAATGGCCGGTAATCAACACAGAGACGCTCCGTGCCATCTTTCTTCTTGACAAATAAGACACCATAGCCCCACGGAGATGTACTAGGCCTGATGAGACCCATACTCTCCTGCTTATCAAGCTGCTTCTTCAATTCCTTCAATTCATCGGGAGAGAGCTTGTACGGACGCCGGCATGCTGGCTTAGTACCCGGCTCGAGTTCAATGACAAACTCCACCTGACGGTGTGGAGGCATGCCTGGAAGTTCTTCAGGAAAGACGTCTTGATATTCGTTCACCATCGGAATTTGAGATATGGCATTAATTTTGCCCTTATCATTGAGAGAGAAAAGCCGGATAGTGTTATCCCTGGAGGCGAAGATAATCACATCATCATCAGAATGAGTCATCTTGACTTCCTTCTGTGCACAATCAATATGAGCATCGTGCTGAGAAAGCCAATCCATTCCGAGGATGAGGTCGATGTCAAAATTGCCGAGAATCACCGGAGAAGCCAAGAATCGATAATCTCCCATGCGAATGGAAACATTTGGAGCATATAAACTGGAATGCATCTGCTTTCCCGGAGAAGAAACTGCCAACTGCCTCGGTAAAGCTGCTGTGGTCACACTATGCTTGGATGCAAACGGGTATGACATGAAAGAATGTGAAGCACCCGAATCAAACAAAACTTTAGCAGGAAAAGAGTTCACTGGAAGGTTACCCAAAATGACATCAGAAGAATTCTCCGCTTGCGCTGCATTCATCAGATTGACCCTTGCTGCCTTTGGATCATGCCTGACAATAGCTGAACTCACAGGTGGAGGAGGTGGAAGACGCTTCGGATTCGGACATCTGTTGGCATAGTGACCCTTCTGGCCACACTTGTTGCACACCACTTCAGAGAGAGGACGGAAATGAGAGCCACTTGACTTGGAGCCTTGAGACTGAAACTGCTTCTTCGACTGGTTGCTCGGGTTGGGTGGGTGGGAGAAACCACGACCACTAGAGTTCTTGTAGTTGGAGTTGTTGGAGTTGTTGTATGGAGCTCGAATCACTGGAGGAGGAGGAAGCCAGAATTTCTGATGCTTCGAGACCATCTGAGACGATGAGGAAGAGTGAACAGCATCTCGAATTCTCTTCTTAGAAGCCTCCATCTTAAGCTGAGCTGCTTCTTGTTTCAAAGCCATGTTATAGAACTTGTCGAATTCATCGGGCTCGAACAAAGTGAGAGCAAGCTGAAGTTCATCTTTGAGACCTCCACGGAACTGGTAGATTTTACTCTTGGCATCAGGAATGTCTTGCTTAGCATAGCGAGCGAGGTTTTGGAACTTGACATTATACTCATAGACTGACATGGAGCCCTGCTTCAGGTTGCGGAATTGCTCACGCATGACCTCGATGACACTTGTAGGAATGTGGTGCGAACAGGAATCCTTGCAGAAATTCTCCCAAGAGATCACTTGACCCGACCTGGAGTCTTTGTACTGCTGCCACCAATCAGCTGCTTGATCTTTCAGTTGGAAGGCTGCAAACTTCACATAATCACCTTCCTTCACGTTACTGCACTCAAAATGCTTCTTGATATCGGTTAGCCAATCTTCAGCATCAAGAGGGTTGACACAGTAACTGAAAGCTTTAGGATTGTTGGTCAAGAACTGGTTGAGGGTAGCATGGTGCTGCTGGTTGAAGAAGTTGCCTTGATTCCCTGGAACACCCTGATTAGCTTGCATAGCTTGCATCTGCTGCATCATCTGCATCATCAACTGAGTGTTCTGAGCTGTAGTCTGCATAATTGCTCTCCAAGCCTCAGGTGGAGGAGGAGGGGAAGGAGGTTGTTCTGGGATCTCTTCCACCTCTGGGTTAGCGTTGGGAACCCTTTTCGGAGCCATCCTGTAAGAGATGACCACGAATCAGCAATTGATTGACAAAAGGTATAAGCTGAATCAATGGAATGAATTGCAACAAGTCTTCACAATAATCATTCGAACAATAAGAACGAATGAATTCATTCGAACAAGAGGAACGAATGAAATTTCAGTTAAATGATAACATCAATCTTCACGAGAAGCCACATAGGGGACAAAAAGGAAAATAAGAAAAACAACAAGGTACGGATGGGAACAAACACAAGAGAGGAGTTTCGTTCTAACATCTTTGTGCTGAAAGCATATGAACGCGTTACGAAAAGGTTTTGCAATCCCCGGATCAGCATAGCCAAGGACCCTTTAAGATGCAACTCCTGATAGTAACATCGGTCATATAACCTCTTCACTCAATGTAGAACCCCGAACTCACTAACCTGCATTCATTGGAAGAATGCCTATGATCTACTGGATAAAACCCACCTATAGATTTCCGAAAGATTTCAGTTATGCAATCAGGTGTTGGGGATACACGGGAAGCACCGCGCAATCAACTCTAACCTACATCCAGGTGTATCCATCCTTCAACACATAACCAGTCTTTCTCGGAAACTGTGTACCTCGGACCTTCGAAAAGCATCCACTATAACAAGCTATGGCAATACTCCCGAACTACCTCCCCAGTACTGGGTGATGTCGGGGTTATCTTGCCACTGGCCGTATAGGAGAGATTTTCGATGTCGGCCGTCTTAAGTATTTAGTACTGCTGCGATATGCTTGTGACAACAATACCCCGAAGCTCAACTCCTCGGTAACAGGAGGCATCGAGAACAATATCCTTGTCACAAGAACATCGAAACAATCCCAGAATACTCGCGGGATTCCTAAAAAAAAATTTGTGCAATTTTTGAAGATAGGAGAGACAAGAGTAGTCGTCAGGAGTCCTCACCAGAGAGAAAAGGGATGAGAAGCAAAGAAATCCTACTCTCGGATATAATATAGGACTCAAAAAGTTTTCAGTGTGTGCCTAGACTCGACCGTCAACGATTCGATCAAACAGTGGGGGCTCCTAGGTCGGAGAAGGCTCTAAATACCAACTTGTAATGCCCAGGATGGAGTTATACCTCCTACGTGTCGAGGCACGACTTAAAGGCATAAATCCATCCTAGAATGATCTCAAGTTCGGTAATCTTTGCACATCTCATGTAAAAGAGGGGATTGTAAACAGAAAATAGTTGGCTTACACTCGCCACGTCACAGAATTACAATTCAAATCTCAAACATCATACATTAAGAACATCACAACCCTCTAAGGGCAAAAGCCAAATGTCAAGATACCAAACTCAGATAAATAAACCACAGGCGGATCAAATCCTAGTAAGAGTCTCCACTACTGATCATCCGGGTATCGCACATAGTACCGACTACGCTCCTCGTCGTACTCCCAATCCAGCTCGGTGCCATCACCTGGATAGCTCACAGCTGGACCTGCATCTGGTATGTGAAGTAACTGTGAGCCACAGAGGACTCGGCAATCCCGTTTCCGGGTAACAAGACTATCTAAGCCTTTGGGAGAGGATAAAGGCTGAAGAAAAGAATAAGTGTCTGCAGCAGCAACTAGCAACTAGCTTACGTGAGTGAGAGCGAGAAGAGAAAGCCTCGAACGAGAAGTGATCACGAAGTGATCCTAGCTACAAGCTCAACAAACATAACCCCTCCGTGTTCAACTCCCGAATCCCTATTCGGAAATTGACGGTCACGGAACACACGCTGGTAGTGTATTAGAATCATTGTGTCAAGTTATCTACAACCGGATATTAACAAGCTCCCATCTGCCACATAACCGCGGGCACGGCTTTCGAAAGTTCAAACCCTGCAGGGGTGTTCCAACTTGACCCATTACAAGCCCACGATCCGCGGAGTCGCAACTCCAAAGTGGGAAGACCCGAGTATCCTCGGAATCCCGTGCTCAAGATATACCGAACTAAGGTAAGGCTAATCCAGCAAATCCTCCCGGCGTGTCGACACCCTGATAGTAGCCGTGCGTATCTAAGTCTCAGGACACGACCGGATGGGCGATTCTACGGGTGTATACCAGATACCTCGGGTTGCCCCAAGGCGGCCCCACAGAACCCCCGTTTCGGACCAACACTCATGTGGAGCACTGGCCCGGGGTTGTTGATTAAGAAAGAGGGTTAATTACTCCCTATGCAAGTTTAGTTTGTTGTTAGGCAAATAGTACCAATGTTGGGACTTGCTGGAAAAGACTTAGCACTTAGAGGTTTATCGAGGGGGTCCCATACACCCCAACCGTGTTAGGAACGCATAATCAAGGAACATAACACCGGTTTATACGGTTCCTAACGGCATGAGTGGAACAAATCACCAAGCAAAAGGATTAGCCTTCCACCCTTGCCAATATATAGACGATTTCATTTTAAGCATTTATATAGTGTGATAAAACCCAACCAAACTTCAACATGAAGCAAGCATCTTCGATCTTCACCTGCAACTAGCAATGCTATAAGAAGGGCTGAGCAAAGCGTACTTAGCCAAGCAACGGTTTGCATAGGTAGGTTGGTTAAACATGGCAATTGGTTACAAGTAGGAGGCTGACAAGAAGATCATGGGCATCGAGGAAAAAGCTATAGATCGAGACTACTAGCAATAGGCAAAGATAGTAATGTTAACGGGGTTCGGTCATCTTGCCTGAAGAGAAGTCGTTCGGATCGTAAGAAGGGTCCTCGTGCTCAACCTCGTTGGAAACCTCGTGCTCGTACTCGATCTCGGTCTCGGCTTCCGGCTCTAAACAAAACAATCACACCAAGCACCAATCAACAAGATGCAATGCGCACTCAAAAAAGATGAATGCATGATGGATGCACTAAGGATGCACACGGAGCACGTAAAATATCACTCAAGCAAAACACCTCAAAACATGATAACAATAACATATTATGATTCTACACAGAAAATCAATCAAGTTTGATATAAGATTCGCTGAAATAGGAGTTACGGGCTAAAAGTTATGCCCGAAACAAGAAATGAGCGAAAGCTGAAAATTACAGCATCATAGCAACTTCGGAGCTCAAAATAATTGAGCTACAGCATCCAAACAACATGGAAAAGGACATGAACACAAACTAGACATATACTACAGCAACTAAGTCCAAAGGTGCACCCCCAACGGAGCCACGGATCAATAGCAATGATCTTGGACATATTGAACTTGACAATAAAATTCTGGCAGCACAATTTTATTGAAACTTTGGAGCAAAAGATAAACATGCTACAGCCACTCAAATAGGCATGTGAGAACATGGATGTAAAGACAACAATATATACTACAAGGAACAATCAAAATCCACTCCAAAACTATCATGCTTTGTCCTAGAACATCACGCGAACATGGCATCGGAACGTTACAGATTTCAAACTTAGTGAAAAACCACTAAGTCCTAAACAGCAATATCATCATGGCATATAAAAGAGCATGTTTAAGTCACCTCGAAACTAATCATGGCAAAAGGTAAGCACCTCATCAAAGTGCACATGAAGGTGATCCCGAAACACACAAGCATGCATCATTGAGGTGAACACAACGATTGCAACGAGCTCAACAAGATGGCATTTCATAACAAGTGAAACAACATCTCGGCCACATGGCACTTTGCAACGATGATAACAAGGCAAGAATAAATCTAACATGCTACCTAGCACATACAACACGTAGAGCATGGCAAGACGAACACGTGGACATGTCATTTGCATCATTCGGACAAACGAGCTAAAAGATATCACATGGCAAAGGTGGCATAAAAACATCACATAACAGCAGTTTATATCATGATGCACTCTTGCAACAGCAAAACAAGCACCTAGATGGTCTCTAACATGCATGACAACAACAGATAAAACGTAGAGCACGTTCCCACGAACGTCTGGACATATTATACGCGTGAATCGGACAAACACACAAGGAGATCTAGCAGTTCTAATATAACATCACAGATCAACAAAAACAGGGGCTTAGGGAAAAAAAAGGAACAACCTCCACTCAGATCTGGAAGTTGGGCCGGAGGAGAGCGGTGGCCTGAGGCGGAAAGGCGGCGCGGCACAGGAGCTAGCGCGAGCGGCGGCCCGCGGGAGGGGGCGAGGCGGCTGGCGACCTGGCGCGCTGGGCCCCTTGCGGCGGCGGCCCGCGGGAGCGGCCTGGAGCGGAGCGCCCGGCGTGGAGGCGCCTGGCCCGGCTGGGTCGAAGAGAGGGCCGGCCCACGCGGCTGCGGCTCGGGCCGGTGGCTGGCCTGGCGACGGGAGGCGGATCCCAAGCGAGGCAGGCGGTGAGGCGCGGAGATCGGCGAAGTGGGGACCTCGGTGGCTGGGCCTCGGGCCCGGGGCGGTCCAGCTCGGGGGGGCCCGACGGCTGGGAAGCGGCGAACTGGCGATGCGGTGCGGGCGACGCCCGGTGGCGATGGCGTGGGCCTGGCTGGATCAGCTGGCTCGGGCCCAGCCGGCGATGGGGGCGAGCGGAGGGAAGTGAGCGGGCCGGCGGGGAAGGATCGCTGCGGGGAAGTGGGGACCCTGCGTACGGCCCGCTGGGCTGGCGCGGTGGAGAAGCGATCGGTCGATCTCGATCGATCCAGGGAGGAAGCGATGCGTTGACTTGGGCGCTGGAACGGAAAGACGAGGGACTTGCCCGATTCCAGCGATTCTTGCGGCGGATCTGGCTGGTTCCCTCGGGAACTGGCCAGATGGAGAGGAGGGAGTTAGATCCAGAAATTTAGGGAAGGAGGAGGAAGAAGCTAGATGCCCAAAATTAGACTAGGGTCTATTATATAGCAGGTAGCTAGGGTTTGGAGATTTGGGGGTGCTAGGAGCCCTCCGATCGCGATCCGACGGATCCGATCGCGGGGGTAGTTTAGAAAGGCCTAGGAGAAGGCAGTAGACTGCAGCAGGGGTGTTTCCGGGACACGAAGTGAAGGCACTTTGGACCCACACGAACAACGGATGGGATAGTCAACGGAGTCCAAACGAGACGAGATTTGAGAGGCGGGTTGCACACAACAAAACAACAACACACACAACAACCTCGCGGCACACCGGAACGTTAAACGCCCAAACACCAAAGTGGCCTACGGGACGTCACGGACACGTGAGGGAGCTCCGGATCGCGAAACGGACAACGGGAAGAAACGCGTGGAACCGGATGCAACCGACAACACAAATGCAATGCAATGCACATGTCTACATGATATGAATGAATGCCACACACTCACACAACAAAACGACGAAAACCCGAAAGACAAAGAACCCGGAATGGAAATAGATGAAGCCGGAGATATATTATATACCCAAAAGGGAAAGTATTACATCCGGGGCATTACAAGCAGGCGGCGTCCGTCGAGCTCTTCGCTGAACTCGACGCGGAGATAGAGGCAGAGGAGGCTGGAGCAGAGTAGCCGGAGCAGCCGTAGCTGCAGCTGCCGCCCATGCCGCCGAAGCCGGGCATGAGATCGTGGACATCTCCGACGAGGAGTAGCTAGGTGATCGACGTAGTATGTAGATTTATAGTTTGCATGTTTTTGTATGGATTTGAGAATCTTGTATGAGATGTTCGGATGCAAGAAACGAAATTTAAGGCGTGCCCGGCCACTGCCCGCGGAGCGCGCGGGCGCGTTTGCGGGCATTTGAGGGGCCATATTTAACATATCCAATTGTATATGCTATAACGTCCTTTGTTGCGTCTCTTAGAGTAACTCAAACCGGTTGACCCAAACGGACACCCGCTTTGTCCGTTTCAGTTGGCCCGGCCCAGCGGACACCCATATCCACTTTCGCTTATGGATCATTGCTTGCGTCCAACGCTGGCAAGACACGTTTTTTAGTTCACCCGAGAAAAATAACGCAAATATTTTAAAATTAAAAACGTTAATTAAACATCAATGTCGGCCACAAATGCTGGCAGAGTCCACATTACATTAATTAAAAATATTTAATTATATTAAAACATGGAGGAGTTGTGCTGCGCTAGGCGTCCTCGTCGTCATCGTTGGGGCCGGTGAGGTCGCCGAGCGTCGGCGCTGAGCCAGCTCAGGGGAACGCTGTCTCCCAGGCCGTGAAGACGTCCTCCGGCGCCAGCGTGACCACTGTCGGGTGGGCAACGCGGGCACGACGCTCCTCCTCCTCCGCCTCGCGTCGCTCCTCCTTCGCCTCGCGCTCCCACTGCTCCATGCGCTCGCCCTCGTGGCGCTCCTCCGCCAGCCAGCGCGTCCGCCACTGCTCGAGGTAGAGGTTCTCATGCGCCGGCGTCGCCCCAAGCCAGATGGGTGGCGTGCTAACTGACTCGCGCACAACTCCGTCCCAGGTGTACTGCTCGGGCTTGACGAGGTACGACGGCATCAGCGGCACCACGACACAGTCGCCGGAAGCGAAGAGTGTGATGGCCTCTCATAGGCGCGCCTGGTACGCCGCCTGCTCCTCCGCCTTGTGCCGCTCTTCCTCCTCGCTTTCCTGCAAGGCAGCCGCCAGCGCTGCCTCGTGGGCGGGCTCCTTCTCCAGGTCCTCGTCACGCACGACGGCAGCGGGGTGCCAGCCCGCACATGTGGGCACAGCACCGGTGCTGCTCCTCGTGCTAGAGGGCGAACCAGACCTCCCAATCGGGAGAGTCTGCTGCTTAGACGGGGTTGAGGCGCTGATCGGGGGTCAGCTGCTCTCGCCGGTGCCGCACCTCCCTCGTGCGTGCTCGCGTCGCCGGCGGCACCGCCGATACTGGGGTCCTATATGGATCCAAATGCCAGTCATGTGGCAGGGTCACGTCGAGGTACAGAGGAGGATGCGGTTCTCCCAGTGCCACCTCGCCTGGTGCACTGGGACGTTTATCCGCAGCCTCGCTGGGCGGGCAGACGCCGATGGAGGCGGGAGGAGCGCTAGCGCGTGTCAAGAGCCGGCGGGGGCCTTGCCCTTGTTCTTGCCAGCAAAGAAGCCCATGGTGGCGCGCTAATGCGTGGGCCCGCGATCTGTGATCATCATTAATAAAGACGCGGGAGGTAGTTGACCGGCCGCCATGTGGGGATGCGGCGGATACCGAGCGGACACACACCACGTCCGCGCCGACGCATTTCAGGCCAAATTTGACCCGGAAATGGGTCCGCGTGGACGCGTTTTGGGAATGTGTCGGCGCATTGGGCCAGTAGTTTTGTTCGCGACAACCCAAACGAACGTGGGCGGACGAAATGGGTCGCCGCGTTGAAGTTGCTCTTATTGCTCTTTTTGAGTGGTTGTTTTTCTGTAGAACTGTAAATAGTTCTTCGTTTAATTCCCGGCCATAAACGCTGACCGGCAAATATTGTTAGCCATCCGTCCGCGGATTCGGAGGCCATACGGTCACCAACGCCGGAGACCGCCATCTAAAACTGCCCGCATACATTTCATCAACTATTTTGAATGGCACGTATAAAATTCATGCAAAGATGACGGATTTCATTAAGATTCAGATATAATTTACATAAACGGACGGTTTTTCGACCGTTTTACTAGAAACTATATAAAAAATTAAATGTATATCGGACGACCACCTCGTACACGTGGTCGTCATGTCCTGTTGCGCTGCCGTCGCAGTCCATGCTCCCACCACCGTCGTCGTCGCCATCGTTCCTCCAGTGCGCAAGGATGCCGGAGGGCCACGACAGCCTTCTCCGACGGCTGGCTGCCCCTTCCGAAGGAGCTGGTCCACCTCTTGTTGCGCTGTACGGAGGACCGTGTTGACCACTATCGACGGCACTGATGGAGCCTTGGCGGCGGCCTTGCCCCTATCGGCTTTGGCGGAGCAGTCACTAAGCGACCACTCCTCGTCGATTTTGACGAGCTCGCCGTGAAGGCGGCGGCGGCGCCTGATGTCTACGCACGCTTCTAGTCTTGTAGACTATGTTGGGCCTCCAAGCGCAGAGGTTTGTAGGACAGTAGCAATTTCCCTCAAGTAGATGACCTAAGGTTTATCGAACTCAGGGAAGTAGAGGTTGAAGATGGTCTCTCTCAAGCAACCCTGCAACTAAGATACAAGAAGTCTCTTGTGTCCCCAACACACCTAATACACTTGTCAGATGTATAGGTGCACTAGTTCGGCGAAGAGATGTTAAATGGCAAGTGATATGGATGGCAAAACAAGGTAATACAAATATGTAATAAAAAGTGCAGCAAGCAAACAAGTAGTAAACGTGAGCACAAACGGTATTGCAATGGTGGAAACAAGGCCTAAGGTTTATACTTTCACTAGTGGCAACTCCCAACAACATTAACATAATCGAATCACATGATATTTCCCATAAAACATGCAAAGGGGACACACTCGGAGATCATTCCTTCGTGGTCAAGAGAGGACGAGAATTATGTAGGGCTACAAAAGCACACCTCAAAGTTCGTAGTTCTCGATCTAAGGATTTCCCAATGTCACCGCGGCCATCCAAAGAGAGTCCCACAATCACCATAACATATCTAAAGGATAGTCAAAGACAAGCACCAAGAGACTCTCAATCTTCAATCAACACACAAGAAAGGAAATCACTCATGAAAATATTGTTCTAATCCATGTCCAATAGACCGCTGTCACCTTGGTCTCGGGGATTATACTAGATAAAGACAAGTGAGTACATCAATCCAATACATAGAGGAAGGGGAAACACCCTAGATTAACATGGCCTATGATCACAACGAAGATCACATCATGGGAGAGAGAGTTGACCACATAGCTACTGGTAAGAACCTCAGCCCCGAGGAGGAACTACTCCCGCATCATGGAGGGAGGAAGCAACGTCGATGGAGATGAATCCGGGGGCACTTCCCCGTCCCGGCAGGGTGCCGGCGCAGGAATTCTGGTCCCCCAAAGCTTGATGGAGATGGCGGCGGAGATCGGAATCGCGTCTGGAGAAAAGGGGTCTGGAATCAGGGTTTCCTCGACGGACCTTAAATATATGCCAAAGGGGGTCGCCAGAAGAGGTCAGGGGGGCCCAGGCGCCCCCCCCCCGGCGCGGCCTATGGGTGGGCCGCCTGGGCAGGCCGCCTGGAGCCCCTGTGGGTCCCCTCCTGCCCTACTTTGGCCGCATAGAAGCTTCCGGAACGCTGATTTTTTATATATTTTTCTGGATTTTTTCTGACAGTTCTCGTAATGGGAAAACCTGAAATACAAAAACAGCAGAAAACAGAAACTGGCACTGGGGTGCACTGAGTGAATAGGTTAGTCCAAATATGATCAAAAGTGTATGGAAGTGCATAAATATCATAGCAATATCACACAAAAGAGGCATGGAGCAAGCAGAAATTATAGATACGTTTTGGACGTATCAACATCCCCAAGCTTAATTCCTGCTCGTCCTCGAGTAGGTAAATGATAACAAGTATAATTTCTGTGGTGACATGCTATTAACCATATAAGGACTTTTCAGAGTCACATGACAAAAGCTTACTGAGATAATGAGTCTGTAGTAATTAAGTTGCCTCATGAGAAAATCACAAAGAACTGAAAGTTTTACAATATGATACTGAAACATAAAATAGATTTGTAATGAACATGGTGTGCAAATATGATAAAGTGATATCTCGCTTGCCCCCTTTAGTGAAGCAAAACATAAATGCAGGGGCACCTCCAAGGTTTAAGTGATGACTAGATACAATGATTTCAGAATAAACAATATCACAATCATGCAAAAGACAATGCTACTTTGGGACAATGCACATTACACTCAGAATGACAATCATGCTCTCAGTAGTTGGTGCTTTTAAAAGAAGGTGGAGACTCTCGAACCGTGGCTTTTGTTGGCAAGGTTGAAAACCCGTAGTCGGAAACAAAGACAAAACATGTACCAGAGCTCTTGCTTTTAAAAAACAGAGGTAATAATTATTTTTTTAGGTCATGCATGTTTCGTCAACGAATGCTAGCAGACAACTCAATTACTTCTTGAGATGGACAAGTTTCGAGGAACGGATCCCGAATGAGGACGATCACATCCTCTTAATCTCCTTTGTTTATCACTGCCAAAGTTTTCTGGTTTCTCATGAACAAAGCGTGAAGGAGGGTTTGTTTGTTATATTATCTTTTTGAGCCGGGCGCACTCAATGCCAGTTCCTTCTCGTATTATGGGTTTGCACATTATACATGCAATCCCGGGGTGAAGCTTGTCCAACATAAAAAGATCATGAATTAACTACTACTTCCTCATGAGCTAAAACAGAGGCACAAAAGAGAAATGCTTTTTTTTGAATAATTTCGAGATGGTACATGAAAGTCTTCGTTAGGAATGGCAGGTAAATACCATGTATAGGAAGGTTGAAGGAAATATGCCCTAGAGGCAATAATAAAGTTATTATTTATTTCCTTATATCATGATAAATGTTTATTATTCATGCTAGAATTGTATTAACTGGAAACTTAGTACATGTGTGAATACATAGACAAAACAGAGTGTCCCTAGTATGCCTCTACTAGACTAGCTCATTGTTCAAAGATGGTTATGTTTCCTAGCCATAGACATGAGTTGTCATTTGATCAACGGGGTCACATCATTAGGAGAATGATGTGATGGACAAGACCCATCCGTTAGCTTAGCAACTTGATCGTTTAGTTTTATTGCTATTGCTTTCTTCATGACTTATACATGTTCCTATGACTATGAGATTATGCAACTCCCGAATACCGGAGGAACACTTTGTGTGCTAGCAAATGTCACAACGTAACTGGGTGATTATAAAGGTACTCTACAGGTGTCTCCAAAGGTACTTGTTGGGTTGGCGTATTTCGAGATTAGGATTTGTCACTCCGATTGTCGGAGAGGTATCTCTGGGCCCACTCGGTAATGCACATCACTATAAGCCTTGCAAGCATTGCAGCTAATGAGTTAGTTGCGGGATGATGTATTACGGAACGAGTAAAGAGACTTGCCGGTAACGAGATTGAACTAGGTATTGAGATACCGACGATCGAATCTCGGGCTAGTAACATACCGATGACAAAGGGAACAACGTATGTTGTTATGCGATTTGACCGATAAAGATCTTCATAGAATATGTGGGAGCCAATATGAGCATCCAGGTTCCGCTATTGGTTATTGACCGGAGATGTGTCTCGGTCATGTCTACATAGTTCTCGAACCCGTAGGGTCCGCACGCTTAAAGTTTCGATGATAGTTTTATTATGAGTTTATGAGTTTTGATGTACCGAATGAGTTCGGAGTCCCGGATGAGATCGGGGACATGACGAGGAGTCTCGAAATGGTCGAGACGTAAAAATCGATATATTGAACGACTATATTCGGACATCGGAAAGGTTCCGAGTGATTCGGGTATTTTCGGAGTACCGGGGAGTTACGGGAATAGAGGAGAGAGGCCAAAAGGAAGGAGGCGCGGGGCCCCCTTCTGGTCCGAATTGGACAAGGGGTGCAGCCCCCTTTTCCTTCTCCCTCTCCCCCTCTTTCCTTCTCTCCTACTCCGGAAAGGAAAGGGGAATCCTACTAGGACTTGGGAGTCCTAGTAGGACTCCCTACACTTGGCGCGCCCCTTCTAGGGCCGGCCTCTCCCTCCCTCCTTTATATACGGGGGCAGGGGGGCACCTCTAGACACAACAGTTGATCTCATGATCTCTTAGCCGTGTGCGGTGCCCCCTCCACCACAGTTCTCCTCGATAATATTGTAGCGGTACTTAGGCAAAGCCCTGCGACGGTAGAACATCAAAATCGTCACCACGCCGTCGTGCTGACGGAACTCTTCCTCGACACTCGGCTGGATCGGAGTTCGAGGGACGTCATCGAGCTGAACGTGTGCTAGAACTCGGAGGTGCCGTAGTTTCGGTGCTTGATCGGTCGGGCCGTGAAGACGTACGACTACATCAACCGCGTTGTTCTAACGCTTCCGCTTCCGGTCTACGAGGGTACGTAGACACACTCTTCCCTCTCGTTGCTATGCATCTGGTAGATAGATCTTGCGTGATCGTAGGAAAATTTTAAAATACTACGTTCCCCAACAGTGGCATCATGAGCCAGGTCTATGCGTAGATGATATGCACGAGTAGAACACAATGAGTTGTGGGCGATACTAGTCATACTGCTTACCAGCATGTCATACTTTGCTTCGGCGGTATTGTGAGATGAAGCGGCCCGGACCGACATTACGCGTACGCTTACGCGAGACTGGTTTCACTGTTACGAGCACTCGTTGCTTAAAGGTGACTGGAGGGTGTCTGTCTCTCTCACTTTAGCTGAAACAAGTGTGGCTACGCCCGGTCCTTGTGAAGGTTAAAACAGCACATACTTGAAGAAACATCGTTGTGGTTTTTGTATGCGTAGGTAAGAACGGTTCTTGCTAAGCCCGTAGCAACCACGTAAAACTTGCAACAACAAAGTAGAGGACGTCTAACTTGTTTTTGCAGGGCATTTTGTGATGTGATATGGTCAAGACATGATGAGTTATACGGTTTTGTATGAGATGATCATGTTTTGTAATGTTATCGGCAACTGGCAGGAGCCATATGGTTGTCGCTTTATTGTATGAAATGCAATCACCATGTAATTGCTTTACTTTATCACTAAGCGGTAGCGATAGTCGTAGAAGCAATAGTTGGCGAGACGACAACGATGCTACGATGGAGATCAAGGTGTCGCGCCGGTGACGAAGGTGATCATGACGGTGCTTTGGAGATGGAGATCAAAAGCACAAGATGATGATGGCCATATCATGTCACATATTTTGATTGCATGTGATGTTTATCTTATTATGCTTCTTATTTTTGCTTAGAACGACGGTAGCATTATAAGATGATCCCTTACTAAATTTCAAGGTATAAGTGTTCTCCCTGAGTATGCACCGTTGCGAAAGTTCGTCGTGCCGAGACACCACGTGATGATCGGGTGTGATAAGCTCTACGTTCAAATACAACAGGTGTAAGCCAGTTTTGCACACGCAGAATACTCGGGTTAAACTTGACGAGCCTAGCATATGCAGATATGGCCTCGGAACACTGGAGACCGAAAGGTCGAGCATGAATCATATAGTAGATATGATCAACATAAGATGTTCACCATTGAAAACTACTCCATCTCACGTGATGATCGGACATGGTTTAGTTGATTTGGATCACGTGATCATTTAGATGACTAGAGGGATGTCTATCTAAGTGGGAGTTCTTAAGTAATATGATTAAATTGAAATTTAATTTATCGTGAACTTAGTCCTGGTAGTATTAGCATATCTATGTTGTAGATCAATAGCTCACGATGTTGCTCCCCGTTAATTTTTTATATGTTCCTAGAGAAAACTAAGTTGAAAGATGTTAGTAGCAATGATGCGGACTAGGTCCGTGATCTGAGGATTATCCTCATTGCTGCACAGAAGAATTATGTCCTTGATGCACCGCTAGGTGACAGACCTATTGCAGGAGCAGATGTAGACGTTATGAACGTTTTGACAAAAGCTCGGTATGATGACTACTTGATAGTTTAAGTGCACCATGCTTTACGGCTTAGAACCGGGACTTCAAAAACGTTTTGAACGCCACAGAGCATATAAGATGTTCCAAGAGTTGAAATTAGTATTTCATACTCATGCCCGTGTCGAGAGGTATAAGACCTCTGACAGTACTTTGCCTACAAGATGGAGGAGAATAGCTCAACCAGTGAGCATGTGCTCAGATTGTCTGGGTACTACAATTACTTGAATCAAGTGGGAGTTAATCTTCCAGATAAGATAGTAATTGACAAAGTTCTCTAGTCACTATCACCGAGTTAGTAGAACTTCGTGATGAACTATAATATGCAAGGGATGACGAAGTTAATTCCCGATCTCTTCGCGATGCTGAAATCGGCGGAGGTAGAAATCAAAAAAGAGCATCAAGTGTTGATGGTTAATAAGACCACTTGTTTCAAGTAAAGGGCAAAGGGATAGAAGTGGAACTTCAAGAAGAATGACAAGCAAGTTGTCACTCCCATGAAGAAACCCAAAGCTAAACTCAAGCTTGAAACTAAGTGCGTCTACTGCAAAGGAAATGGTCACTGGAAGTGGAACTGCCCTAGATACTTGGCGGGTAAGAAGGATGGCAAAGTGAACAAAGGTATATTTGATATACATATTATTGATGTGTATTTTACTAGTGTTCATAGCAACCCCTCGGTATTTGATACTGGTTCAGTTGCTAAAGAGTAGTAACTCGAAATGGGAGTTGCATAATGAACAGAAACTAGTTAAAGGATAAAATGATGATGTGTATTGGAAGTAGTTCCAAGATTGATATGATCATCATCGCACACTCCCTATACTTTCGGGATTAGTGTTGAACCTAAATAAGTGTTATTTGGTGTTTGTGTTGAGCATGAATATGATTTGATCATGTTTATTGCAATACGGTTATTCATGTAAGTTAGAGAATAATTATTGTTCTGTTTACATGAATAAAACCTTCTATGGTCATACACCCAATGAAAATGGTTTGTTGGATCTCGATCGTGTGATACACATATTCATAATATTGAAGCCAAAAGATGCAAGGTTAATAATGATAGTGCAACTTATTTGTGGCACTGCCGTTTAGGTCATATTGGTGTAAAGCGCATGAAGAAACTCCATAGTGATGGACTTTTGGAATCACTTGATTATGAATCACTTGGTGCTTGCGAACCATGCCTCATGGACAAGATGACTAAAACTCCGTTCTCCGGAACTGTGGAGCGAGCAACAGAGTTGTTGGAAATCATACATACTGATGTATGCGGACCAATGAGTGTTGAAGCTCGCGGCGGGTATCGTTATTTTCTGACCTTCACTGATGATTTGAGCAGATATGGGTATATCTACTTAATGAAGCACAAGTCTGAAATATTTGAAAAGTTCAAAGAATTTCAGAGTGAAGTAGAGAATCATCGTAATAAGAAAATAAAGTTTCTACGATCTAATCGTGGAGGAGAATATTTGAGTTACGAGTTTGGTCTTCATTTGAAACAATGTGGAATAGTTTCACAACTCACGCCACCCGGAACACCACAGCGTAATGGTGTGTCCGAACGTCATAACCATACTTTATTAGATATGGTGTGATCGATGATGTCTCTTACCGATCTACAACTATCGCTTTTGGGGTTATGCATTAGAGACAGCTACATTCACGTTAAATAGGGCACCATCTAAATCCGTGGAGATGACATCGTATGAACTGTGGTTTGACGAGAAACCTAAGCTGTCATTTCTCTAAGTTTGGGACTGCGATGCTTATGTGAAAAAGTTTCAACATGATAAGCTCGAACCCAAATCGGAGAAGTAAATCTTCATAGGATACCCAAAAGAAACTGTTGGGTACACCTTCTATCACAGATCCGAAGGCAAGGTCTTTGCTGCTAAGAGTGGATCCTTTCTAGAGAAGGAGTTTCTCTCGAAAGAAGTGAGTGGGAGGAAAGTAGAACTTGATGCGGTAATTGTACCTTCTCCCGAATTGGAAAGTGGAACATCATAGAAACTAGTTCCAGTGATTCCTACACCAATTAGTGAGGAAGCTAATGATGATGATCATGAAACTTCAGATCAAGTTTCTGCTGAACTTCGTAGATCAACCAGAGTTCGTTCAGCACCAGAGTGGTACGGCAACCCGGTTCTGGAAGTCATGTTACTGGACCATGATGAACCTACGAACTATGAGGAAGCGATGATGAGCCCAGATTCCGCGAAATGGCTTGAGGCCATGAAATCTGAGATGGGATCCATGTATGAGAACAAAGTATGGACTTTGGTTGACTTGCCCGATGGTCGGCAAGCCATTGAAAATAAATGGATCTTTAAGAGGAAGACTGACGCCGATGGTAATGTTACTGTCTACAAAGCTCGACTTGTTGCGAAAGGTTTTCGACAAGTTCAAGGTGTTGACTACGATGAGATTTTCTCACCCGTAGCGATGCTTAAGTCTGTCCGAATCATGTTAGCAATTGCCACATTTTATGAAATCTGGCAAATGGATAACGAAACTGCGTTCTTTAATGGATTTATTAAAGAAGAGTTGTATATGATGCAACCAGAATGTTTTGTCAATCCTAAAGGTGCTAGCAAATTGTGCAAGCTCCAGCGATCCATCTATGGACTGGTGCAAGCATCTCGGAGTTGGAATATACACTTTGATAAGTTGATCAAAGCATATAGATTTATACAGACTTGCGGTGAAGCCTGTATTTACAAGAAGTGAGTGGAAGCACAACAACCTTTCTGATAAGTATATGTGAATGACATATTGTCGATCGGAAATGATGTAGAATTTTCTGGAAAGTATAAAGGAGTGTTTGAAAGGAGTTTTTCAAAGAAAGACCTTGGTGAAGCTGCTTACAAATTGAGCATCAAGATCTATAGAGATAGATCAAGACGCTTGATAAGACTTTCGATAAGTACATACCTTGATAAGATTTTGAAGTAGTTCAAAATGTATCAGTCAAAGAAGGAGTTCTTGCCTGACTTGTAAGGTGTGAAGTTGAGTAAGACTCAAAGCCAGACCACGGCAGAAAAATATAGAGAGAATGAAAGTCATTCCCTATGCCTCAGCCATAGGTTCTATAAAGTATGCCATGCTGTGTACCAAACATTTTGTGTACCTTGCCATAAGTTTGACAAGGAGGTACAATAGTGATCCAGGAGTAGATCACTGTACAAGCGGTCAAAATTATCCTTAGTAACTGGATGACTAAGGAAATGTTTCTCGATTATGGAGGTGATAAAGAGTTCGTCGTAAAGGGTTACGCTGATGCAAGCTTTGACACTAAATCCAGATGACTCTAAGTATCAATCTGGATGCGTATTGAAAGTGGGAGCAATTAGCTAGAGTAGCTCCATGCAGAGCATTGTAGACATAGAAATCTGCAAAATACATACGGATCTGAATATAACAGACCCGCTGACTAAACTTCTCTCACGAAGCAAAACATGATCACACCTTAGTACTCTTTGGGTGTTAATCACATGGCGATGTGAACTAGATTGTTGACTCTACCCTTTTGGGTATTGGTCGCATGGCGATGAGAACTATGGGTGTTAGTCACATGGTGATGTGAACTATTGGTGTTAATCACATGGTGATGTGATCTAGATTATTGACTCTAGTGCAAGTGGGAGACTGAAGGAAATATGCCCTAGAGGCAATAATAAAGTTATTATTTATTTCCTTATATCATGATAAATGTTTATTATTCATGCTAGAATTGTATTAACTGGAAACTTAGTACATGTGTGAATACATAGACAAAACAGAGTGTCCCTAGTATGCCTCTACTAGACTAGCTCATTGTTCAAAGATGGTTATGTTTCCTAGCCATAGACATGAGTTGTCATTTGATCAACGGGGTCACATCATTAGGAGAATGATGTGATGGACAAGACCCATCCGTTAGCTTAGCAACTTGATCGTTTAGTTTTATTGCTATTGCTTTCTTCATGACTTATACATGTTCCTATGACTATGAGATTATGCAACTCCCGAATACCGGAGGAACACTTTGTGTGCTACCAAACGTCACAACGTAACTGGGTGATTATAAAGGTACTCTACAGGTGTCTCCAAAGGTACTTGTTGGGTTGGCGTATTTCGAGATTAGGATTTGTCACTTCGATTGTCGGAGAGGTATCTCTGGGCCCACTCGGTAATGCACATCACTATAAGCCTTGCAAGCATTGCAGCTAATGAGTTAGTTGCGGGATGATGTATTACGGAACGAGTAAAGAGACTTGCCGGTAACGAGATTGAACTAGGTATTGAGATACCGACGATCGAATCTCGGGCTAGTAACATACCGATGACAAAGGGAACAACGTATGTTGTTATGCGGTTTGACCGATAAAGATCTTCGTAGAATATGTGGGAGCCAATATGAGCATCCAGGTTCCGCTATTGGTTATTGACCGGAGACGTGTCTCGGTCATGTCTACATAGTTCTCGAACCCGTAGGGTCCGCACGCTTAAGGTTTCGATGACAGTTTTATTATGAGTTTATGCAACTCCCGAATACCGGAGGAACACTTTGTGTGCTACCAAACGTCACAACGTAACTGGGTGATTATAAAGGTACTCTACAGGTGTCTCCAAAGGTACTTGTTGGGTTGGCGTATTTCGAGATTAGGATTTGTCACTCCGATTGTCGGAGAGGTATCTCTGGGCCCACTCGGTAATGCACATCACTATAAGCCTTGCAAGCATTGCAGCTAATGAGTTAGTTGCGGGATGATGTATTACGGAACGAGTAAAGAGACTTGCCGGTAACGAGATTGAACTAGGTATTGAGATACCGACGATCGAATCTCGGGCTAGTAACATACCGATGACAAAGGGAACAACGTATGTTGTTATGCGGTTTGACCGATAAAGATCTTCGTAGAATATGTGGGAGCCAATATGAGCATCCAGGTTCCGCTATTGGTTATTGACCGGAGATGTGTCTCGGTCATGTCTACATAGTTCTCGAACCCGTAGGGTCCGCACGCTTAAGGTTTCGATGATAGTTTTATTATGAGTTTATGAATTTTGATGTACCGAAGGAGTTCGGAGTCCCGGATGAGATCGGGGACATGACGAGGAGTCTCGAAATGGTCGAGACGTAAAAATCGATATATTGGACGACTATATTCGGACATCGGAAAGGTTCCGAGTGATTCGGGTATTTTCGGAGTACCGGGGAGTTACGGGAATAGAGGAGAGAGGCCAAAAGGAAGGAGGCGCGTGGCCCCCTTCTGGTCCGAATTGGACAAGGGGTGCAGCCCCCTTTTCCTTCTCCCTCTCCCCCTCTTTCCTTCTCTCCTACTCCGGAAAGGAAAGGGGAATCCTACTAGGACTTGGGAGTCCTAGTAGGACTCCCTACACTTGGCGCGCCCCTTCTAGGGCCGGCCTCTCCCTCCCTCCTTTATATACGGGGGCAGGGGGGCACCTCTAGACACAACAGTTGATCTCATGATCTCTTAGCCGTGTGCGGTGCCCCCCTCCACCACAGTTCTCCTCGATAATATTGTAGCGGTGCTTAGGCGAAGCCCTGCGACGGTAGAACATCAAAATCGTCACCACGCCGTCGTGCTGATGGAACTCTTCCTCGACACTCGGCTGGATCGGAGTTCGAGGGACGTCATCGAGCTGAACGTGTGCTAGAACTTGGAGGTGCCGTAGTTTCGGTGCTTGATCGGTCGGGCCGTGAAGACGTACGACTACATCAACCGCGTTGTTCTAACGCTTCCGCTTCCGGTCTACGAGGGTACGTAGACACACTCTTCCCTCTCGTTGCTATGCATCTGGTAGATAGATCTTGCGTGATCGTAGGAAAATTTTAAAATACTACGTTCCCCAACAAAGGTATGGTGGACTCATATGGCATAACTGGTTTAAATGATTTTGGATGCACAAGCAGTCAGTCCGCTTAGTACAGGCGAAGGTTAGCAAAAGACTGGGAGCGACTAACTAAGAGAGCAATGACGGTCATAATCATGCAGAGCGACAAAGCAACATTGAATCAGGCATGGAAGTTATATCGCTACTCAGAAACAAAAGATCATCAAGGCTTGACAGACTTTCTTTACAGTCTTAAATATGCGTGAGCATACGCCAAGTCAATCAAAATAAATTCTTTCAAGGAAGATATTACTAAACCATACCACATCATAGGCAAACAAATCATGTTGGTACTCCAATAACACATTGTGAACCCCCCAGCTATTTGAGACTAACCATAAGAAAACATGAACTACTAAGCGCCATTATGCACGTAGCATCTTTATCATAGACATATCAACCAATGCAACGGAAGCAAACTCTCTTAATAAGATAAACATGATAACTAAAGAGAGTTCAAGCAACCAACTAAACAAAAGCTCTTTAAAAAGATAAGCATGAATACTAAGAGCTGAATATGACAGTAGCTATTGAAGGACAAAGAACACACACAGCAAAGATAGACATGAAAATTCTATGTTATGTTCTAGGTAGAAGTGGAGCGTGTTTCTCTCCCACATAAGGAAAGCTGAGTTCCGACTCGTTATGAAAAGCTAAAGAAAAAGGAAAACTAAAAGCAAGACGCTCGAAGCATAGCACATAACACATGAAGTGATAAAAATATAGCGAAACGAAAGACGAACTGATAGTGTTGATGGAGAAGGGGATGCACGGGGGCATCCCCAAGCTTAGACGCTTGAGTCTCCTTGAATATTTCTTGGGGGTGCACGGGGGCATCCCCAAGCTTGAGCGCTTGACACTCCTGAATCTTTTTATCATCTTCCCTCGCACACTTGAAAACTCCCTTCATACATAACTCATCATAATCTGATTAGCGAGGTTAGTACCCTTAATAAAATAATTATACCTTGCTGGAAATAAGGATATTCTTGAAGTTCTACTGTTTCTCAAGATTGCCAAAAGGTTTTTGCAAACAAAAAGCAAGTTCTTAATTTGCAAAGTGAAGGTAAGGCAAAACAGGACAGAATCTGTGAAAAACAAAATAGCAGGCAGTAATTGATCTGTTCGGGATACTTCTGCAACTCAAATCAAAAAACTCAGAACTGAAGCACGAAAGACAATTATATAGAGAACGCTGTCGAAAAAATTCAGACCAAAAAGATGATCTGGTGATTTTATACGAATTTTTCTATCCAAGAACAGAATCTGTTTCCTGGACAGCACCTCACAACTTTTGAACTTTCTAGCAATCGGAGGCTATACTTGGCACAAATATGAAAAGCAAAGATACAATTATGATGCTACAGCAGTAAACAACATCAAGACACAACAAAAGCAAAAAATTTATTCATGTGGGCTGCCTCCCAAAAGCGCTTTCTTTTATGCCTTTAAGCTAGGCATAGGACTTTAATGATTCTCTTGTAGGAATAAGAATTGAAGAACAAAAGAGAGCATCAAGAAGCAAATACTAAACACATTTAAGCCTAACATGCTTCCTATGCATAGGAATATTGCAATAGAATAATTCATTGAAGCACAAAGCAATAAGCACAGGAAGAAAAAACAAGTGCAGCTTCAAAACCTTCAACATAAAGAGAGGGAACTTCTTATTATTAAGATATTTAGAACCAAGCCTCCCTCTCTCATTATAAATTTCAGTGGCATCATGGATGAACTCAACAATATAAGCATCACATAAAGCATTGTTACCATGATCCACATGCAAAAAGGTACTCTCACTCCCCACATAAGCATAATTTTTCTCATTGGTAATAGTGGGAGTAGGACTATCATAAACAACTTGAACACTATAGATTAGTTGTATATCAGGAGGGTGGTGTTCAACAAGGGAGTAATTCCTTTCATGATTATGACAAGTTTCATAAGGATAATTTCTTCTTATGTCATAGGTACCTTTATAATCACTATAGATTGGAGTTATAACATCATCATGGTAGAGAAGAGCATTATCATTGCTAGCAACTATATTTGTAAACATGTTATCTTTATTCTTACTAGCAAGAGAATTATCAATTATCACATCACTAGTGGGGATAGGATTTGCAATCCTGTCATCCCCAAGCTTAGAGCTTCCCATATCTTCACTTTCAGAGTTGGTAACAAAAAGATTTTCAAGATCATAAGTAGCATTATCATCATTTTCCCAATCACAATAAGTAACATGCATATCATAATCAAAATCATCTTCAATAGTACCTACGGACGTATCATCAAGATGATAATTAAGGCAATAAACTTCACCTTCTTCTTTAAACTTACAACCGTTAGGATAAAAGTTGATAGGAGGAATATGCTCAGGCCAGGTTGATGCCCATTCTTCTTCCTTCTTGATCCTCCTCCTCCTCCTCTTCTTTTTCTTCTTCTTCACCTTAGGAGGGGGTGGTTGGAGATGAAGCTTCTCCACATATCCTGGTTTATCATTAGAAACAATAGGGGAAACTTGGGAGAAACTCTCCTTTTTATTAGCAGAAATATAAGAGACATTTTTATACTTTGGTAAAGTTCCCTCCTTTCTAATCTTACTTATGTAATCATTTTCATGGCAATTTTGCAAAGTTTTTTTTATTCCTATGGCATTATCATCCAGCCAAGAAGTCTTTTCTGATAACTCTTCACACATCAAAAATAGCATAAGCTCATCATAAAGATCAGAGGTGATCATGTCATCACACAACCGGTTAACAATTATGATTTGAAAGTTCATGCATTGAAAATTAAAGTGACCCTCTGTACGGCAAAGTTCACAAGTAAAAGGATAAAGGTCACACAATTCTCTAGCAATTTCATTTAAATCTTTGACCCAAGTGATTGTTCTTTCATGTTTATGTTTCTTACAATACTTCTCTTCTTCAATCATAGGCCTTTCACAAGGTCTATCCACTCCACAAAAATTAACATGCTTATATAAAACTTCATTTTTAGGAATTGGATCATGCATGTTGCAATCATCATGAACAATTTCATTTTCTTTGCAAGTCTCTTTAAAAGGTTTATGATACTTGATCCAATCCTCCTTAGGCATATTAAGATGTGAAGCAAAAGATTTGAGGAAATCAACAAGGAGTTGAGAATCAAGCCCAAACTTAGCACTAAACTTATTAAAACTTGTAGTTTCAACAAAGGACTTAATGCAATCATACTCATAAATTATACCTGACTCTTTACCTTTGTCGATCTCCCAATCTTCAGTGTTGCGTTGAATTCTATCAAGGAGTTCCCATTTAGCATCAATCTTTTTGTTTGTGAAAGAACCCATAGAGGAAGCATCGAGTAAATCTTTATCCTGTCGAGAGAGCCTCGCATAGAAGTTAGTAATAATAATATCTTTGGGGAGCCCATGGTTAGGACATTTTAGTGTTAACGTTTTCAGTCTCCCCCAAGCTTGAGCTATGCTCTCTCCGTCATGAGGATAAAAATTATAAACATAATTCCTATTCTCATGGACTTCATGAAGAGGATAAAACTTGGAGTGTAAGAGAGACTGGATCTCTTCCCACTCCAGCAGGTGAGAATCATTTAGTAGCCTATACCATTCCAATGCTTTTCCTTTCAGTGACAAGGCAAATAATTTCCTCATGACAAACTCCCTCGATACACCTGCAAGCTTAAATAATGAACATAGTTGTGACAGATATAGCAAGTGTTCACCGGGACGTCTGTCTCCTGCATAACGATTAGCCAAAACATAATTGATAATACCAGCCGGTATTTTATAGGGCACAATTTCAGTAGGAGGAGGAGCAACCACCACAGGTGTGGGGTGTCCTCCCACAAGCAACGATCCAATAACAAGGTTTTCCATAAGCATAACTAGTGAAATAATAAAAAACAAGAAACAAAAAGATTTAATTGCAAGATCTAAAGATATACCTTCAAGCGCTCACCTCCCCGGCAACGGCGCCAGAAATAGCTTGATGTCTATGCACGCTTCTACTCTTGTAGACTATGTTGGGCCTCCAAGCGTAGAGGTTTGTAGGACAGTAGCAATTTCCCTCAAGTGGATGACCTAAGGTTTATCGAACTCAGGGAAGTAGAGGTTGAAGATGGTCTCTCTCAAGCAACCCTGCAACTAAGATACAAGAAGTCTCTTGTGTCCCCAACACACCTAATACACTTGTCAGATGTATAGGTGCACTAGTTCGGCGAAGAGATGTTAAATGGCAAGTGATATGGATGGCAAAACAAGGTAATACAAATATGTAATAAAAAGTGCAGCAAGCAAACAAGTAGTAAACGTGAGCACAAACGGTATTGCAATGGTGGAAACAAGGCCTAAGGTTCATACTTTCACTAGTGGCAACTCCCAACAACATTAACATAATCGAATCACATGATATTTCCCATAAAACATGCAAAGGGGACACACTCGGAGATCATTCCTTCGTGGTCAAGAGAGGACGAGAATTATGTAGGGCTACAAAAGCACACCTCAAAGTTCGTAGTTCTCGATCTAAGGATTTCACAATGTCACCGCGGCCATCCAAAGAGAGTCCCACAATCACCATAACATATCTAAAGGATAGTCAAAGACAAGCACCAAGAGACTCTCAATCTTCAATCAACACACAAGAAAGGAAATCACTCATGAAAATATTGTTCTAATCCATGTCCAATAGACCGCTGTCACCTTGGTCTCGGGGATTATACTAGATAAAGACAAGTGAGTACATCAATCCAATACATAGAGGAAGGGGAAACACCCTAGATTAACATAGCCTATGATCACAACGAAGATCACATCATGGGAGAGAGAGTTGACCACATAGCTACTGGTAAGAACCTCAGCCCCGAGGAGGAACTACTCCCGCATCATGGAGGGAGGAAGCAACGTCGATATAGATGAATCCGGGGGCACTTCCCCGTCCCGGCAGGGTGCCGGCGCAGGAATTCTGGTCCCCCGAAGCTTGATGGAGATGGCGGCGGAGATCGGAATCGCGTCTGGAGAAAAGGGGTCCGGAATCAGGGTTTCCTCGACGGACCTTAAATATATGCCAAAGGGGGTCGCCAGAAAAGGTCAGGGGGGCCCAGGCGCCCCCCCGGCGCGGCCTAGGGGTGGGCCGCCTGGAGCCCCTGTGGGTCCCCTCCTGCCCTACTTTGGCCGCATAGAAGCTTCCGGAACGCTGATTTTTTATATATTTTTTCTGGATTTTTTCTGACAGTTCTCGTAATGGAAAAACCTGAAATACAAAAACAGCAAAAAACAGAAACTGGCACTGGGGTGCACTGAGTGAATAGGTTAGTCCAAATATGATCAAAAGTGTATGGAAGTGCATAAATATCATAGAAATGTCACACAAAAGAGGCATGGAGCAAGCAGAAATTATAGATACGTTTTGGACGTATCAGCGCCTTGCAGCCGTTTCCGCGGTGGTGACGGAGCGGGCAAGCGCCCACGTGGCGGTGAGGTCGGTGTCGTTGCGGACCCGTTCTAGTGTCACATCTGTCTTTGCGAACATGGAGCGGCAACCGGCATTGCGTCAGTTGTACCTCACTGCGCGCTCCGCCTCGGATACCACGACCCACGAGCCATAGGCAACACCATAACTGCCTCCTTAGAGGTAGTGGAGTATGTAGCAACTTACCATTGCGATCACGGGCGGCAGCTCCTTTATCGGGCGGCGGTGGTGGCGTGGGGGCGAAGAGGGTCCGTCAATCCGCGCGTATCGACTGTGCGGCGGTGCCGACACCGGCTTGTCCTTGGCGCGGCAGAGGCGCTGGGCGGACGCCGGCTCCTTCACGCTGCCTGTGATGTGGAGGTCGCAGTTGCGTGGGGGGGGGGCAATATTCCTTCACCTGCCGGAACACGTGACGAGCGTCGGGGATGGTGGTTCCTCCTTCACGCGTGTCAGTGATGGTGGCGCCGGCCCCTCGCTCCGTCATGGTCTTCATCTGACGGACGGATTCTTCGTCCGTCGGAGCCGCCTCTTAGAGGAGACGAGACCGCTGCTGCGGCCACTGGTCCTCCTTGCCGGAGGAGTCCGCTGCCGTGGATGGAGATGGGTCCGAAGAGCGAGGCAGCTGCGCCACGTTCCTCCTGAAGAGGAACTTCCACAGGCTCCGCTTGCCGGTGCAGATAATCAGGACTTTGGCATCGCCGCATGGCTCCGGGAAGGATGAAGGGCTCGAGAGGTGACGAGGATGGGGACGGGAACGGTGCTCGGGAAGAGGGAGTACGGCTCTGTGTGTCGTCGACACACGGTTTAAATAGTCTCAGCTAGGCCAGGCAAAGGGGTGGTCGCTTCAATGCGGTGCAGCTGCCGGAGTTGGTTTCTCAGGACGCGGCTCCGCATTGATGCGACAACACCCGAGAGGTCGCGTCTGTCTCCGCCATCGTGTCATCAGGTCAAACCGCATGCATCAATGTCGACTGCTGCATGCTCTCGGCCGGCATGAATGCGAACGTTCGATGAAAAGCGCAGGAGAGGCGGATGTGATTTTTGCGTGGGCCAGAAAGGTCAAGAGCGAACGTGGTAGCGGTCTCGGCAGCCGTAAAGCTCTTTAGTTTGTCTTCGATTTGCGGCACTGATACATGCTTGTATTAGATGGCATGACTTATGCGGGCAGTTTGAAGGGAGATGGCCTAAGTATTGAATGGCACAACAATTCACAACAATGCACCAGAAGTTGCCAACATCAGTGGGTCTGGAGCGCTGCATTAGCTCCACCGCTACCACAGTCTACGTTGTTAGCACACGCCGCTGCCCGGCGGTGGCGGCGGCTCGACGAGTAGACCCTCTGCGAGGTCCACGCAGTACGTGTCCAGGTCCATGCCGCCGGACATGTCTAGCTCGAACATGTCGCCGCCCAGTGCGGCCGGGAGGTCGAAAATTCCATCGGCAGAAGGTTGGGATGATGTCGCCGCCGAGCCTGTACAGAGACGAGGACGGCGGAGAATCGCCGGGAGTTACCTCATTGACGGTGTCGGCAGCGGCGCCGGCGTCCTTGGCCTGCTTACCCTGGAATTCCGCGACCGCGGCGAGCGCCGCGCGCCGGGCGTGCTCGAGGTTGGAGAGATCGGACGGCACGGCGAGCAGCCACACGGAGTCCGGGAAGTTGAGGCACGTCGCTGAGGCGGAGCGGCCGAGCAGCGCTAGCATGGCGGCATCGTGCGCGCGGGCGGCAGACTCGGCGGTTACGTGCGTGCCGAGCCAGAGCCGCTCGCCGCGCTTCCCCGGCACGCGCACCACGCACACCCACCGTTCGGTGTTGCCTCGGCGCCGCACGCCGCGGTACACCTGGTGCCGCGTCTCCCTGAACTTGGTGCGCCCAGCAGGGCGCTTGGCGGCACCGTCCTCCCGTCGTGTTGGTTGCACGGGGACGAGGATAAGGAGGCCAAGCCGACCATCTTCTCACCGCCCATGTCCATTGCCTCCGGTGGCTAAGCTTTGAGCTTGAGTGAGGGTCAGGACAATGTCGTTTGCTGGGCGTGGTGACCGTTGCCTCAAGACGAAGGTAACAACCACAATAAACTAACGGGTATCAATGGGTTATAGAGTGCGTGCCGCCTTTTGTCACGTGCCTCTATTGAGGTCGACGCACGGGAGAATGCAGCGTTAAGCAAAGACAGTTTGCAGCATTTTCCTAGGGGAAATGCATCTATACCTTGTTGGGTGGTGCCTATGTCGAGCAGATCAGCCCATAAAGGAGTTTGGACTTTTAGTGATTGAGCATTATGGATGAGAGCTCCTCTTCGGTGCCCTAAGCGCCGCTTAGCATACAGGGCCCCCGAATGTGCGCAATAGTGGGCCGGCCCAGAGATGCTCACGTCCATATTATAAAAAAACAAACATCAAGAAAAATATATGCAACAAATGGGAATCGAACCCACATGCGCACAAAAAAGTAGGGGCAGTAACCACTACACCACAATGACATTGATGTGTTAGTTCCGAAAACAGACTATATGAATTGTCTTAAAATTTGATGGAATTTTTGAAATTCGATGAACTTTTTTCACATTCGGTGAACTTTTTTTCCAAATCTATGAGATTTTTTTTCTATTTGATGATTTTGTTTTTCAAATTCAATGATTTTTTTTGTAATTGGTGAACTTTATTTAAATTTTGTGAACTTTTCCCAAAATTTCGAAGTTTTTTTAGCAACTAAATGTTTTTTTAATTCTTGAACGAAACGACCAAGCCAAGAAAATACTTGTGACGAGCTATCTGCTTGGTTTTGCGCTTAATGGGCTGGCCAAGCTCGCAGTGCCTGTGAGCGCCAGCGGGTGAACTGGCGCCTGCAGCGTAAATTAGAGCTCCCAAAAAATCGTTTGACAATATCGTGATTTGTAGGCTGTACAAAAAACACAAAAGTCCGGCCCAACAACATAAAAAGTCAATCCAATTTGGAAATACATATTTGTCTTCTTTTTGTATGTCACATGTAAAAGAATAATGTTATGATCTCACAAAAAAGTTATAATGTTATGATTTATTTCATATACATAGTATACATGTGTTTGTATGTTCACAAAAAAATGATTTTGTTTTGCTACATAGAAAATGGTATTTTCCCCCTAGAACAACGTTGGCATTTTTCCTCTTCCATGTTTTTTCTTATTGAGATGCAGGTTGATACTTTTTGATTTGGACACAGTATAATTGTACGTGCTCACAAATACATATATACACATACCTCTATGAACGTACACATGCATAACATACCCCTATGAGCACCTCTGAGATACCGAGTCTGCACAATACCTTGAGATGACGATGTCACTACAGGAGCCTCGTAGCCGTCGGGAAGGTCTCTGTCCAGTGAAGACTGAATGAACATCGCTAGAAAGTCAGCAATAAATCCATGTAAAATGCGGGCACCAATGTCAACTTTAGAACTTGGACCCTAGCGGGCTGATTTCACCACAAGGAATCTAACAATCTGAATTATGCTCAGTTCGCTCATACTACCAACATATGCCTATACGAGCCGGACCAATCATTCTTTTCAATTCGCTTTCCCTTGGTATTGGGAAAGTTTTATTTTTACGTATTTTTCTTTGCTGGTTGTATTGGTTTTATTTCGAACATTTTATTATTATTTCTTTGCTATTTGTTGATATATTTTAAAATTCACATTTTCATGAATTTTGAACATTTTTCAAATTCATCAATATTTTCTGAACTTTGGAATATCTTTATAATGTGGAAACATTTTAAATTTTATACAAAAAATTCAAATTCACATATTATTTTAAAATTGTGAACATTTTCTCAATTAGTTTTTTGTCCATGAATTTTCATGAAATTATGGTATTTTAATTTCATAAACTTGTTTTGAAATCCAGGAACACTTTAAAAAAATCCAAAGAGTCTTAAATTTGATAATATTTTACAAAATTAATGAAGTTTTTTGAAATTTGAAATTTAGACAATATTTTATCAGAAACCTCGCAAGAGTAAAAATCGCCTAGGGTTACGCTTATGCTGGTGCGGGGCACGAGTGAGCATTTCCTGGGCCGGCCCACTTACCCTGAGACAGGGAAGGGGTGAGCGTTTGCTCACCTGCCACCGCGTAGCGGGCATACTAGGAGATCCCAGATGGAGGCATGAAAGCGCCATGGAGCTTGGAAAGTGTAAGTGTAGAAGTAGCTTGGAAAGTGTTAGTGTAAAATTGATATAATAGATTACGAGCATGCCTTTTAATATACATTAGGAGTATATATGAAATAGCTTTCATCATCTGGATCAACTGCCTCTTCTCCTCTTTCGGCTGTTGCTCAGGCATCGTGGGTCGAGGGGAAGGGATTATTTTTTATTGTTATCACGTTGTTATTACTACAACAGTGATGCCATTGTTATCTCAAAGAAAATTTAATTGGCTGCAATCTCGTCTCATTGATACTTAGCCCAACATTAACAAGGCGCTTGGGAGTGTTTCTCCCTGCATTTTTTCATGGATGACAACTTGGTCTTTTGTGTTGCCCGCCGTGATAGCTCCATAACCACCATCAGCGACAACATCATTTTTTGGAAATACATTTTTCGAGCCTATACATGTAAGGTCGTCGGCCTGCTCAAGTGATTCTAACACGGTTGATGCCTAGATTGGGTGGTGCGGTGGTGCCCCACCAATATTAGCAAGATTGCCAATATCCGCCATATCCAATGATGTAATATTGTGGTGATTCAATGAATTTAGGTTATTTGAAAATCTTTATATGTATTTTGAGGCCTACATATATTGATGTTATCCTATGACAGTGAGATCTATGATGGTGCAAAACCAACGAATATAACTGCAACTTCGGCACTCTTTTGAGGCGTAAGAGTTTGGTTGTACTCCTTCGATTAGGGTCGTTATGTTGGTGGATTCAATTACCCTATTACAGATTGTATCTGATGTTTTATTGATTCTATATATCAAATTTGATTTTCATAGGAAAACAATGTGTACCACATAGTACGGAATTTTGTTAGTCAACATCATAAGTGAGGAGTACGCAAACTGTTGGATTATAGTTACTATCCTACATTTCAAATACATATGATTTGAAAATGGTATTTGATTGCACTATATGGAGAAGACGTTCCAAATGGTATGGTTCGATATATATTTTCTATATTTTTCGCATGAAAAACTACAAAAGAAATTACAATCATTCAAAACTCCTAGTTCAATCAAAACTTAAAGTACAAAAAAAGGCACGCAAAGTGATTGAGTTCGGCAAAGAGATTCTTCATAATTTAGTGAATGGTCGTGCTTCGATGTGATTTATGTATTATTATCCGTATATGTATACTAGTTAGTACTTAGCAAGTAGCACCACATGTCTAAATACCTACTTCCTCTGTTCAAGTTTACAAGGCTCATTTTACTTTTGTTTAGACAAACATGTTTAACTTTTGGTCAAGTTTATTGAAAAATATATTAGCGTATATAACTTCATATCGATAAAATATAAAAAATAATCCATGTTGGATCTACTTATATTGATTTAGTATCGTAGATGGTAATATTTCTCTTTGAACAAACATAAATAATTTCGGCTTAGAAGATAAATGAGCCTTGCCTTTTCTTTTCCTGTGTCAGCGGAGAGGAGAGAGGAGAGGATTTTTTTTGTGGGGG
>LR738713.1:616193329-616208028 GCA_902687465.1 Secale cereale
AAGTCCACGCTCACACGCAACCGAGGTCCAATCCATTTTTGTCCTAGTTGCAAGTCCAATTACATGCGTGACATGCCAGTTTACCCTCAGTATGCAACTGGGGTTGACCAATTTTATCCGAGTTACAACTCCACCCTTGGTACACAACCATGGCTCGACCCATTTTTGTCCCACTTACAAGTCCACAATTATTTTCCTCTTTTGTCTTGTTCATTTCTCCATGTCTATTAAATTTCCTTGCCCTCTATGGTGGCATGTTTAAATACAAAGAGAGACGTTGACAACGAACATATTTTTTGGGAGAAGCCCAGATCTGGCCCACGAGACAACAATAACCACCATATTCAGTGGAAAGATTTTTTAGGTGTTTGTCTGGATTTTTCTAATGTGCAGCAGCAACAACAACAACAACACTTATTGTAAAGGGACAATCCAACAACGACCGCAAGGCCCATGAATTATATGAGGGATCGGGGGAATGTCCGATGGCCAGGAGTGTGGGGGAATAATATTGGCCAGTTGCATGTCCAGCACTAGACTTGCAACTGGAACCGTTGTAACCCGAATACAACTGCATGAGTCTCAAGATGATTTACAACTAGTCTGGTATGGAATTGTTGGCCAATTGCATGTCCACCACTTGAAACCGCGGTGTTGTAATTCGTCTGCAACTTCATGGCCATCAATACGACTTCACCTGCATCGACGGGAGGTCATTGGCCACTTGCTTGTTCACCTCTAGATTTGCCACTCCAAGTGTTGTAATGACTCGACTACAAATGGACTGTCTACACATGTAGGGTTGTAGGGGGTTATTCGCCAGTTGCATTTCCATCACTAGACTTGAAACCCTTGTTCAAGAATTCATCCAATTAACCGGTAAACTTGTTGATTAATCCCTACTGTTAGGGTCCCCGAGTAGCTGATAACCCGATAAATCGTCCGATTAATTGATCAAATGGCTGATTAACTTGCCGATTAACCTATTAATCCCTTACTTGCCAGCCGACCGAGCAGTTACCGATTAACGATTTCCTCAACAATGCTTGAAACTATAACGGTGTAACCCGATTGCAATTGCATGACCCTCAACACGACTGCAACTGGACCAGTAGGGCGGCCATTTGGATGACAACCACTAGGCTTGCAACTACAAACGCTGTAACTCGATTGCAACTACATAGCACCCAACGCGCACGACTCGTTTTGCGGAAAAAGGGGAGTTGTCGGCCAGTTGCATTCCCCCAAGATTTTAAAACGACCATGATTCTTCTTATGTTTATTTTTTTAAGTCACAACCTTTTTCTAAAAATTGTGAATTTTTAAACTCATGTTTTTTTCAAATCCGTGAACATTTTTTTAAAATCCATAAATATTTTTTCAAATTCACCAATGTTTTTTGAATTGATGTTCATTTTTTATTCACGAACTTTTTTATCTCATTCGTGAACATTTTTCAATTCCATGAACATCTTATAAATTTACGAACATTTTTAGAAATATTTAAACATATTTTATTTCGCCAAAAAAAACATAGGCAATGTCATTTTTATATTGAGGAGAAAAATTTAGCAGACGTTATACTTTTTTATTGCATTTTTATATACTCTTTTATTTTGTACTTTGCATCTGGACAGATAGATGTTGATTTTTTGTGCTATAAGGTCGATTGAGTGGTCGATAGAGGAGGAGGAAGATATTCTGGACACACAAACAATCAAGAAAGGAAAATAAGAAATAAGGACAAACAAAAGATGCATGGAGTTTTGTCGTGCTTGATGGGAGGAAAAAACAACGTCAATTGAGCCCAGGAGAAAACCGATGGACAAATGAGCCTGCAAATAATCAGCATGCATATGGGCCTTTGACCCAACAATTCTCTTTTCCTGGAATGAACTTGTTCAAATGTTTGCTTGTATTTTCCTTTTGTCCTTTTTGTATCACTAGCAAATGCATACGTGCAATGCACGTTGATATTAGAGAAAAACTTAGTCACATGTTGATATTAGGTGGGATATCAACTACACATTAATTCCTTGATTTGCATAGACGTTAATGTTTGGTATGATATTAATTGCACGCTAAACATGTTGATCACTCACCAATGGAGCAATCTAAGTCGTTGGATTGACATGGTTTAATGGCTGAGATCAATTGGATCTGTCCCTTTGGGCCTTTTTATATTGGTATATAGATAAGCTACCAACAATAACCTCAACTGGGACACGTCATATTGGGCGGCAGGAAAAAAACAACGTGAAATGAACAACAAAGACAAAAGACAAAATGGGACCACAATCAATCACCGATGCCACTTAGATGTCGCATAACATTATCACATCTAGATAGTCTTAGACATACCCATAAAAATAACATGTTTTTGATTCACCTAGACAAAATGGCACACCTCTGTCAGTTTTTTCTTAGAAAACATGGACTCGGGGCAATATCCATTCTAGATGGACAACGAAAATATGTGCATCCTTTCCAGTGACAATGTACACATTGAAGTATTAATTTTATGCTTTTTACATGCAAGACAATATTCACGCAGACATATAACTTTGTGTCATGATATATGCACATGGAAGTTTCTTTGAACCATGCAATGAGAATTGCATGTGAATTCATAAAGAGATAAGGTGATGCAAGGCTCAATCCAAACAACAACGAAACAACACTACCGTAAACCAGACAAGTCTAAAACGACCTAAGGACACAAACCTGAGGTCCAGCGATCCGTAACTTGAAGACTACCAACCCAACTAGACTAGACCAAGAGTTCTACGCAAGGCATGAAAACAAGAAATGTTCCAATGGATTTTTCTTATAGAGAGAGCACATATATGCACGCAAGAAGCTCCCACCTAATGCTTATGTCATCATATTAATTACTAGATTCGAATTAAAAATAATTTATCTCATGAATCCTTAACTTGATTAGCGATCCGTTTTCACCGGTGACTTGTTCTTGATGAGGGATTCAAACCAACATCCAAGGTTGTGATGTTTTGTTGAATTCTTGTCACCTCTAGTTGCTGAATATATCACGAGAGTTTCCCTTTCTGATTATGAATAATTGCCACAATAATTGTGTACAATTAACAAATAATATGTTTGTATTTATTAGACCGTGTAATGTTATGCAAGGGTAGAGAGTGAATACTTAAGTGTTAACATTTAGAAAATGTGGCACCAACCCACAAAAGTATCATAAAAGCAAGTTTTCCAGGAACACGGATTATTTGCGCCCGAGGTCAAATACATTCGCATGAACAGTAAATTCTAATAAAAGGGAGAAATTAAAAAAATGTGTGTGGATGAAGATAAACAAATGTTCTAACATCCTGCAAAAAATTTCACCTTGAAAAGACATTTGTGGAGGCTTGTAAGAACAAATTTCGAGACTCAAAGAGCATTTTGGAGCACTTGTTTTTTTAGCACACACCTCTACATATGTATTTTTAGAGTGAAATTTTGCAGGATGTTAGAACAGTTGATATTCATCCCTCCAAAATCAGTTTTTCTAGATTTGTTTACTATTTTTCATAATTTAATGTTCACGAGGGTGCATTATTCCTCTAGATTAGAGTAACACTTTTGGTTTTCTAGTGGTATATCTTGGCGTTCAAAAATATGAAAACGAAGTTAATTTATTCTGGCACCTAAGTGATAGTAACATGGCAACTGCTGACGGAAAAAGTTAACGAAACATTTCGACAATGAATCTTGTTTCGACGATCTCGTCGCGAGGAAGCTCTTGGTGAAAGCAAATCACCGATCAAATTAACAGTTTGGGAGATAATTTTTTTTCATAATTTTCAAATTAAAGAAATCTTTGTAAGACAGAGGAGAGCAAGCCACCACATAGGAAGACGATAGTACAACGCAGTTACAAGTGAACTCTAATTATTAAAATTAATGACACATATAAGCTAGGGAACATCGACTAGGGGGTGTGCCTGCAGGGAACAATTCATTTGCTCGAGGACGGACCCTCCAACAAAAAATTCACCCTTCCTCGAGAGTTCGCTCTAGTGGGTGTCCAGCACAACCCCCAGTTGACCCATAAGCCTACATAACATTTTTATTTTGCAAAAAGATGCCATCAACAAATAAATTTTTTATAAAAAGGTGGAGAAACATAACTTTACAATTGACAAGATCTTAATTATGAAATTGCCATGCTATAATTTGTAAAACTATAATTTTCAAAATTATAAGTTCTGAATGGTTTAAACAAAATAAATGTGTCATGTTCTCTAAAAATTAAATTTGACATGCCTTAATTAATAAACAAAATAAAATGGCCTGATGGCAACATAATAGAAAAATATATTTATCTAGATCACGCAAAAATAAAAAAAATTGGGTGCTTAACATGGCATAGGAAGAAAAAAATGGTTTCCATACAAAAATCATGGGAAATTTACAAATTTTCTTTTGAATTCATGGCAAATTCTATGTTGTAAAAAATGTGCTTGTGAGAAGGCACACGTTTGCCAAGTTGATAAATCAGATAGTGTATAATAAATAATTTACCATGGTATGTTAAATAAAATTTTCATGTTAAGTCCAATAAATTTTCCATGCCCCAAAAAAGAAAACAAAAAAAATTGTATGGTAAGAAAAAAATTGATGGTCTAATTAATAAAATTGACATGGTCTAAATAATAAAATTGTGATGGTATGTACAATAAAAATGCTGAGGTATAATTTTAAAAATTGGCATGCTCTAATAATAAAATTATCATGCTCCCTATAAACAATTGCCATGGTAAGTCTAATAGATTTATCATGGTCCAAAAAAAAGTTGCAAGACAAGAAAATTGACATGATCTAAATAATGTAATTTAAATTGTCTAAGTAATACAATTTCCATGCTACCTATAACAAAACTACCATGATTAATATTTTAAAATGATTTGCCTGATTTTATAATTGCCATGGCCTAAAAATTAAATTGCCATGCTGCCTACAAGAAATTCTTGTGGTCCAACGAATAAATTGCCATGGTGTGAATAATATAATTGCCAGGATAGCTAATGGCAAACTTAGGAATTTACGACTTCAAAAAATATGGCAACTTTTTGAATTTGTAATGAGAACATGGCAAATTTAGGGCAAAATTTTCTAATGATCATCAACTTTTTGTATTCTTTTCAAAAACAGATGGCAAAATTTTGTAGTTCTTCATTTAACTATGGAAATTTCAGGAAGTTGCACATGGGTGCAATGCAATTTTTATTACTAGTCATATGGCAAAGTTGAAGGAAATTTTTTCGTAACACGACAAACTCGTATCTGGTCACATGACATATTCATAAACATTTTGTTCCGCAAAGCATGGAAAAATTGTGTAAAATCTTCTTAGTGTCCACATGGCAAATATACGATTTTTTTAACGTGTCACATTGAAATTTATATATTCTTTGATAAGGCAAACTTCAAATATTTGTTGTATAAAACATGGCAAAAAAGTTACATGGGCGACAAAAATTTAAAATTCACATGGTAAGTTGTTGGTTTTTTATTAACAAAAAATAATGGGTAATTTTTGAAACATTTTTAATCTTCAGATGGAAAATTATGAACATTTTGAACTTATCACATGGCAAATATACAAAAAATGTGGTGTCTAAATCATTGTAGCTATTTCCGAAAATTTATAGTAACCAAGACAACAAAAAACTAGAAATACCATGACAAAATAATTTAAGTTACCATGGCAATGGTTATTTAGTCAGCATGGCAACATGTTTCTGGTTAGCATGGCAACAAATATAAACAAAATCATACCCTACACGTTGTTGCGGGAACCGGTTGCAATATATTTCAATGAGATTTGATTGTGTGGAATATAAATATTTAGATTAATAACACGTGGATACAATTTTAAAATACATATGACTTATTATATGTGATTTTGTATGTTAATAAAATGTTTATTAAATATAATTAATATAATGAAAAATATTTTGCCATGCATGGTTGCATGTGGTTGTGGCAGGGCCGTCTCCAAGATTTTGAGGCCCCGGTGCAAACGGAAATGATGCCCTAAATTCTGAAACATTCTTCTAACTAAAATGTATACTCATTTAATTTATATTAGAGAATCTCCAATAGATAATGCCAATTTGGAGATATAAATCAGGAGATGTAAAAATTTACATCTTCAGAAAGTGCATTTTACATCTTCAAAAAGGAGGCAACTCCAATAGATGATGCATATTGGAGATGTACAAGTGCAACTCCAGTAGATAATGCAAATGGAGATGTAAAAAATTGTCGATGGCCGCGCGACTACTGCACAGCCGTATTTGAACATCAAATAGCATACAAAATGTGTCATATCAATCAAAGTTTGAAATCGTACAACCAAAAGTGCATAGTCTCAAACAAAGTTCTTGGTCCAACAAATTGAAATGCACATAAACATCAACCATATCAGTCAACTTTCATGCTCTCCCTTGTCACTACTTACATTGTTAACGGTGGTATCATCATCATCATCAATGGCTTCTTTGTCGATGTTTTCATGAATCGAAGTCTCATTGTCGTGAACTCCACCACAAGCACCTTCATTGCCACCTCTGATGCCCATGTTGCTACCAAATCCACCTCCCATGCCACTCATGTTGCCGCCGACGCCACCTCTCATTCCGCTCATGTTGGCATCAAAGCCATCTCCCATGCAACTCATGTTGCCGTGGAAGCCACCTCCATTTGACACATTTGTGGCGCCCATGAAAGCTTCATCATCAAGACAATGGATGTACACATAATCAACTTCACATTCTATTTGTATCGCAAATTCAAAGAACAAACAAGTGCACAAAACAAATTAAAAGAACTATTTTTTTTACATTTGCGACATATCATCAAACACGTTGGATGCGGTTGCCATCGGCGTGGCCACATATTCCTCCATGGCCAGTGGTGGCGGTGGAGGAGGGGCTCCCTGGCTACAGGAGGACACCAAGGCTAGCAACGGTTGCCAATCGGCCGATGCGGTTGGCCTCAAATTATTGGCCGCCCGACTTTGGTTAACTCCGGGTTGTGCCCATGCACCAACGACTGCTTCATGCCTCCACTTCGGGGCTTGGAGGCCCGCTGCTTCTTTGCTAGCCACTCAGCCACGATGGCGACCGACCGGGGTGGGGCAAAACCGTGGTGCCGACATGGAGGCGGAGGCCAGATTGGGGAAAGTGGCCGCAGAGACAGCGGCAACGGCGAGGTTGGTCAGACCATCGGTGACGGACGCGACGAAGGCAGAGGCAGGGTCATCGGCGTCGGCCATGGCGGTGGCGGGAGGCGGGCGGTTGGCGGTGGCGGAAAGGAAATGTGATGGGGAACAAATAATGAGAATAAAAAAATCCTACGAGCACCCAAGATCAATCTAGGAGATGCATAGGTACGAGAGGGGAGTGAGTCTACATACCCTTGTAAACCGAAAGCGTTAATCTAGACATCGTGGTTGGTGTAGTCATACTCACGTAGTGATCCAATCCGATCCAAGTACCGCATGTGTGTCACCTCCGAGTTTAGAAAACGTACGGCTCGGTGACGTCTCCTGCTCCTTGATCCATCAAGAGAGGGAGAAGAGGTAGATGAGATATGATCTAACACGATGGTGTGGTGGTGGTGCTGGCAGCGAAACTCCGGCAGGCCTTCGCCAAGCGCTACAGGGACGATAAGTGGATGTAGAGGGAGAGTGCAGCCGACGTGGTCAAGGGATGGGCTGCCCCTTGCGCCTCGTCTCTATTTATATTGGGGGGGGGGGATGTGGCCAGCCCTTGCCCCTCCTCCAAGGGAGGGAGTGGTGGCCAAGGAGGGGGGCCCTTCCCCTTTAGGGTTTTCCACCCCTAGGTGTGATACGTCTCCAACGTATCTATAATTTTTTATCGTTCCATGCTATTATTTATGAAGTCTTGGATGTTTAATGGGCTTTATCTTACACTTTTATACCATTTTTGGGACTAACCTACAAACACAAAGGCCTAGTCCAGATTGCTGTTTTTTGCCTGTTTCAGGGTTTTAAAGTAAAAGAATATCAAACGGAGTCCAAACGGAATGAAACCTTCGCGAGAGATATTTTTGGAGAAAATCACGCACATGGGACTTGAGAACCACGTCAGGGGAGCCTCAGGGTGTCCACGAGGGTGGGGGGCGTGCCCCTCCTTCCCATGGCGCGCCCCCTGCCTCGTGGGCCCCTCGAGCACCCCCTGGTGTCCTCCTTCCTCCTATATAAGTCTACGTACCCCGAAACCTTCGACAACAGAGAGAAAACCCTAATTCCATCGCCGTGACCTTATGTTCCCGTGAGATCCCATCTTGGAGCATGTGCCGGAGCTCCACTAGAGGGGGATCCATCACGGAGTTCTTCTTCTTCATCATCATCATCATCGCCCTCACCTTGAGTTGTGAGTAGTTTACCACAGACCTTCGGGTCCATAGCTAGTATCTAGATGGCTTCTTCTCTCTCTGGATCTCAATACAAAGTTCTCCTCGGTCTTCGAGGATATCTATTCGATGTAATCTCTTTTGCGGTGTGTTTGTCGAGATCCGATGAATTGTGAGTTTATGATCAAGATTATCTATGAGAAATATTTGGTTCTTCTCTGAACTTTTTATGCATGCTCATAATATCCTTGAAAGTCTCTTCGAATTATTGGTTTGGTTTGGCCTACTAGATCTATAGTTCTTGCAATGAGAGAAGTGCTTGGCTTTGAGTTCAATCTTGTGGTGTCCTTTCCCAGTGACAGTAGGGGCAGCAAGGCACGTATTGTATTGTTGCCATCAAGAATAAAAATATGGGGTTTATATCATATTGCTTGAGTTTATCCCTCTACATCATGTCATCTTTCTTAAGGCGTTACTCTGTTCTTATGAACTCAATATACTAGATGCATGCTGGATAGCGGTCGATGTGTGGAGTAATAGCAGTAGATACAGAAACGTTTCAATCTACTTGTCTCCGACGTGATTCCTATATACAATGATCATGCCTAGATAGTCTCATAATTATTCGCTTTTCTATCAATTGCTCGACAGTAATTTGTTTACCCGCCGTAGAATATCGCTATCATGAGAGAAGCCACTAGAGAACACTATGGCCCCCGGTCTATTCTCAACATATCAATCTACATCTACTTTACTTTTATCGCTTTTAATTTCTGTTCTTATAAACAAAAATACAAAAAATATAAACTATCATCTCTATCAGATCTCACTTTCGTAAGTGACCGTAAAGGGATTGACAACCCCTTATCGCGTTGGCTGCAAAGTTCTTATTTGTTTGTGCAGGTGCGAGGGACTCGCGCATGGTCTCCTACTGTATTGATACCTTGGTTCTAAAAAACTGAGGGAAATACTTACGCTACTGATACGTCCAAAACGTATCTATAATTTCTGCTTGCTCCATGCCACTTTTGGGTGATATTGCTATGATATTCATACACTTCCATACACTTTTGATCATATTTGGACAAACCTACTAATCCAGTGCACCTCGGTGCCAGTTTCTGTTTTCGGCTGTTTTTGTATTTCAGGTTTTCACGTTACGAGAACTGTCAGGAAAAATCCAGAAAAATTATATAAAAAATCAGCGTTCCAGAACCTACCTTGCGCCCGAAGGACAGCCGGGGGGGGGGGGGCACCAGGGCTCCAGGCGCCCTGGCGGCGCGCCCCCTGGGCCCCCCGAGCCCCGTCTGGTGCCCCCCTTCGGCATATATTTAGAGCGTCCTTCGAAACCCTCGGGACGGGAACTCTTTTTCACGATCTCATCTCTGTTCCGCCGCCGCCGCCGCTTCCAAGATCGGGAGCACCAGGAGACCTCTGCCCGGCACCCTGCCGGAGGGGAGGATCACCATCGGGAGCCTCTCCACCACCATGGACGCCTCCCGGATGAGTTGTGAGTAGTCTCCCTTGGACCATGAGTCCATGACCAGTAGCTATGTGATGTTCTCCTCCCGTTCTTATGCTTCACTAATTAGTCCTCGTGAGCTGCCCTACATGATCGAGGCACATATGTAATCCTTATGCTGTTGCTATGATGAGTTTGCTGGGATCCGATGGATTATGAGATTATGTTCAGATTGTTCTTGAGTAATATATTTGATCTACCTCTTTTATATTTATGTTCATAAGTAATTCTTGCATGTTCTCCGTTGTTATTTATTGCTTTGGCCAAGTAATACGTAGTGACTCCAAGAGGGAACGTTTTGCTCGATTGTGGGTTCATGCCCCTCGATGAGTAGCTTGAGTGACAGAAACATGAGTCTAAGGGATGTGCTGTTGCCACAAGGGGGAAAACAACGGTGCTTGTGCCCGTGGGTGCAAGGATTGTTTACTTTACGCAAAGTTCTTTTAATGCAGTTGTCTGTTGCATTGAGTTTACACTATGGGTGGGGCTCGCAACTTAATACCAGCGAGATGTTCTGGATAGATATCTCAAGGTGGATGATTAGTAGTAGATATTGATGGATTTCGGTCTACTTACTTTGGCGTACCGCCCATGCTTTGAACCTCAACCTTTCTTGCAATGTAGTCAGCATTGGTTTGCGTTCGTGGTCCTGTCAATTGCCCAGCTGTAATTCGTTTACCTCACATAGCTGTTTTATCGTATTTTGGGAGAGAGACATCACTAGTGAACATCATGAGACTCCGGTCTATATTACCATCATTGATCATATCCGCTATTTACTTTTCGCTTTTACTTACTATTGCAAACATTATCTATCACTACTATCATTTGCGTTTAATCCTTTGTGAACTACAAGGCCGGATGGATTGACAACCTCTCTGTACTCGTTGGGAGCAAAGTTATTTGTATCTGTGTGCAGGTCCACGTTGATTGCTAATATCTGGCGCCATTAGCAGTTGACACCTACTTGTTGAACCTTGGAGTCTATGGGGATTCGATCCTTGGCATCTTTGCTAAGGGAAAAACTTCCACAACACTGCATCTTACACCTTCCACTTGGGGTAACCAACGAAGGGTTAGAGGCCCATCAAGGAGTTTTTCTGGCGCCGTTGCCGGGGACTCCACTCTTCAGGATAGGGGAGTTGCACGCTATCGTTTACCTTTGCTTTTTAGTCTTGTTAGTTTACCTTTCAGTTTTCTTCATGTATTTCACTAGTTATGCTTATGGACAACCTTGCTATTGGATCGTTGCTTGCGGGAAGACGCCCCGCACCTGTGGTGGTTGCTCCTCCCCCTACTGAAATTGTGCCCTATAAAATACCAGCTGGTATTATCAATTATATCTTGGCTGATCGTTATGCAGGAGATAGACATCCCGGTGAACACTTGCTATATCTGTCACAACTATGTTCATTATTTAAGCTTGCAGGTGTATCAAGGGAGTTTGTCATGAGGAAATAGTTCGCCGTATCACTTATAGATAAAGCTTCAGATTGGTATAAGCTTCTCGATAACTCGCACTTGCTTGATTGGCAAGAGCTTATGTCTCTCTTTTATAATAAGTTTTATCCTCTTCATGATGCTTATGTGGAGAGTAAGAGTACCTTTTTGCGTGTGGATCATGGTAACAATGCTTTATGTGATGCTTATATTGTTGAGTTCATCCATGATGCCACTGAAATTTATAATGAGAGAGGGAGACGTGGTTCTAAATATCTTAATAATATCAAGTTCCCTCTCTTTATGTTGAAGGTTTTGAAGCTGCACTTGTTTTGTCTTCCTATGCTTATTGCTTTATGCTTCAATAATTTATTTCTTTACAAGATTCCAATGCATAGGAAGAGGGGTAGACTTAAATATGATTTATATGTGCTTCTTGATGCTCTCTTTTGTTCTTCAACTCTTATTCCTACGAGAGCATCATTTTTGCATTATGCCTAGCTTAAAGGCATAAAAGAAAGCGCTTTTGGGAGGCAGCCCACATGAATAAATTTTTATATTTTGCTTTTGTTGTGTCTTGATGTTGTTACTACTGTAGCATCATCATTGTATCTTTGCTTTTCATATTTGTGCCAAGTATAGCCTCTGATTGCTAGAAAGTTCAAAAGTTGTGAGGTGCTGTCCAGGAAACAGATTCTGTCCTTGGATAGAAAAATTCGTATAAAATCACCAGATCATCTTTTTGGTCTGAATTTTTTCGACAGCGTTCTCTATATAATTGTCTTTCGTGCGTCTGTTCTGAGTTTTTTTGATTTGAGTTGCAGAAGTACCCCGAACAAATCAATTACTACCTGCTGTTCTGTTTTTCACAGATTTTGTCCTGTTTTGCCTTTCCTTCATTTTGCAAACCAAGAGCTTGCTTTTTCTTTGCAAAAACCTTTTGGCAATCTTGAGAAACAGTAGACCTTCAAGAATATCTTTATTTCCAGCAAGGTATAATTATTCTATTAAGGGTACTAACCTCGCTAATCAGATTATGATGAGTTATGTATGAAGGGAGTTTTCAAGTGTACGAGGGAAGATGATAAAAAGATTCAGGAGTGTCAAGCGCTCAAGCTTGGGGATGCCCCCATGCACCCCCAAGAAATATTCAAGGAGACTCAAGCGTCTAAGCTTGGGGATGCCCCCGTGCATCCCCTTCTCCATCAACATTATCAGTTCGTCTTTCGTTCCGCTATATTTTTATCACTTCATGTGTTATGTGCTATGCTTGGAGCGTCTTGCTTTTAGTTTTCTTTTTAGTTTTTCATAACGAGTCGGAACTCAGCTTTCTTTATGTGGGAGAGAAATACGCTCCACTTCTACCTAGAACATAACATAGAATTTTCATGTCTATCCTTGCTGTGTGTGTTCTTTGTCTTTTAAATAGCTACTATCATGCTCTGCTCTTAGTATTCATGCTTATCCTTTCAAAGAGCTTTTGTTTAGTTGGTTGCTTGAACTTTCTTTAATTATCGTGCTTATCTTATTAAGAGAGTTTGCTTCCGTTGCATTGGTTAATATGTCTATGATAAATATGCTACGTGCATAATGGCGCTTAGTAGTTCAGGTTTTCTTATGGTTAGTCTCAAACAGCTGGGGGATTCCCAATGTGTTATTGGAGTACCAACTTGATTTGTTTGCCGATGATGTGGTATGGTTTAGTAATATCTTCCTTCGAGAATTTATTTTGATTGACTTGGCGTATGCTCACGCATATTTAAGACTGTAAAGAAAGTCTGTCAAGCCTTGATGATCTTTTATTTCTGAGTAGCGATATAACTACCATGCCTGATTCAATGTTGCTTTGTCGCTCTGCATGATTATGACCGTCATTGCTCTCTTAGTTGGTCGCTCCCAGTCTTTTGCTAACCTCCACCTGTACTAAGCAGACTAACCTTGCAATACATAGCTCATGGGAAAGTAGCTTAAAAACTATTGTGGTAAAGAATATGTTGCTTATGTATCTTATTTCTTATAAGTTGCTTGCTGAGCGGTAACCATGTTTCTGGGCACGCCATCAACTGTCACACCTTTGTTGAATATCATGTGAGTTGCTATGCATGTTCGTCTTGTCTGAAGTAAGGGTGATTTGCCATGGGTTGAATGAGTATGCATATTGTTAGAGAAGAACATTGGGCCGCCAACCAAAGCCATGTATCATGGTGGAAGTTTTAGCTTGGACATTAATCCTCAATCTCTTATGAGAATATGCTTATGCATTAAAGAGGAGTCCATCATCTATTTTCTATGTTGTCCCGGTATGGATGTCCTCAAGTTGAGATCTATCAAAAACGAGAAATCAAATGCGATTTATCTCCTTGGACCTTTGTACAGGTGGCATAGAGGTACCCCTTTGTGACACTTGGTTGAAACATATGTAATGCAATGATAACCCATGGAAATCCGAGCTAATTAGGACAAGGTGCGAGCACTAATGGTATTCGATGCATGAGGCTTGCAACTTATAGGATGTCTTATGCATGACACATATGAAGTACTACTACCGTTGACAAAATTGCTTCTATGTTTTTAAAAATAAAAAGCTCTAGCACATAACCATTCTTTTACTTTTCGAGTCCCCACCTTCTTTCTTCAAGCACCAACTACTGAGAGCATGATTGTCATTCTAACTGTAATGTGCATTGTTCCAAAGTAGCATTGTCTTTTGCATGATTGTAATATCGTTTATTTTGAAATCATTGTATCTAGTCATCACTTAAACCTTGAAGGTGCCCCTGCATTTATGTTTTGCTTCACTAAAGGGGGCAAGCTAGATATCACTTTATCATATTTGCACATCATGTTCATTGCAAATCTTCTTGATGTTTCAGTTTCATATTGTAAAACTTTCAGTCATTTGTGATTTTCTCATGAGGCAACTTAATTACTATAGAATCATTGTCTCAGTAAGCTTTTGTCATATGACTATAAAAAGTCCTATATGGTTAATAGCATGTCACCACAGAAATTATTCTTGTTATCATTTACCTACTCGAGGACGAGCAGGAATTAAGCTTGGGGATGTTGATACGTCCAAAACGTATCTATAATTTCTGCTTGCTCCATGCCACTTTTGGGTGATATTGCTATGATATTCATACACTTCCATACACTTTTGATCATATTTGGACTAACCTACTAATCCAGTGCACCCCGGTGCCAGTTTCTGTTTTCGGCTATTTTTGTATTTCAGGTTTTCACGTTACGAGAACTGTCAGGAAAAATCCAGAAAAATTATATAAAAAATCAGCGTTCCAGAACCTACCTTGTGCCCGAAGGACAGCTGGGGGGG
>LR738713.1:616211513-616272439 GCA_902687465.1 Secale cereale
CCCCCCCCAACGTTCCCATCAAACCTTAAGTACATAGCTTCTCTTAATTAAATTACGAGTAGTTGGACCCTGCCAAACATCACAAGGCCTGAAGCCAAGTCTTACTAGAAAGTAGTCCAAGTTCTAGCAAATCCAGCCCACTAGAGAACACGTTCGCTCTGTAAGTTTGAAGCTGGAGGTCTCGATCAATCATTTCTTCACCATGGCACCATCGCTGCACCGGCGGCACTGATCGCCAAGGTTGCAATCACTGATGCACGTACCTTTTGTTCATGTACAGGAAAAATGCATCTGCATCTTAAAGCAGCACTGCTCTAGACGACCTCTTCCTCAACTCGCAATCTATATAAGTTAGACAGTTATTAAATGTTAGATATGTATTATCCCATATTTATTGTATGGTATAGTACCTAAAATTGGGTTTGGAAAATTTTCCAAGTTTTGTTGTTGTCAAGGGTCCATCCGATTGATTTTTAGTTACCATCTATAGTGATATGATCAACTTGAATTAGTCCCTGCTGTAGATTTTATCCGATTTTGAGGCTGGGCTGAGTATTTCATGTCCTCAAGTTCCTATGTTTTGCCTATGTTGCCGTCACCCTTGTGTCAATTCCTCTGTTTTAAATTTCCTTGGATTCAAATGGGTACAATAGTTTGACGATCAGTTTTTTCCTATACCCATGTTTTTCCTGTCCTAGGATTCAAAGAAGCAATAAATCAAACAGCAACTGGTTAATGACGAAATAGCAAGAATTCTAATCCAACAAATGAGCACGCTTGATTTGGGTGATTGTAAAGCAAACTCTGAGTAGATGGCCGGAGATGAAAGGCCAAGGCTTGGGACTATAATATATTTGTATGCCTTTTTTTCTTGTCATATGTTGGCCCCTATGGCTAAATCCCCATTTATAAGTGTGTGCTCAAAGCTATAGTATGTATGATATTTCAATATATATTATGTCATTTATCTTCACATTTAAATCTGGTGTCCCTAAATAGCTTGAAATGAGCAATGTTGAATCCTTGGATGAAAGGTAGCATAATAATATGTTTCTGAGGATTTCTGGTTGTGCCCGTGCTGATGATATGGGTGATTTGGCGTGAGCGGCAGCTCCTAATTTTACAAGTCGGAATTATTGGTTTGATTGCGTGCCTTGCCATCGAGGAATTAAATGTTGGAAGGAGACTGAAGCACTGACACATCATTTTGCCATATTAGTCTAGATTAGTGGGCCAGCGGCCATTATGTGTATTGTCTTTTGCTTTTCATGTATCTGTAAAGTATTTGTTTCTTTTATCAATGAAATCAAGAACTGTCACTTTGGGCCATCGAGAACTATTCCTATCGAACCTCGTGATGTGGTAGAGGCAAATGTTGTTTTCTACTCTGTATATTGCAGTGCCAAATTCATGTACATGCAACACTTTCTGAACTTGTATATACAGTAGTATTTTATTTTTGCAAGTTCTTTATCAAGTATTTTCAAAACTACTGTGCATCCGACAATTCTGGCACGGTCTTCCAATGATGCTTAGTTCAACGGCTGTGAGATGCTTTGTTCCACGCATGTATGGTTGGATCTCAAGCATCGTTAGCAAGGTTCAAATATTTTTTATGTGTGTTCTTTTTTCATATTAGTTCTCTTGGCCAGTTGTTGATTGTGACATTTTTGGGGGACTAATACAGATAGCAAACTGTTTTTACACTTGCAGTATTGCGGATTGCTATGCTTCAAAATACCATTATGTGATATGGTAAAAATTCTTTATTCCAATCATGCAAAGTGGTTTGGAATGCTACAACGTCAATTGGTTTGCCATGTCATTTAACACCATCTTTACCCATGGGCGGCATGTTCCATCGTGTTAATGCTCACATGCATAGAGATATGACGTTGCACGACATGAGTTGGTGATGGAAGAGAAATGTGCTAGCATGTTGAGCCCATTGAAATAAAGCCGGAGGATGAAGTGACTTGTCGCCATATATACCTCCATTCCACATATCCGTGGGGAGAGATAATGATGTTGTGGCCTTGTCATTCTTTTAGTATTTGTAGTAAGGTTAGGCCAAAGTGACGTTCTTAATGTGTCATCATTTCTAGAGGTGGAGCCCATGTTAAGTGAAGAGGAATAAAGACATAATCTGATTTGGAGTTAGAGGTGTCATCACGAATTACCAAATGTGGGCATATTAGCTATTGTCACATGCTCTGTCACCTCCATATAGGACATAGCGGACACCTCTATATAGGACTTAGCGACAATGGGAAAGCCGATCAGGGAGGACAACAAGTCCTCTTGTAAGATGAAAACAGAGAAGAAAGCGACAATGGGAAAGCCGAGCAGGGAGGACAACAAGTCCTCTTGTAAGATGAAAACAGAGAAGAAAACGTTCGGCTTGGAAGAAGTGATTTATCGCTTGGAAGACAATATGTTTGATTGTTATCAATGTGTACCAGTCAAATATATGACATCTTTTGATCAATGCCTCGCTAAATTATTTCATTGTGCCTAGCAGTAACCCACTTCCTCTTTTGCGATTCCGTAGCATAGCACGGGCATCTTACTAGTAGTTACTACGATATCGAACAAACTGAAGAATTTGTTGCTTTTAAGGGTGCTTATGAAGTTGCTTCTTTGATTGAAAAGTATGATATTACTCTCTACGAATCTGAAAATTTCGACATACTTAAATATAGCTTTGAAAACTATGCTCATAATGCCTATGTCAAAGAATTTATTGAAAGAATGACCGCTGCTTTGAAAGAAAATAATGATATGCATGAATCTATAGATAATTTTGATTCCGATGATTTGATTGAAATATCCCTTGATGAACATGATGCTTGCTACCCTTGTGGCCATGATGCCAATATTTATGAAGATGAATTTGCTATAGTTCCTTATGTTAAACATGAGGTCGTTGCAATTGCACCCATACTTGATAGTTCCTTCGATGAAAAGCATGATTGCAATGATGCTAAATGCCAATTGTGTTAATGATATGCAAAACCCTAAGCTTGGGGATGCTAGTGTTCCTATGACTACTATTTGTTGCAATGATCATGATTGGGGTGATTCTTCTTATGATGTTGAAAATTTATTTAAGCCCCATGATGAATATGAGATTGATAATAATGTTTGCAATAATATTGAAAGTGGGCTTGGAGAGGTCATGACTTTAGTTAATGTTAATCCTACTATTTTGGAAGAGTGTCAACTTTGCATGCATGTGGATCGTGTTGAGAATATGTTATGTGATAGCTATTTTGTTGAATTTGATCATGATCCTACATGCAATTATTATGAGAGAGAAATATGGTTGTATAAATTTTCATGTTACTAATTTACCTCTCTTTATGTTGAGATTGCTATTGTTTCTTTCTCCTTCCTTGCATATGCTAGATCTTGGTTGTATTGGTAATTTGTTTTCCTATAAGATGCCTATGCATAGGAAGTATGTTAGACTTAGATGTGTTTGTCACAAGTCTTATGATGCTCTCCTTGTGCTTCAATCCTTGTCCTTTATGTGAGCATCATTGAATTATCATGCCTAGCTAGGGGCGTAAAACGATAGCGCTTGTTGGGAGGCAACCAAATTTTATATTTTTTGTTTTTGTTGCTGTTAGTGAATAAATATTGCATCTAGACTCTGTTTAGATGTGGTTTCATGTTTTGTTTAGTGTTTGTTCCAAGTAGAACCGTTGGGAAGATGTGTGTGAAGTTTATGTGATCTTGCTATGAATAACAGAATCGTTAGCGCTCACTAGAATGGTCGTCAGATTTTACTGGAGCATGCTATTTAGTTGATTCTTTTTGCAGATGATTAATAGAAAAATTCCTCACATTTAACAATTTAGTTTGAATTTTTTGTAGTTACAGAAGTATGCGAAACCTGCAGATTACTACAGACTATTCTGTTTTTGACAGATTCTGTTTTTCGTGTGTTGTTTGCTTATTTCAATGCATCTATGAGTAATATTTGGAGGTATGAACCATAGAGAAGTTGGAATACAGTAGGTTTAACACCAATATAAACAAATAATGAATTCATTGCAGTACCTTTGAGTAGTGGTGTGCTTTCTTATACTAACGGAGCTCACGAGAATTTTTGTCTAAGTTTTGTGTTGTGAAGTTTTCAAGTTTTGAGTATTGCTTTGATGGACTATGGAACAAGGAGTAGCAAAGGACTAAGATTGGGGATGCCCATGGAAACCCAAGTAAAATTCAAGGATAATCGAAAGCCTAAGCTTGGGGATGCCCCGAGAAGGCATCCCCTCTTTCGTCTTCATCCATCGGTAACTATACTTGGAGCTATATTTTTATTCACCACATGATATGTGTTTTGCTTGGAGCGTCTTGTATAATTTGAGTCTTTGATTGTTAGTTTGCCACAATCATCTTTTCTAGACACACCTATTTGAGAGAGTTAAATATGGCCTAGGAATTGCTAGAACACTCTATGTGCTTCACTTATATCTTTTGAGTTGAATAGTTTTTGCTCTAGTGCTTCACTTATATCTTTTAGAGCACGGTGGTGGTTATATTTTGTAGAAATTGTTGAACTCTCATGCTTCACTTGTATCTATTTGAGAGTCTATTAAAACAACATGGTAATGTGTTTACACTAAAAAACTAGTCTTCACATGATAGACATCCAATGTCAATGTAGTAAAAAAATTCACACAAAGTGCATTGAATATGATGAGATGTTGGATGCTTGATAATTGTTTTGAGATATGAGGATAGTGATATTAGAGTCATGCTAGTGGAGTTATTATGAAATTGAGAAATACTTGTGTTAAGGTTAGTGATTCCCGTAGAATGCACGTATGGTGAACCGCTATGTGACGAAGTTAGAGCATGAGGTATTTGTAAAGTGTCAACCTTTGTGTGGAGGTCGGGGGCGCGCGATGGTTAACTCCTACCAACCTCCCCCCTAGGAGCATGCTTTGATTGCTTTGTTTTGATGACTCGTAGATTTTTGCAATAAGTATATGAGTTCTTATGACTAATGTTGAGTCCATGGATTATATGCACTCTCACCCTTCCACCATTGCTAGCCTCTCTTGTACCGCGCAACTTTCGCCGGTACCATAAACCCACTATATATATCCTTCCTCAAAACAGGCACCATATTATTCCTCAAAACAGCAACCATACCTACCTATCATGGCATTTCCATGGCCATTCCGAGATATATTGCCATGCAACTTTCCACCGTTCCGTTCATATGACACGCTTCATATTGTCATATTGCCATGCATGATCATGTAGTTGACATCGTATTTATGGCAAAGCCACCATGCATAATTTTTCATACATGTCACTCTTGATTCATAGCACATCCCGGTACACCGCCGGAGGCATTCATGTAGAGTCATACTTGTTGTAGTATCGAGTTGTAATTCGGAGTTGTAATAAAAGTGTGATGATCATCATTATTAGAGCATTGTCCCATGTGAGGAAAGGCCAATAAAAAAAAAGATGGCCCAACAAAAATATAGAGAGGGGCTAATAAAAAAGAGAGAGAGCCCCTCCAAAAAAATGAGAGAAAAGAGAGAAGGGACAATTGCTACTATCTTTTTCCACAACTGTGCTTCAAAGTAGCACCATTTTCTTCATGATAGAGAGTCTCATGTTTAGTCACTTTCATATACTAGTGGGAATTTTCATTATAGAACTTGGCTTGTATATTCCAACGACGGGCTTCCTCAAATGCCCTAGGTATTCATGAGCAAGCAAGTTGGATGCACACCCACTAGTTTCTTTTGTTGAGCTTTCATACATATTTAGCTCTAGTGCATCTACATCCGTTGCATGGCAATCCCTACTCACTCACATTGATATCTATTGATGGGCATCTCCATAGCCCGTTGATACGCCTAGTCGATGTGAGACTATCTTCCTCCTTTTTGTCTTCTCCACAACCACCTCTATTCCACCCATAGTGCTATATCCATGGCTCACGCTCATGTATTGCGTGAAAGTTGAAAGGTTTGAAAGAATAGAGTATGAAAACAAGTGCTTGGCTAAAATCGGGGTTGTGCATGATATGAATATTTTGTGTGACGAAGAGGGAGCATAGCCAGACTATATGATTTTGTAGGGATAACTTTCTTTAGCCATAGTATTTTGAGAAGACATGATTGCTTTGTTAGTATGCTTGAAGTATTGTTATTTCTTATGTCAATATAGACTTTTGTCTTGAATCTTTCAGATCTGAACATTCATGCCACAATTAAGAGAATCACATTGAAAAATTATATTGGTTGGCATTCCACATCAAAAATTCTTTCTTTATCATTTACCTACTCGAGGACGAGCATGAATTAAGCTTGGGGATGCTTGATACGTCTCCAACGTATCTATAATTTTTTATTGTTCCATGCTATTATTTATGAAGTCTTGGATGTTTAATGGGCTTTATGTTACAATTTTATATTATTTTTGGGACTAACCTACTAACCCAAAGGCCCAGTCCAGATTGCTGTTTTTTTGCCTGTTTCAGGGTTTTGCAGAAAAAGAATATCAAACGGAGTCCAAACGGAACGAAACCTTCGCGAGAGATATTTTTGGAGAAAATCACGCACAGGGGACTTGAGAACCACTTCAGGGGAGCCTCGGGGTGTCCACGAGGGTGGGGGGCGCACCCCCTTCCCAGGGCGCGCCCCTGCCTCGTGGGCCCCCCCGTGACTCCCCCGGTGTCCTCCTTCCTCCTATATAAGTCTATGTATCCCGAAACCATCAGCAACAGAGAGAAAACCCTAATTCCACCGCCATAACCTCCTGTTCCCGTGAGATCCCATCTTGGAGCCTGTTCCGGAGCTCCACCGGAGGGGGATCCATCACGGAGTTCATCATCATCATCATCATCGCCCTCACCATGAGTTGTGAGTAGTTTACCACAGACCTTCGGGTCCATAGCTAGTATCTAGATGGCTTCTTCTCTCTCTCTGGATCTCAATACAAAGTTCTCATCGGTCTTCAAGGAGATCTATTCGATGTAATCTCTTTTTGCGGTGTGTTTGTCGAGATCCGATGAATTGTGAGTTTATGATCAAGATTATCTATGAGAAATATTTGGTTCTTTTCTGAACTTTTTATGTATGCTCATAATATCCTTGCAAGTCTCTTCGAATTATTGGTTTGGTTTGGCCTACTAGATCTATAGTTCTTGCAATGGGAGAAGTGCTTTGCTTTTGGTTCAATCTTGTGGTGTCCTTTCCCAGTGACAGTAGGGGCAACAAGGCACGTATTCTATTGTTGCCATCGAGGATAAAAAGATGGGGTTTATATCATATTGCTTGAGTTTATCCCTCTACATCATGTCATCTTTCTTAAGGCGTTACTCCGTTCTTATGAACTCAATACACTAGATGCATGCTGGATAGCGGTCGATGTGTGGAGTAATAGTAGTAGATGCAGAATCGTTTCGGTCTACTTGTCTCCGACGTGATGCCTATATACAATGATCATGCCTAGATAGTCTCATAATTATTCGCTTTTGTATCAATTGCTCGACAGTAATTTGTTTACCCGCCGTAGAATATCGCTATCATGAGAGAAGCCACTAGAGAACACTATGGCCCCCCCGGTCTATTCTCAACATATCAATCTACATCTACTTTACTTTTATAGCTTTTATTTTCTGTTCTTATAAACAAAAATACCAAAAATATAAACTATCATCTCTATCAAATCTCACTTTCGTAAGTGACCGTAAAGGGATTGACAACCCGTTATCGCGTTGGCTGCGAAGTTTTTATTTGTTTGTGCAGGTGCGAGGGACTCGCGCATGGTCTCCTACTGGATTGATACCTTGGTTCTCAAAAACTGAGGGAAATAGTTACGCTACTGTGCTGCATCTCCCTTTCCTCTTCGAGGGAATGCAACGCAAGCTCGAGAAGTAGCAAGGTTCATGGGCCTTGTAGGGGCTGGTGCCCCTGGCCCATTAAGGCTGGGGCACCCCCTAGAGCCCATGCTACTATATGGCACGTGGTCGAACCCTTGGTGGACTTCCGGACCCCTCCAGAACCTTCTGAAAGCTTCCCGATACAATACCAAAAAAATTTATACTTTTTCCGGAACCCCGATAACAACTTTCCATATATAATTTTTTACCTCCAGACCATTCCGGAACTCCTCGTGATTTCCGAGATCTCATCCGGGACTCCGCACAACCTTTGGTTGCCAACGTCAATATCTCATTACTACCATAGCGCTACCGAACGTTAAGCGTCCGACCCTACGGGTTCGAGAATCATCTTGACATGACCGAGTCACGTCTCAAGTGAATAACCAATAGCAATACACGGATGCCCATATTGGTTCCTACATATTCAATGAAGATCTTTATCGGTTGAACCCCGATATCAAGGATTAAGTTAATCCCGTATGCAATTCCCTTTGTCCGGCAATATGTTACTTGCCTGAGATTTGATCGTCGATATCTCCATACACAATTCGATCTCATTACCGGAAAGGCTCTTTACTCATTTGGTAATATAAGATACCACGACTGAACTCATTAGTCACATGAAGCTTCTTATGATGTTGTATTATCGAGAGGGCCCAGAGTTATCTCTCTGTCACATGGAGTGACAAATTCTAGTCTCGATTCATGCAACCCAACAGACTCCTTCGGAGATACCTGTAGAGCACCTTTACGGTCACCCAGTTACAAGTACCGTTTGATAGCAAACAAAACATTCCTCCAGTATCCGGGAGTGGCACGATCTCATGGTCTAAGGAACTGATACTTGACATGAAGAAAGTTGTAGCAAATAACTAAACGATCTAATGCTAATCACGGGTGAGTGTGTCCATCACATCATTCTCCTAATGACGTGATCCCGTTATCAAATGACAACTCATGTCTATGGTCAGGAAACCAAAACCATCTTTGATCAATGAGCTAGTCTAGTAGAGGCTTACTAGGGACATGATGTAGTTTATGTATTCACACATGTATGTAAGTTTCCGGTCAAAATATTTCTACCACGATTAATAAACATTTATCATGAACAAGGAAACATGATAATAACCAATTTATTATTGCCTCCAGGACATATTTTGAACAGTCTCCCACATGCACTAGAGTAAATAATATAGTTTACATAGTAATAAATCTAACACAATTGGAGTCTTGGAGCCGATCATGTTGCTCGTGGAAGAGGTTTAGTCAATGGGTCTTCCACATTTAGATCCATATGGACTTTGCAAAGTTCTATGTCTCCATCCTTAATGTAATTACGAATGGAGTTGAAGCATCATTTGATGTTCTCTTCTTGTGAAACCCGGGCTTCTTGGTAATGACAATGGCGCTAGTGTTGTCACAAAATATAGTAATTGGATCCTATGCACTAGGTATCACCCCTAGGTCAGATATGAACTCCTTCATCCAGACCCCTTCTTGTGCTGCTTCTGAAGCAGCTATATATTCCGCTTCACATGTAGATCCCGTAACGACGCTTTTCTTGGATCTGCACCGACTGACTGCTCCTCCATTCAAAATAAATATGTATCCAATTTGAGACTTGAGTCATCTAGATCAATGCCAAATCTAGCATCAACATAACCCCTTACGACAATTAGTGCTTCTTCACCTCCATAAATGACAAGCATGTCCTTAGTCCTCTATAGGCACTTAAGGATATTCTTGACCGTTGTCGAGTGATCTACTCCTCGATCACTCTGGTACCTGATACGTCCATTTTGCATCATGTTTTAATACTTTTATTTATAGTGTATTTTAATCAATATACCACTTTGTGGAGCAATTCTAATGCCTTTTCTATCTTAATATTCAATATTTACATGAATAGGGAGATTGCCGGTAGCTGCAATTCTGGACCTGTAAAAGCTATGTAAGAGATACCTATTCTGCACATCTCCAAATGAGCTGAAATTTTACGGAGATTTACCGTAACGCCCTTGTCCTCACTCGTGCGCACCCGGGAGCAACTTCCCAGTTGGTCACCCATCCTGAAATTACTCCAAGCTGAGCACGCTTAACTTTGGAGTTCTTTCCGAATGGGCTCCCAAAAAAGAAGGAATTCCTTATTGATATGAGTAGTCTATCATCCCTAATAAGCCAGGCTATCACATACACCCCCACTCAGAGGAACCGATGTCCTCATCGGGGCACAGGAACGTTCCCTCTTGGCACATACGTCTGTGCTTCCAGTCCGGCACATGTGCCATGCCGTGTGCCACGACAGGTCACAAACATCATGCACAACATGACCACGCACCTGTCCGCAAACATCCGTGTAACCGCGAGGGTCGACTCTGATACCAACTTGCAACACCCCGGACACACCCACCGGTGGTTGTTACTCCTGGCGGGATCTAGACTGGCCCCACACATCAATACTAGTCTTTTCCGCGCTCTTTGTCCTCACTCGTGCGCACCCGGGAGCAACTTCCGAGTCGGTCACCCATCCTGAATTTACTCCAAGCCGAGCACGCTTAACTTTGGAGTTCTTTCCGAATGGGCTCCCGGAAAAGAAGGAATTCCTTATTGATATGAGTAGTCTATCATCCCTAATAAGCCAGGCTATCACATTTACTTACTAAACAAAAAATATTGGTGGAAAGAAGTACCAATAGGGGCACCCAGATGCCGACGGGGCACCAGGGCGCGCCCACCCCGAAGTCGCGCCCTGCTGGCTTGTGGGGCCCCTGTCCAGCCTCCGATGCCCATCTTCTAGTATATAAGCCCATTTTCCCTAAAAAATAGGACTTTCAGGACGAAGTGCCACCGTCTCGAGGTGGAACCTGGCACGAGTACTTTTGCTCTCCGGCGGAGCAATTCCGCCGGGGCTACTTCCCTTTGGGAGGGGGAAATCGAAGCCATCGTCTTCACCAACAACCCTCTCATCGTGGGAGGACTAATCTTCATCAACATCTTCACCAGCACCATCTCATCTCAAATCCTAGTTCATGTCTTGTATTCAATCTTTGTGTCAAAACCTCATATTGGTACTTGTGGGTTGCTAGTAGTGTTGATTACATCTTGTAGTTGATGCTAGTTGGTTTATTTGGTGGAAGATTATATGTTTGGATATATTACGCTATTCAATACCCCTCTAATCTTGGACATTAATATTATTTGTGAGTAGTTGATAACCGACAAGTGTAGGGGATCGTTTATAGCCTTTTTGATAATTAAGAGTGTCGAACCCAACGAGGAGCTAAAGGTAGAACAAATATTCCCTCAAGTTCTATCGACTACCGATACAACTCTACACACACTTAACGTTTTATTTACCCAAAATAAGAATAAAAATAGAAGTAATTGGCAGTAATAAAACTAAGAATAAATTAGAAGATAATAAACTTAGCAGTGTTGTAGAAAGCTTTTTGTAACACAAGAGAAAGATTTGTCCCTAGGCAATCGATGACTAGACCGGTAATCATTTTTGCGATTTTATATGAGGGAGAGGCATGAGCTAACATACTTTTCGTACTTGGATCATATGCACTTACGATTGGAACTCTAGCAAGCATCCGCAACTATTAAAGGTCATTAAGGTAAAACCCAACCATAGCCTTAAGTATAAAGTCCTCTTCACTCCCATACACAACAACCCCCTTACTCGGGTCTGTGTTTCTGTCACTCATGCCACCCACTATAAGAGAATCATGAACATATTGCAACACCCTACATAGGGGATCCCTCACGTTTGCATGAAACGAAGGGCACCGTAGGACAGCACCATAATAAAATATACAACTCATACCAACCATGATCGTCGATTAGCCCATAGAACAAAAAGATCTACTCAAACATCAAGGATGACCACATATCATTGGATTATAATATATAGTGTTGAGCACCTTGTTTAAGTAGAGAACTATAGCGGAAATAGAGAGGTTACACCGCTGCATAGAGGGGGAGAAAGTTGGTGTTGATGGTAACAAGATTGTTAATGTAGATCACCATCACGATCCTTGCCCCGGCGGCACTCCGGCGCCATCGGGAGAGAGGGGGAGAGAACCCCCTCCTTATTCTTCCTTGGCCTCCTCCCAAGATGGGAGGAGGGTTTCCCCTCTGGTCCTTGACCTCCATGGAGGGGGGGGGGGAGCCCCTCCAAGATTGGATCTGTCTCTCTGTTTCTCTTTTGTTTTGCGACCCCGTTTTCTGGCCCTTCACCGTTTCTTAAATTACCGGAGATCCGTAACTCCGATTGTGCTCAAAGTTTGACAAGATTTTTTCCATAAATTATCTTTATTGCACCCAAAGAAGAGCCCCGAGCGATTTACGGGGTGCCCACAAGGCACCACCCGCGCCGGGGGGTATGGGCCGTGCCCTGGTGACTTGTGGAGGCCGTGGGCCTTTGTTTGCATTGATTCCACCTCCCAAAAACCACATATATTTCAAAATAATTCTCTGTAAATTTTTATCGCGTTTGGACTTTGTTTGATATGGATATTCTGAGAAACAAAAACATGCAACAAACCGGAACTAGCACTGGGCACTGGATCAATATGTTAGTCCAATAAATCTTTACCTAATACTAAATGACGGAAGCTTTCATAGTTCTCCATAAGTTATGCCTTTTTATCCGTTGATTTTGCGTTAACTACAAAGATCGGTGGCTCAGATTTTAAAGAGGAAAGGTGTTTTTTAAGTAAATAAAAAAAAGATTCGTTCCTTGCAATCACACGCCAAGGCCGTTCCAATGAGGACCCTCGGGGCGATCCATCCAGCTATGAGTCACGGGGATCAACAAATTGAAGCCCAAAGCGCAGCAGCGCATCAACCTACAGCCATGCCGCAAACGACCGAGAGAACCAACCCTCGAGAAAAGAAAACGATCGAGAGAAACAGCAGGTCTAGGTCAGGTGGCACACTCGCTCTCGCTCCCCCAATTCCCAAACCTAGATGACACCATGACGTCCGCCGACGCCACGGCCACGCAGCGCTAGCAACTTATTGGCGGCGGCGGCAAGCGATTCGCTGATTCCATATCCAAGGCCGGCCTGGGGAGGCCAGCCGCACTCTCCCTCCAGCCTTCCAGGACCCAGGCTCCCGGCCACCGGCCACGGTCCACCGTCGAGCACGCAGCCCTACATTCCGGCGACCGGCTTCCGTTGTTCCAATGCCATCGAATACTTATTGTTCTTTATTACGTTGTTCTTATGATGTAGATGAAGAAGAAGAGTATTAGCATATTTGAGTTGTTGGACAAATCAATGTATGGTCATTGAATCATTGGTTGATATCTTACTGCACCTTTGTTGTCTGATGCATCGCCAAAAACAAGATACAAGAATACCAAGAGCAAATTCTTGGCTCCGGCACTGCCCCTGAAGACCTCAGACAAAGATTTGAGCGAGAGGCCGGCCAAACTGAGATGCAGCGCGGGACACCTGTTCAAGCCCCTCCACATCTCGTGCCGGCGTTCGCTCGTGTTGGATGGAGTTGCCTAGAAACCCTCGAGAGCTGCTGCAACCCCTGCTCTTGCCGTCCACGGGGAACACTCTTGCGGCTGGCGTTGCCTCGCCGAGATAGAGAGCAGGGTGGCTGCATGTGACGCCCGAGACCGACGTCCCAGAAGATTCCAGAAGGTTCCAGAAGATTCCAGATGTTCCTCGGTTGCCTCACCACCGACTCGTGGGAACCCGGCAACGGGATCACCCCATCATCTTGTTCAACTCGTTCACTCCACCTTTTGTTTTGCACCGGTCTCTCACCGAGTTACCGGAACCGATATGATGCGTTGCATCATTTTCGGATCGTTGCCGTGGCACCCTTTTCTTCCATCACGGTGACAATACTTCTTATCTCCTTTAAGTCAACCTTTTAATAAAACTTGCATAAACTTGTTCATGTCATCCGCATCATGTTAACAACATTTTAATGTTTAATTGTTGTTTGCTTATAATTATTAAACATGCTCATGGGGATTTTCCGGATATGTTGTTGTTATTCTCCGGCCTCATTTAAATTGCCTAGTTAGTGTAGTTTCTTTATGCTTCACCTCTTGCCATGCTAAAAACAATTAATCTTGTCTTGCAAATAATGAGAGTCAACTAAATAATTAATATGTGGTGTTTCGTCAATATGCAACTCGTTGCATATTGATCTCCACTTAACTTGTAGTATTTGTTTGTGCACTTGCCATGCCATGCTTGTTTAAACCGGACATGCATCATGCTTGCTTGTGCATTGTATGCCATGTTTATGCTTGTATGTTTACCGTGTTGTTTGTTCTTTCCGGTTGCTTCTCTTGTTAGCTTCGGTTTCGTTCCGGAGTTGTGAGGTTTCTCTCGACTGTGTTGCTCCGTCTACTTGGATTCGTTTCTTCTCCCTTGTGGAATCCCAGGCAAGATGACCGAACCCGGATACCATTACTATTTTTGCCTATTGCTAGTAGTCTCGATCTTTAGTTTTGCCTCGATGCCCATGTCTTTCTTGTCAGCCTCCTACTTGTAACCAATTGCCATGTTTTAACCACCCTACCTACGCAAACCGTTGCTTGGCTAAGTACGCTTCGCTCAGCCCCTCTTATAGCATTGTTAGTTGCAGGTGAAGATTGAAGATGCTTGCTTCCTGTTGAAGTTTGGTTGGGTTATATCACACTATATAAATGCTTAAAAATGAAATCATCTATATACTGGCAAGGGTGGAAGGCTAAGCCTTTTGCTTGGTGTTTTGTTCCACTCATGCCGTTAGGAACCGTATAAACCGGTGTTATGTTCCTTGATTATGCGTTCCTAACACGGTTGGGGTGTATGGGACCCCCTTGATAAACCGCTAAGTGCTAAGTCTTTTCCAGCAAGTCCCAACATTTGGTACTATTTGCCTCATAATAACAACTTAATTAATTAATTAAATTTGCATAAGGGGGACGCTCCTTGGAGATTCTTTTCTACATAGCAGGGGGGGCCAGTGCCGATGGTGTTGGTCCCAAGCGGGGAGTCTGCGGGAACCACCACGGGGAAACTCGAGGTTTGGATCCTGTAGAATCACCCATCCGGTCGTGTCCTGAGACCTAGATACGCGCGGCTACTATCAGGGTGTCGACACGCCGGGAGGATTTGCTGGATTAGCCTTACCTTAGTTCGGTTTAACTTGAGCACGGGATTCCGAGAATACTCGGGTCTTCCCACCTATGGAGTTGCGACTTCGCGGATCGTGGGCTTGTGATGGGCCAAGTTGGAACACCCCTGCAGGGTTTGAACTTTCGAAAGCCGTGCCCGCGGTTATGTGGCAGATGGGAGCTTGTTAATTCCGGTTGTAGATAACTTGACACAATGATTCAATACACTACCAGCGTGTGTTCCGTGACTGTCAATTTCCGAATAGGGATTCGGGAGTTGAACACGGTGGGGTTATGTTTGACCGGCTTTAGCTAGGATCACTTCGTGATCATCTTTCGACCGATGCTCTTCTCTTCTCGCTCTCTATTACGTAAGTTAGTGCTAGTTGCTGCTGCAGACTCTTGTTTGTTCCTTCACCTCTCGTTCTTTCTTCAGCCTTGTCCTCACCCAAGGCTTAAATAGTCTTGATACCCGGGAACGGGATTGCTGAGTCCTCTGTGGCTCACAGTTACTTCACCACACCAGATGCAGGTTCAGCCGAGCTCGATGCAGGAGCTGGTTCCAGTACTTCACCGGGAGCTCGATGAAGAGTTTGACCGTTTGCTTGTGACGTTTCGATGTTCAGTAGTGGTTTCTACTAGGATTCGATCCTGTCCTGTGGCTTTATGTTGTTTTGGTATCTTTCTTTTGGATGTTCACCCGTAGTCGGGTTGTGATGTTTTGAATGATGATTTGTTTATGTAATGTATTGTGTGAAGTGGCGAGTGTAAGCCAACTATCTCCTTTTGCATTTTAATCCCTCTTTTACATGAGTCGTGCAAAGATACCAAACTTGAGATCATTCTAGGATGGGCTTATACCTTTAAGTCGTGCCTCGACACGTAGGAGGTATAGTCCCATCCTGGGCATTACAAGTTGGTATCAGAGCCTTCTCCGACCTAGAAGCCCCCACTGATTGATCGAATCGTTGACGGTTGAGTCTAGGCACACACTGAAAAACTTTTTGAGTCCTATATTATATCGGAGAGTAGGATTTCTTTGCTTCTCATCCCCTTTCTCTCTGGTGAGGACTCCTGACGTCTACTTTTTCTCTTCTACTTTCAAAAATTGCACCAAATTTTTTTTAGGATCCCGCGAGTATTCTGGGATTGTTTCGATGTTCTTGTGACAAGGATATTGTTCTCGATGCCTCCTGTTACCGAGGAGTTGAGCTTCGGGGTATCGTTGTAACAAGCATATCGCGGCAGTACTAAATACTTAAGACGGCCGACATCGAAAATCTCTCCTATACGGCCAGTGGCAAGATAACCCCGACATCACCCAGTACTGGGGAGGTAGTTCGAGAGTATTGCCATAGCTTGTTATAGTGGATGCTTTTCGAAGGTCTGAGGTACACAGTTTCCGAGAAAGACTGGTTATGTGTTGAAGGATGGATACACCTGGATGTAGGTTTAGAGTTGATTGCGCGGTGCTTCCCGTGTATCCCCAACACCTGATTGCATAACTGGAAACTTTCGGAAATCTATAGGTGGTTTCATCTAGTAGTTCTAGGCATTCTTCCAACGGATGCTCGATATGAAATTCGGGGTTCTACATTGAGTGAAGTGGTTTTATGGACTTGTTCTGATCGGGAGTTGCATCTTAAAGGGTCCTTGGCTATGCTGATCCGGGGATTGCAAAACCCTTTTGTAACATGTTCCATGAGCTTTCAGCACGAATTTGTCGAACGAAGCTTCTATCTTGTATTTGTTCTATCTGTTCCTTGTTCCTTTTTATTTTCTTTTTGTTCTCCAAGTGGCTTCTCGTCAAGCTGATGTACCTGCAGAATTCATTCGTTCAATCCTCTGTTCGAATGATATTGTGAAGATCATGTTACACATCTACCCTTTGTTCTTGTTTTGATTCTGGTATTCGAGTTGCTTCGATGTCAAGTGTTGATTCCATACCTTTCCTAAGCAGTGTTCTCATATTTTCTATGGGAGTGCTAGTCCTTCTTGTTCATCAAGATCCTCATGTTAATCCTTTCCAACCGGTGTGCTTTCTCTTCAAGTTATTCCATACGGACGTCGTTGAGAAATCTGACGATTGTCTGTTTCATTCATCCCAAGTTGTCTTTGTTTTCCCCACCCTCCCACCCTTCTTCTTCTTGGAGCCAGAAATTCTCAGATGAAGTATCCATTTTATTCATGGGATGTTTCTTCATTCTTTTCCTTCAATGTTCTTATCCGGTGAATTATTGTGAAGATGCTCGAGAGCTTCAAGTTCATCTTTTCTCCTTTCTCGTTAATTCTACCGGTGGATGTAATTCAAGATTTCGGTGTTGATCTTATCCTTTTTCCTCATTTCACAATGCTTTCTTATTCCGGTGCACCAATTAATCTTTCTCCTATTGTTATTCATATCCGGAGTGCTCAAGATCCATAATTCCATTCTTAATCCATTCAAGCTATTTTGAGATTGCTATCTTACTCAAGTCATTTAATTCAACCGGTGCATTATCTCTTAAGCAATCTTTTCAACGGTGATTTCTTTGAGTGGGCCCTAACCCACAGGTCTTTCCCAGGATCTTACCTGACTCTTCTTTTTCCGGAGTTATTCTAAGATTCTCTTTAACTGTGACGTAAGAATGATTTCCATCAGTCACATGCCTTATCCAAGCTTGTTTTCAATTATTTCCATCTTTAGCTCCACCTTCCTCTTGTCATTCGTCCGGAGTATCTCGAAATTCTTCATGGTATTTCTCGTCTTCATTCTCAGCGTTTGAAGACCGGAGAAGTGTTTCTCTTAAATCTTGGCCCGTTCTCTTGAAGATTCGTGGTTCTAGCTTCATGCCATCCTTTTCCAATTGTGAGGAATTCTTTTTATACCCATCTGGAGCATTTCTTGAATTCTTTTCCTTTGTGTTCCTCCGAAGGCCATCATTTCAGAAGTTTCTTCGTTCTCAGTTTTCAACTTCGTCCTACAACTTTTCTTCTTTGATGCCTCTTCGTTCGTCTCCATATTCTTACGGTGGTTCATTCAAGTTTACTCTTCCTTGTTACCATATCAATTCATTTGTTCTTTTCACAATCCTACCGGTGCCTCGTTGAAGATTTTTCCCAAGCTTGTGCGAGATCTATCTTTAATTCTTTCCAACGAGAATAAGTAGTATGCCAAATCCTTTGGTTGTCATCAATTTAAATTGGTGAAGGATATGCATGACATAATTCTTATTCTTACTCCTTCAAGGTGTTTTAATTCTTTTGTCCGGAGCTTGTTCATCATATCATATCCTTGGTTCTAAGTTGTTCATCTTGTTTTCCGGAGCTCCAAGTTATTTCTATTACATCATTTCAAAGCTCCATCTAATTCTTCGCAGGCCTTGAATCTTATTCTTTTCATCTTTCACTTCTCATGCTGTTGTTACCGGAGTTCTCATGGTGGTTCATCATCATTTAATTCATCCTCGAAGTCTTCATTAAGATTCTTGTTGGACCTCAAGCATTCTTCATCATGCTTTCCAAGTCAAATTTTTGCTCCTTATCTTTTCAGATGGTGTTATGTCATTCTTGACAATTCCTTCATGTTTCATGATTCACAAGTTGTCAAGAATGAGATAATTAAAAACCATCATTTCTTTCTTTTGAGAAGATCCTTCAACCCCTCATTTGTAATTGTGGAGTTATCTTCGGTTGTATTTCACCTAAAAGCTTTCCCTAAGGATTGTTGTTATTGTGGTGCTTATAAATGACCCAAGTTCTTCATTTATCAGTCCGGTGAATAAGCTTTTCATCTCCTTGTTGATCTCAATACAATCAAATGTTTTCCATTAGTGGTTGGTTGTCACCTCATAATTTTGAGATGTTTTCCATAAGCCCACATCAAGCTTATTCGTTTCGTTGTTGATTTTTCAATCAACTCCGTTCAACCCTTCCTAAGGATGCTCTTTCAAATTCATTCGTGGGAGAAGTTGTCTTTTCTTCTCCGTTCTTTTCTTTCCAACGATCTTGCATCTATTCTTTCATTCCGGAGGCATTGTGATGTTGCTCTCTCCAAACCATCATCTCGTTTTTATCGAGATCATGTTCTTTCCCTTGCTTATCATTTAACTGGAGTGTTGTAGTCTTCTTCCTAGTTCCCTCATCTTATCAAGTTTGCCTCTCTTTTCAACCGGAGTGCTGTCTGAATCTTTCTTACTCCTTGTGCCATTCTTTTAATTGCTCCGGAGGTTGTGTGTTGTTGTTTTCATCAAGTATCATTCAATCTTCTCAAGTTCTTGTTAATTCCTTCCATTTTCAGACGGAGTGCTGTCCAAATTCTGTCATTCTTATTCCTTGGCTATACCATCGCAGTTTCATATTCTTTTGGTTCATGAGCTCTTGTTTTCATGTCTTTCAACCTTCAAGGTTCTCGTAATACTCCTTGTTCCTCCTTTTACCGAAGTGCTCTTAACTTCGTTCATCTCCATTGCTTTCTTCTTTCAACTTGTTCAACCTCTCAAGGTTCTTTGGTTTCACTCGTCTGTCAAAGAAGCAACTTTGTTTTACCTCTTCCTTTTCGTTTTTACCCGGTGATATCTCTAGGATCTCGGGTCGAGATCCTCTGTTAGTGTGGGAGAGTTGTGACGCCCGAGACCGACGTCCCAGAAGATTCCAGAAGGTTCCAGAAGATTCCAGATGTTCCTCGGTTGCCTCGCCACCGACTCGTGGGAACCCGGCAACGGGATCACCCCATCATCTTGTTCAACTCGTTCACTCCACCTTTTGTTTTGCACCGGTCCCTCACCGAGTTACCGGAACCGATATGATGCGTTGCATCATTTTCGGATCGTTGCCGTGGCACCCTTTTCTTCCATCACGGTGACAATACTTCTTATCTCCTTTAAGTCAACCTTTTAATAAAACTTGCATAAACTTGTTCATGTCATCCGCATCATGTTAACAACATTTTAATGTTTAATTGTTGTTTGCTTATAATTATTAAACATGCTCATGGGGATTTTCCGGATATGTTGTTGTTATTCTCCGGCCTCATTTAAATTGCCTAGTTAGTGTAGTTTCTTTATGCTTCACCTCTTGCCATGCTAAAAACAATTAATCTTGTCTTGCAAATAATGAGAGTCAACTAAATAATTAATATGTGGTGTTTCGTCAATATGCAACTCGTTGCATATTGATCTCCACTTAACTTGTAGTATTTGTTTGTGCACTTGCCATGCCATGCTTGTTTAAACCGGACATGCATCATGCTTGCTTGTGCATTGTATGCCATGTTTATGCTTGTATGTTTACCGTGTTGTTTGTTCTTTCCGGTTGCTTCTCTTGTTAGCTTCGGTTTCGTTCCGGAGTTGTGAGGTTTCTCTCGACTGTGTTGCTCCGTCTACTTGGATTCGTTTCTTCTCCCTTGTGGAATCCCAGGCAAGATGACCGAACCCGGATACCATTACTATTTTTGCCTATTGCTAGTAGTCTCGATCTTTAGTTTTGCCTCGATGCCCATGTCTTTCTTGTCAGCCTCCTACTTGTAACCAATTGCCATGTTTTAACCACCCTACCTACGCAAACCGTTGCTTGGCTAAGTACGCTTCGCTCAGCCCCTCTTATAGCATTGTTAGTTGCAGGTGAAGATTGGAGATGCTTGCTTCCTGTTGAAGTTTGGTTGGGTTATATCACACTATATAAATGCTTAAAAATGAAATCATCTATATACTGGCAAGGGTGGAAGGCTAAGCCTTTTGCTTGGTGTTTTGTTCCACTCATGCCGTTAGGAACCGTATAAACCGGTGTTATGTTCCTTGATTATGCGTTCCTAACACGGTTGGGGTGTATGGGACCCCCTTGATAAACCGCTAAGTGCTAAGTCTTTTCCAGCAAGTCCCAACATTTGGTACTATTTGCCTCATAATAACAACTTAATTAATTAATTAAATTTGCATAAGGGGGACGCTCCTTGGAGATTCTTTTCTACATAGCAGGGGGGGCCAGTGCCGATGGTGTTGGTCCCAAGCGGGGAGTCTGCGGGAACCACCACGGGGAAACTCGAGGTTTGGATCCTGTAGAATCACCCATCCGGTCGTGTCCTGAGACCTAGATACGCGCGGCTACTATCAGGGTGTCGACACGCCGGGAGGATTTGCTGGATTAGCCTTACCTTAGTTCGGTTTAACTTGAGCACGGGATTCCGAGAATACTCGGGTCTTCCCACCTATGGAGTTGCGACTTCGCGGATCGTGGGCTTGTGATGGGCCAAGTTGGAACACCCCTGCAGGGTTTGAACTTTCGAAAGCCGTGCCCGCGGTTATGTGGCAGATGGGAGCTTGTTAATTCCGGTTGTAGATAACTTGACACAATGATTCAATACACTACCAGCGTGTGTTCCGTGACTGTCAATTTCCGAATAGGGATTCAGGAGTTGAACACGGTGGGGTTATGTTTGACCGGCTTTAGCTAGGATCACTTCGTGATCATCTTTCGACCGATGCTCTTCTCTTCTCGCTCTCTATTACGTAAGTTAGTGCTAGTTGCTGCTGCAGACTCTTGTTTGTTCCTTCACCTCTCGTTCTTTCTTCAGCCTTGTCCTCACCCAAGGCTTAAATAGTCTTGATACCCGGGAACGGGATTGCTGAGTCCTCTGTGGCTCACAGTTACTTCACCACACCAGATGCAGGTTCAGCCGAGCTCGATGCAGGAGCTGGTTCCAGTACTTCACCGGGAGCTCGATGAAGAGTTTGACCGTTTGCTTGTGACGTTTCGATGTTCAGTAGTGGTTTCTACTAGGATTCGATCCTGTCCTGTGGCTTTATGTTGTTTTGGTATCTTTCTTTTGGATCTTCACCCGTAGTCGGGTTGTGATGTTTTGAATGATGATTTGTTTATGTAATGTATTGTGTGAAGTGGCGAGTGTAAGCCAACTATCTCCTTTTGCATTTTAATCCCTCTTTTACATGAGTCGTGCAAAGATACCAAACTTGAGATCATTCTAGGATGGGCTTATACCTTTAAGTCGTGCCTCGACACGTAGGAGGTATAGTCCCATCCTGGGCATTACACTGCACGGGTGGGAGGCCGGGGCTGCGCCTTGGGCAATGCTCGGTGTGGGGAACCGAGAGCGGCGAGGGAAATCCAGGTGGTGATAGGCGACCGGCAATGGCTAGCCGTAGCTGTGAGTAGGCGTCGGAGGGCCGTGGAGAGGGCGAGGTACACTGTGTGTGAGGAGGTTGGAGACCAGATGCGTTAGTTTTTTAGCCGAAGCTGTGGAAGGCTGGGGACGGGTGGAATCCACTCTTCTGTTCCTTGCATCCAAGTTCAAGACGCAGCAGCCGCTCCGTAAACAGTGCCCGGCGGTAGCGGCGTCGCAGGGACCAGTGGTGGTTTGGTTCCTGGGTGCAGCGCCTTGTGCAACGTAGGTGACGGCAGCGGGCATCGAGGATGCTGGAGGCATGCTAGCGCGAGGACATGTACTAAGCAGTATTACACTCCAATTTAGTGCACCCGCTCTCAGCTCAACCGTATTGATTAATGAGTAGTTAGTTAGTCTGTTTTTCTTAACATGATCAATCTAGCTTGTACTACATGCAAGGTTTTGGTTACCGGTCGAAATTTCAAGATTTCCCATGGTTACCGCGTATTTCCGTGCCCCTCGGTAAATCCATATACCAAGCAAAAAATACCAGTTTTTTGATTTTTTTAAATTTAAGCACTCGATTTATAGTAAAGTACGTAGGATCTAATTAATGCCATGAGAGTTGGTTCTTGCGTGTTGGTAACAACCTAGTTCCTGTTTTGAGAGGTCTCTGGTTCAAATGTTCGTTCATTCACTTATTTGAATTCAAAATTCCACTATAAAACTCATTCGAAATATTCTCGGTATTTCTCGGTAACCGTGGTAACCGCGTTTACCAGTCCCCCTCGGTAAAAATGCCTCATTCGGTAACCGAAACCTTGACTACATGCATGTTCAGTCATCGTTTGCATAATCATCAGTTCTGCCAATGATCATGGATGAGAAAAAGAGATGATGTGATCTATGAAGAGATTCATTCATCTAAACTGCAGTAGGTTTCTGGTGATAAAATGCATATTCGTCAATTAATTGAAGGTAATCAACGTTAGAGCTTGCATGTTTCATCCTCAAATATATTCAGAGTTTGCATATAGGAATGCCAATATTGTGCATGTTTGGACAATTAATATTGTAGCGTCCAGTTATGAAGAATCATGGCATGAAGATTATTGGCGGGCAAAAGGACTATGAATAATATGTCGATGGGAATCTTGGACAAAAAATATATATTAAAATATCAGAGTCATGAAAAAAATTCTATGATAAAGACTTATCCATATGCCCCACTACTTTTGTAATGACAATTGCTTGAATTTAGCTAATGGTTACACATGGATTATTTGGACCAGGAATGTATTTGACTTACATAATCAAATTTAATGAATCTCATTCGGCACTACCTTATTATTAATTCTAATTGATTATTGTTTTTGAATTTTCTTTTAGTATGAAGTTGCTTACCATCCATATCACGTGGTAATTCTAATTTATTGATAAAATATTTGTTGATATCAAGAATATGAAGCTGTGAATTCAAACGCTTATTCCTCTTATAAGCTAGAGAAATGGAATGGACTTTTTCTCCCGTTACAACGCACGGGCATATTTGCTAGTCATATAAAATGTTGCCAAAAGTATGTGAAAGTTGTATAATATTGGTATGGAACAATAAACAATTATAGATGCGACGGAGACGTATCATCATCCCCAAGCTTAATTCCTGCCCGTCCTCGAGTAGGTAAACGTTAAAAAAAGATAAATTTTGATGTGGAATGCTACCTAGCATAATCTTATAACCTAATCATGGCATGAATATTAAGACATGAGTGATTCAAAAGTTTTATGTAGGATTTTTTGACTAACCATGTGAATGACCAATTCATGTTGTGTAACATCCCAAAATTCTAAATTTTGGAATGTTATAATAAATAGATAGATTTGATTGCTGTTTGAAGTGCTGAGTGAAATTGAGTGGAATTTGAACTTTTGAAAGTTAAATGAGAGGGAATAAAATGACTTTCCCAAAACTTTCACTTTGCATTTTGATCTCCGGGAATTCAATTTCTTTTCAACACAAAACCCTAGAATGAAGATAATATGACTTCTTCCATTTATTTTAAATGATAAAGGGTTTGAAAGGATTTTGAATTTCAATCTCGAGATATTTTCAATTCAGAAACTTTAAGCAACTCAATGATTTTCCCGAGAGAAGATAAAATGACTTCTTCAAAATATAGGAAATATGAGTTGGAAGTTTTTCTGAAACTTTCTGCAACTCAATTTCAAATATTGAGTTATTTGGTTTTTATTCCAATTATTTTTCTCCAAAAATAAATTACATGGAAAATAGGGTAACATGATTCCCTACAGCAGAAAATTGGAGAATCATCAATTTGAAGTCCTTTTGATATTTTAGTATGATTTTATTGGTTTTATTTGCATAAGTAGGACCTTTTTGATTTATTAGAATTTGTGGGCATTTTATTTAACAGTAGTAAAATGTCCATCTTGTAGGATTTCTTTTTCTACAAATTTTGATATATAATATGCCTATATTATATATTGAAATTATTTTCCTTTTCTTTTATTTTCGTCGTGTGGAAAAAAAATCTTCTCAGCCGAACTGGGCTGGCCCAGCCACTGCCAGGCCAAGGCCTAGCCCAGCTCGCCCGTCCCCGATCTCCCGACGGAGACCGCAGCCGCCACGCCTCGGCGCCCGTGCCCGGCACGTCTCGCCGCCGCCTCTCTCCCTTGCCCCTCCCGCAAGAAGCTCCGCCGCCCCTCCATAAATACCTCGCCGCCCCGTCGCCTCCCCTCCTCTCTCACATCGCGCCGCCGCCGCTGTCACAGATCGCCGCCGCCGCTTTCAAACCGCCGCCGCCGCGATCTGCCACCGCCGCCGCCGCTCTCGTTCGCTGCCACAGCCGCGCCTCCCCTCGCCACCGCACTGCGCCACCGCCTCGCCTTCGCCCTGCGCAGCGCCGCCGCCGCCTGCCTCGCCCCTCGCCGGAGTTCCACCGGCCGGAGCTCCGAGCTTCACCCGCGACGGATTCGCCCGAACCACCCAAACTGCCTGGTGCGATCCGCCAAAACCGCGGTTCCGAAGGAAAGCCGTCGAGGTATAAAACCGCCCCGGTTTTCTTTTAGGTTAGGTTTTTCTTCGGTTTTGTTTTTAGTTAGATCTATCTAGAGGACGTGCACCGGTTAGGTCTTAACAGTGAACGTTCGTTCTTTAGTTCTTTTCTTTTTCTTTTCTGTTTAGTTTTCGGCCAGGGACCTCTCTGTAAATATTTTATTTGAAGTTTAGCCCCTAAATTTTTAAACGGCCTTAACTTTTTACCAGATAGTCCAAATCCAGCGAAACCAACGCCCACGTCTTCGTTATGAAGCCATCTTTCCAGTAATACAACTTGAACATGTTTTTGAAAGTTTTAAAATTTGAATTCAACTAGTTTTAGATTCAAACTTCGTTTGATCATAACTTCGTTTGAACACTCTCCCCTCTCGTTGCTATGCATCTAGTAGATAGATATTGCGTGATCGTAGGAAATTTTTGAAAATACTACGTTCCCCAACAGTGGCATCATGAGCCAGGTCTATGCGTAGATGATATGCACGAGTAGAACACAATGAGTTGTGGGCGATACTAGTCATACTGCTTACCAGCATGTCATACTTTGCTTCGGCGGTATTGTGAGATGAAGCGGTCCGGACCGACATTACTCGTACGCTTACGCGAGACTGGTTTCACCGTTATGAGCACTCGTTGCTTAAAGGTGACTGGCGGGTGTCTGTCTCTCTCACTTTAGCTGAATCAAGTGTGTCTACGCCCGGTCCTTGTGAAGGTTAAAACATCACATACTTGACGAAACATTGTTGTGGTTTTGTATGCGTAGGTAAGAACGGTTCTTGCTAAAGCCCGTAGCAGCCACGTAAAACTTGCAACAACAAAGTAGAGAACGTCTAACTTTTTTTTGCAGGGCATGTTGTGATGTGATATGGTCAAGACATGATGAGTTATACGGTTTTGTATGAGATGATCATGTTTTGTAAAGTTATCGGCAACTGGCAGGAGCCATATGGTTGTCGCTTTATTGTATGAAATGCAATCGCCATGTAATTGCTTTACTTTATCACTAAGAAGTAGAAATAGTCGTAGAAGCAATAGTTGGCGAGACGACAACGATGCTACGATGGAGATAAAGGTGTCGCGCCGGTGACAAAGGTGATCATGACGGTGCTTTGGAGATGAAGATCAAAAGCACAAGATGATGATGGCCATATCATGTCACATATTTTGATTTGCATGTGATGTTTATCTTATTATGCTTCTTATTTTGCTTAGAACGACGGTAGCATTATAAGATGATCCCTTACAAAATTTCAAGGTACAAGTGTTCTCCCTGAGTATGCACCGTTGCGAAAGTTCTTCGTGCCGAGACACCACATGATGATCGGGTGTGATAAGCTCTACGTTCAAATACAACGGGTGTAAGACATTTTTGCACACGTAGAATACTCGGGTTAAACTTGACGAGCCTAGCATATGCAGATATGGCCTCGGAACACTGGAGACCGAAAGGTCGAGCGTGAATCATATAGTAGATATGATCAACATAAGATGTTCACCATTGAAACTACTCCATCTCACGTGATGATCGGACATGGTTTAGTTGATTTGGATCACATAATCATTTAGATGACTAGAGGGATGTCTATCTAAGTGGGAGTTCTTAAGTAATATGATTAAATTTAACTTTAATTTATCTTGAACTTAGTCCTTGTAGTATTAGCATATCTATGTTGTAGATCAATAGCTCACGATGTTGCTCCCCGTTTATTTTTTTATATGTTCCTAGAGAAAACTAAGTTGAAAGATGTTAGTAGCAATGATGCGGAATTGTTCCGTGATCTGAGGATTATCCTCATTGCTGCACAAAGAATTATGTCCTTGATGCACCGCTAGGTGACAGACCTATTGCAGGAGCAGATGTAGACGTTATGAACGTTTTAACAAAATTCGGTATGATGACTACTTGATAGTTTAAGTGCACCATGCTTTACGGCTTAGAACCGGGACTTCAAAAACGTTTTGAACGCCACAGAGCATATAAGATGTTCCAAGAGTTGAAATTAGTATTTCATACTCATGCCCGTGTCGAGAGGTATAAGACTTCTGACAGTACTTTGCCTACAAGATGGAGGAGACTAGCTCAACCAGTGAGCATGTGCTCAGATTGTCTGGGTACTACAATTACTTGAATCAAGTGGGAGTTAATCTTCCAGATAAGATAGTAATTGACAAAGTTCTCTAGTCACTATCACCAAGTTAGTAGAACTTCGTGATGAACTATAATATGCAAGGGATGACGAAATGAATTCCCGAGCTCTTCGCGTTGCTGAAGTCGGCGAAGGTAGAAATCATGAAAAATCATCAAGTGTTGATGGTTAACAAGACCACTTGTTTCAAGTAAAGGGCAAAGGGATAGAAGGGGAACTTCAATAAGAATGACAAGCAAGTTGTCACTCCCGTGAAGAAACCCAAAGCTAAAACTCAAGCCTGAAACTAAGTGCTTCTACTGCAAAGGAAATGGTCACTGGAAGTGGAACTGCCCTAGATACTTGGCGGATAAGAAGGATGGCAAAGTGAACAAAGGTATATTTTGATATACAGATTATTGATGTGTACTTTACTAGTGTTCATAGCAACCCCTGGGTATTTGATACCGGTTCAGTTGCTAAAATTAGTAACTCGAAACGAGAATTGCAGAATGAACAGAGACTAGTTAAAGGTGAAGTGACGATGTGTGTTGGAAGTGGTTCCAAGATTGATATGATCATCATCGCACACTCCCTATACTTTCGGGATTAGCGTAAAACCTAAATAAATGTTATTTGGCATTTGCGTTGAGCATGAATATGATTTGATCATATTTGTTGCAATACGGTTATTCATTTAAAGTCATAGAATATTTGTTATTCTGTTTACATGAATAGAACCTTCGATGGTCATACACCCAGTGAAAATAGTTTGTTGGATCTTGATCATGGTGATACACATATTCATAATATTGAAGCCAAAAGATACAAGGTTAATAATGATAGTGCAACTTATTTGTGGCACTGCCGTTTAGGTCATAATGGTGTAAAGCGCATGAAGAAACTCCATAGTGATGGACTTTTGGAATCACTTGATTATGAATCACTTGGTGCTTGCGAACCATGCCTCATGGGCAATATGACTAAAACTCCGTTCTCCGGAACTGTGGAGCGAGCAACAGAGTTGTTTGAAATCATACATACTGATGTATGCGGACAAATGAGTTTTGAAGCTCGCGGCAGGTATCGTTATTTTCTGACCTTCACTGATGATTTGAGCAGATATGGGTATATCTACTTAATGAAGCACAAGTATGAAACATTTGAAAAGTTCAAAGAATTTCAGAGTGAAGTGTAGAATCATCGTAACAAGAAAATAAGAGTTTCTACGTTATGATCGTAGAGGTAAAATATTTGAGTTAGCGAGTTTGGCCTTCAGTAAAAACAATGTGAAATAGTTTCACTACTCACGCCACCTGGAACACCATAGTGTAATGGTGTGTCCGAACGTCATAACCGTACTTTATTAGATATGGTGCGATCGATGATGTCTCTTACCGATCTACCACTATCGCTTTTGGGGTTATGCTTTAGAGACAGCTACATTCACGTTAAATAGGGCACCATCTAAATCTGTGGAGATGACACCGTATGAACTGTGGTTTGACGAGAAACCTAAGCTGTCATTTCTTTAAGTTTGGGACTACGATGCTTATGTGAAATTTTTTCAACATGATAAGCTCGAACCCAAATCGGAGAAGTAAATCTTCATAGGATACCCAAAAGAAACTGTTGGGTACACCTTCTATCACAGATCCGAAGGCAAGGTCTTTGTTGCTAAGAGTGGATCCTTTCTAGAGAAGGAGTTTCTCTCGAAAGAAGTGAGTGGGAGGAAAGTAGAACTTGATGAGGTAATTGTACCTTCTCCCGAATTGGAAGGTAGTACATCACAGAAACTAGTTCCAGTGATTTCTACACCAATTAGTGAGGAAGCTAATGATGATGATCATGAAACTTCAAATCAAGTTTCTGCTGAACTTCATAGATCAACCAGAGTTCCTTCCGCACCAGAGTGGTACGGCAACCCGGTTCTGGAAGTCATGTTACTGGACCATGATGAACCTACGAACTATGAGGAAGCGATGATGAGCCCAGATTCCACAAAATGGCTTGAGGCCATGAAATCTGAGATGGGATCCATGTATGAGAACAAAGTGTGGACTTTGGTTGACTTTCCCAATGATCTGCAAGCCATCGAAAATAAATGGATCTTCAAGAGGAAGACTGACGCTGACGGTAATGTTACTGTTTACAAAGCTCGACTTGTTGCGAAAGGTTTTCGACAAGTTCAAGGAGTTGACTACGATGAGACTTTCTCACCCGTAGTGATGCTTAAGTCTGTTCGAATCATGTTAGCAATAGCCGCATTTTATGAAATCTGGCAAATGGATAACAAAACTGCATTCTTTAATGGATTTATTAAAGAAGAATTGTATATGATGCAACCAGAAGGTTTTGTCAATCCTAAAGGTGCTAACAAAATGTGCAAGCTCCAGCGATCCATCTATGGACTGATGCAAGCATCTCGGAGTTGGAATATACACTTTGATAAGTTGATCAAAGCATATAGATTTATACAGACTTGCGGTGAAGCCTGTATTTACAAGAAAGTGAGTGGGAGTACTACAACCTTTCTGATAAGTATATGTGAATGACATATTGTCGATCGGAAATGATGTAGAATATTCTGGAAAGCATAAAGGAGTGTTTGAAAGGAGTTTTTCAAAGAAAGACCTTGGTGAAGCTGCTTACATATTGGGCATCAAGATCTATAGAGATAGATCGAGACGCTTGATAAGACTTTCGATGAGTACATACCTTGATAAGATTTTGAAGTAGTTCAAAATGGATCAGTCAAAGAAGGAGTTCTTGCCTGACTTGTAAGGTGTGAAGTTGAGTAAGACTCAAAGCCAGACCACGGCAGAAAAATATAGAGAGAATGAAAGTCATTCCCTATGCGTCATCCATAGGTTCTATAAAGTATGCCATGCTGTGTACCAAACATGTTGTGTACCTTGCCATGAGTTTGACAGGGAGGTACACTAAGGAAATGTTTCTCGATTATGGAGGTGATAAAGAGTTCATCGTAAAGGGTTACGCCGATGCAAGCTTTGACACTAAATCCAAATGACTCTAAGTATCAATCTGGATGCGTATTGAAAGTGGGAGCAATTAGCTAGAGTAGCTCCATGCAGAGCATTGCAGACATAGAAATTTGCGAAATACATACGGATCTGAATGTGACAGACCCGTTGACTAAACTTCTCTCACAAGCAAAACATGATCACACCTTATTACTCTTGGGTATTAATCACATAGCGATGTGAACTAGATTATTGACTCTAGTAAACCCTTTGGGTGTTGGTCACATGGCGATGTGAACTATGGGTGTTATTCACATAACGATGTGAACTATCGGTATTAAATCACATGGTGATGTGAGTTAGATTATTGACTCTAGTGCAAGTGGGAGACTGAAGGAAATATGCCCTAGAGGCAATAATAAAGTTGTTATTTATATTTCCTTATATCATGATAAATGTTTATTATTCATGCAAGAATTGTATTAACCGGAAACTTAGTACATGTGTGAATACATAGACAAAACAAAGTGTCCCTAGTATGCCTCTACTAGACTAGCTCATTGATCAAAGATGGTTATGTTTCCTAACCATAGACATGGGTTGTCATTTGATCAACGGGATCACATCATTAGGAGAATGATGTGATGGACAAGACCCATCCGTTAGCTTAGCACTATGATCGTTTAGTTTTACTGCTATTGCTTTCTTCATGACTTATACATGTTCCTATGACTATGAGATTATGCAACTCCCGAATACCGTAGGAACACCTTGTGTGCTATCAAACGTCACAACGTAACTGGGTGATCATAAATATGCTCTACAGGTGTCTCCGAAAGTGTTCGTGGTGTTGGCATAGATCAATACTAGGATTTGTCACTCCGAGTGTCGGAGAGGTATCTCTGGGCCCTCTCGGTAATGCATATCATAATAAGCCTTGCAAGCAAAAGACTAATGATTTAGTCATGAGATGATGTATTACGGAACGAGTAAAGAGACTTGCCGATAACGAGATTGAACTAGGTATAGAGATACCGACGATCGAATCTCGGGCAAGTAATATACCGATGACAAAAGGAGCAATGCATGTTGTTATGCGGTTTGACCGATAAAGATCTTCGTAGAATATGTAGGAACCAATATGAGCATCCAGGTTCCGCTATTGGTTATTGACCGGAGATGAGTCTCGGTCATGTCTACATAGTTCTCGAACCCGTAGGGTCCGCACGCTTAACGTTTGATGACGATCAGTATTATGAGTTTATGAGTTTTGATGTACCGAAGTAAGTTCGGAGTCCCGGATGAGATCACGGACATGACGAGGAGTCTTGGAATGTCCGAGACATAAAGATTGATATATTGGACGACTATATTCGGACACCGGAAGTGTTCCGGAAAAGTTTCGGATTTAACCGGATTGCCGGAGGGGGTTACCGGAACCCCCCACGAGGGGGGATGGTCCATAGTGGGCCTTAAGGAAAGAAGAGAGGCAGCCCATAGAGGCTGGCCGGCGCCCCACCAGGGAATCCTAGTTGGACTAGGATTGAGGGGCGCCACTTCTCCCTCTCTTTCCTTTCCCTCTCTTCCTTCTTGGTGGACTCCTACTAGGAATAGGATTGCAATCCTATTCCTAGTAGGATTGCCTCCCTAGCGCGCCATAGAAGGGCTGGCCGGCCCCTCCCCTTGCTCCTTTATATACGGGGGCAGGGGGGCACCCAAAGACACACAAGTTGAATTGTTTTAGCCGTGTGCGGTGCCCCCTCCACAGAAACACACCTCGGTCATACCGTTGCAGTGCTTAGGCGAAGCCCTGCGCCGGTAGATACATCATATCCGTCACCACACCGTCTGCTAGGTGGCTTCTCACCCCTCGTTGGTTACCCCAAGTGGAAAGTTTGAGATGCAGTGTAGCAGAAGTTTTTCGTTGGCAATACCAAGGATCGTTTTCCCTGAGACTCCCAGTTTCAACAAGAAGGTGTCAACTGCTAACGGCGCCAGATATTAGCAATCAACGTGGACCTGCACACAGATACAAATAACTTTGCTCCCAACGAGTACAGAGAGGTTGTCAATCCCTCCGGCCTTGTAGTTTACAAAGGATCAAACGCAAGTGATAGTAGTGATAGGTATAATTGCAATAGTAAATAAAAGCGGAAATAAATAGCGGATGTGATCAATGATGGTAATATGGACCGGAGTCTCATGATGTTCACTAGTGATGTCTCTCTCCCAAAAGACGATAAAACAGCTATGTGAGGTAAACGAATTACAGCTGGGCAATTGACAGGACCATGTGCGCAAACCAGTGCTGACTACATTGCAAGAAAGGTTGAGGTTCAAAGCATGGGCGGTACGCCGAGGTAAGTAGACCGAAATCCATCTGCATCTACTACTAATCATCCACCTTGAGATATCTATCCAGAACATCTCGTTGGTATTAAGTTGCGAGTCCCACCCATAGTGTAAACTCAAAGCGACAGACAACTGCATTAAAAGAACTTTGCGTAAAGTAAACAATCCTTGCACCCGCGGGCACAAGCACCGTTGTTTTCCCCCTTGTGGCAACATCACATCCCCTAGAATCATGTTTCTGTCACTCAAACTAGTCATCGAGGGGCATGAACCCACAATCAAGCATAACATTCCCTCTTGGAGTCACTACCTACTACTTGGCCAAAGCAATAAGTAACAACGGAGAACATGCAAGAATTACTTACGAACATAAATATAAAAGAGGTGAATCAAATATATTACTCAAACACAATCTGAACATAATCTCATAATCCATCGGATCCCAGCAAACTCATCATAGCAACAGCATAAGGATTACATATGTGCCTCGATCATGTAGGGCAGCTCACGAGGACTAATTAGTGAAGCACAAGAACGGGAGGAGAACATCACATAGCTACTGGTCATGGACCCATGGTCCAAGGGAGACTACTCACAACTCATCCGGGAGGCGTCCATGGTGGTGGAGAAGCTCCCGATGGTGATCCTCAACTCCGGCAGGGTGCCGGGAAGAGTTCTCCTGGTGCTCCCGATCTTGGAAGCGGCGGCGGCGGCGGAACAGAGATGAGATCGCAAAAAAGAGTTCCTGTCTCGAGGGTTTCGGGAGACACTTTAAATAGATGCCAAAGGGGGGCATCAGCGGAGCCTCGGGGGGCCCAGGCGCCCCCTCGGCGCGGCCCAGGGGGGGGGGCGCCGCCAGGGTGCCTGGAGCCCTGGTGGCCCCCCCGGCTGTACTTCGGGCGCACGGTAGCTTCTGGAACGCTGATTTTTTATATAATTTTTCTGGATTTTTCCTGGCAGTTCTCGTCATGTGAAAACCTGAAATACAAAAACAGCCGAAAACAAAAACTTTCACTGGGGTGCACTGAGTTAATAGGTTAGTCCAAATATGATCAAAAGTGTATGGAAGTGTATAAATATCATAGCAATATCACCGAAAAGAGGCATGGAGCAAGCAGAAATTATAGATACGTTTTGGACGTATCAACATCCCCAAGCTTAATTCCTGCTCGTCCTCGAGTAGGTAAATGATAACAAGAATAATTTATGTGGTGACATGCTATTAACCATATAGGACTTACTCATAGTCATATGACAAAAGCTTACTGAGACAATGAATCTATAGTAATTAAGTTGCCTTATGAGAAAATCACAAAGGACTGAAAGTTTTACAATATGATACTGAAACATCAAATAGATTTGTAATGAACATGGTGCGCAAATATGATAAAGTGATATCTAGCTTGCCCCCTTTAGTGAAGCAAAACATAAATGCAGGGGCACCTCCAAGGTTTAAGTGATGACTAGATACAATGATTTCAGAATAAACGATATCACAATCATGCAGAAGACAATACTACTTTGGGACAATGCACATTACACTCAGAATGACAATCATGCTCTCAGTAGTTGGTGATTTTAAAAGAAGGTGAAGACTCTCGAACCGTGGCTTTTGTTGGCAAGGTTGAAAACCCATAACCGGAAACAAAGACAAAACATGTACCAGAGCTCTTGGTTTTAAAACAGAGGTAATAATTTATTTTTAGATCATGCATGTTTCGTCAACGAATGCTAGCAGATAACTCAATCACTTCTTGAGATGGACAAGTTTCGAGGAACGGCTCCCGAATGAGGACGATCACATCCTCTTAATCTCCTTTGTTTATCACTGCCAAAGTTTTCTGATTTCTCATGAACAAAGCGTGAAGGAGGGTTTGTTTGTTATATTATCTTTTTGAGCCGGACGCACTCAATGCCAGTTCCTTCTCGTATTATGGGTTTGCACATTATACATGCAATCCCGGGGTGAAGCTTGTCCAACTTAAAAAGATCATGAATTAACTACTAATTCCTCATGGACTTACAACAGAGGCACAAAATAAGAATGCTTTTTCTTTGAATAATTTCGAGATGGCACATGCAAGTCTCCGTTAGGAATGGCAGGTAAATACTATGTAGGAAGGTATGGTGGACTCATATGGCATAACTGGATTAAAAGGATGTGGATGCACAAGCAGTCAGTCCGCTTAGTACAGGCGAAGGTTAGAAAAAGACTGGGAGCGACCAACTAAGAGAGCAATGACGGTCATAATCATGCAGAGCGATAAAGCAACATTGAATCAGGCATGGAAGTTATATCGCTACTCAAAAATAAAAGATCATCAAGGCTTGACAGGCTTTCTTTACAGTCTTAAATATGCGTGAGCATACGCCAAGTCAATCAAAATAAATTCTTGAAGGAAGATATTACTAAACCATACCACATCATAGGCAAACAAATCATGTTGGTACTCCAATAACACATTGGGAATCCCCCAGCAATTTGAGACTAACCATAAGAAAACATGAACTACTAAGCGCCATCGTGCATGTAGCATCTTTATCATAGACATATCAACCAATACAACGGAAGCAAACTCTCTTAATAAGATAAGCATGATAACTAAAGAGAGTTCAAGCAACCAACTAAACAAAAGCTCCTTGAAAAGATAAGCATGAAAACTGAGAGCTGAACATGATAGTAGCTATTAAAAGACAAAGAACACACACAGCAAAGATAGACATGAAAATTCTATGTTATGTTCTAGGTAGAAGTGGAGCGTGTTTCTCTCCCACATAAAGAAAGCTGAGTTCCGACTCGTTATGAAAAGCTAAAGAAAACTAAAAAGCAAGACGCTCCAAGCATAGCACATAACACATGAAGTGATTAAAATATAGTGGAACGAAAGACGAACTGTTGACGTTGATGGAGAAGGGGATGCACGGGGGCACCCCCAAGCTTAGACGCTTGAGTCTCCTTGAATATTTCTTGGGGGTGCACGGGGGCATCCCCAAGCTTGAGCGTTTGACACTCCTGAATCTTTTTATCATCTTCCCTCGCACACTTGAAAACTCCCTTCATACATAACTCATCATAATCTGATTAGCGAGGTTATTACCCATAATAAAATAATCGTACCTTGCTGGAAATAAAGATATTCTTGAAGTTCTACTGTTTCTCAAGATTGCCAAAAGATTTTTGCAAAGAAAAAGCAAGTTCTAGGTTTGCAAAATGAAGGAAAGGCAAAACATGACAGAATCTGTGAAAAACAGAACAGCAGGTAGTAAATGATTTGTTCGGGGCACTTCTGCAACTCTAATAAAAAAACTCAGAACAGACGCACGAAAGACAATTATATAGAGCACGCTGTCGAAGCAATTCAGACCAAAAAGATGATCTTGTGATTTTGTACGAATTTTTCTATCCAAGGACAGAATCTGTTTCCTGGCCAGCACCCCACAACTTTTGAACTTTCTAGCAATCAGAGGCTATACTTGGCACAAAATTGAAAAGCAAAGATACAATGATGATGCTACTGTAGCAAACAACATCAAGACACAACAAAAGCAAAATAAATTTATTCATTGGGCTGCCTCCCAAAAGCGCTTTCTTTTATGCCTTTAAGCTAGGCATAATGCATAGAGATCAAGTTTTATCAAGAGTAAAAGAATAGCTAGCCCGTATAACGGACTCAAAAGGTAACTTGATCTTCTTTCGAGGGAAGTGTTCCATCCCTTTCTTGAGAGGAAAATGAAATTTTATATTACCCTCTTTCATGTCAATGATAGCACCAACGGTGCGTAGAAAAGGACGTCCCAAAATAATTGGACAAGAAGGATCACATTCAATATCCATAATAGTAAAATCAACGGGAACATAGTTGTCATTGACAATGATAAGAACATCGTCGATCCTCCCCAAAGGTTTCTTTATGGAAGAATCAACGAGACGAACACCAAAAGAACAAGAATCAAAAGTTTCAATTTAAGCATATCATATATTCTTTTGGGCATAACAGAGGTACTAGCTCCAACATCACATAATGCATAGCAAGAGAAGTCATTCAATTTAATTTTTTATCATAGGATCCCAACCATCTTCTAGCTTTCTAGGTATGGAGGCTTCTACTCTAAGTTTCTCCTCCCTAGCTTTGATAAGAGCATTAGTGATATGCTCTGTGAAGGCAAGGTTAATCGTGCTAGTGCGGGGATCTCTAGACATCTTGTGAAGGAAATCAATAACTTCGGTAAGAGTGCAATTATCAAAATCAAGGTCACTAGCATCAAGTAAAGTGGTAGTGGTGTCCTTTAGGTTCACTTGTTTGGTAGTTTCTATAGTCATAGCATCACCATTAATAGGTCCATCGGGACCAGGAGTGCATTGGGTGCTAAGAGTTTGGATATCCTCAACAACTTGGATAGTAGCAACAGTGTGGTGGGTAGGAAGGCTCTTAATTCTATCTTCTTCCTCCCTTTCTCTAGCCCATCTCTCTTTAAGTTTTGCCATCATCCTAATATTTTCATTAATTTGCACTTGAATAGCATTAATAGGAGTGACCTTCCTCTCCTCAAGAGGAGAAGTTTTAATTTTAAGCAATTCTACCTCATTGGCTAAATGGTCTACCTTTGAAGAGAGATCACCTAGTTTGTTTAGTTTTTCTTCTACACTATTATTAAAAGCTTTTTGGGTAGTGATGAAATCTTTAAGCAAAATCTCTAGTTCAGTAGTGGAGTTCTTGGTGCTAGGATAAGCATTGTTGTTCCCATAAGAATTAGAGGGGAACGGTCTAGGATTGCTACCAAAATTACTCCTATAAGCATTGTTATTAAAATTGCTTCTAGAGATAAAGTTCACATCTACTTGTTCTTGAGCAATCAAAGAATTTAAAGGAACATCACGAGGATCAATAGAAGATTGCTTCGAAAGTAGAGACATGATCAAGTCAACCTTTTCATTTAGGGAGGAAATCTCCTCGACAGAGTTTACCTTCCTACCTGTTGGAGCGCGTTCGGTGTGCCATTGGGAATAGTTGGTCATCATCTCATCGAGAAGCTTTGTGGCAGCACCAAGTGTAGTTGACATAAAGGTTCCTCCCGCGGCCGAATCTAACAAGTTCCGCGAGGTAAAGTTCAAGCCTGCATAAAAAGTTTGGATAACCATCCAAGTAGTCAAACCGTGAGTAGGGCAGTTCTTGATAAGAGATTTCATACGTTCCCAAGCTTGGGCAACGTTTTCATTATCCAATTGTTTAAAATTCATTATGTTACTTCTTAGTTGGATAATTTTAGCAGGTGGATAGTATTTTCCAATAAAAGCATCTTTGCACTTGTCCCATGAATCTATGCTATTTCTAGGCAAAGACTGAAACCAAATTTTAGTTCCTCCTCTCAAGGAGAAAGGAAAAAGCTTAAGCTTAACAATATTACCATCTATTTCTTGGTACTTTTGCATATCACAAAGTTGAACAAAATTGTTTAAGTGTAAAGCAGCATCATCTCCAGCACCGGAGAATTGATTTTTCATGACTAAGTTCAGTAAAGCAGGTTTAATTTCATATGAAGGTGCTGAAGTGGCAGGTGTAGTGATAGGTGTGCAGATAAAGTCATCGTTGTTGTGACTAGTGAAGTCACACAACTTGGTGTTCTCGGTGGAACCCATAGTAGCAAGCAAGCAAGATAACTATTTTTGTGATTTTCGATAAAAGATACTAAAGCAAAACTGAAAGGTAAACTAACAAGACTAAAAGCAAAGGTAAAAGATAGCGTGCAACTCCCCTATCCTGAAGAGTGGAGTCCCCGGCAACGGCGCCAGAAATTGCTTTGCTAGGTGGCTTCTCACCCCTCGTTGGTTACCCCAAGTGGAAGGTTTGAGATGCAGTGTAGCAGAAGTTTTCCCTTGGCAATACCAAGGATCGTTTTCCCTGAGACTCCCAGTTTCAACAAGAAGGTGTCAACTGCTAACGGCGCCAGATATTAGCAATCAACGTGGACCTGCACACAGATACAAATAACTTTGCTCCCAACGAGTACAGAGAGGTTGTCAATCCCTCCGGCCTTGTAGTTTACAAAGGATCATACGCAAGTGATAGTAGTGATAGGTATAATTGCAATAGTAAATAAAAGCGGAAATAAATAGCGGATGTGATCAATGATGGTAACATGGACCGGAGTCTCATGATGTTCACTAGTGATGTCTCTCTCCCAAAAGACGATAAAACAGCTATGTGAGGTAAACGAATTACATCTGGGCAATTGACAGGACCATGTGCGCAAACCAATGCTGACTACATTGCAAGAAAGGTTGAGGTTCAAAGCATGGGCGGTACACCGAGGTAAGTAGACCGAAATCCATCTGCATCTACTACTAATCATCCACCTTGAGATATCTATCCAGAACATCTCGCTGGTATTAAGTTGCAAGTCCCACCCATAGTGTAAACTCAAAGCAACAGACAACTGCATTAAAAGAACTTTGCGTAAAGTAAACAATCCTTGCACCCGCGGGCACAAGCACCGTTGTTTCCCCCCTTGTGGCAACAGCACATCCCCTAGACTCATGTTTCTGTCACTTAAACTAGTCATCGAGGGGCATGAACCCACAATCAAGCATAATGTTCCCTCTTGGAGTCACTACCTACTACTTGGCCAAAGCAATAAGTAACAACGGAGAACATGCAAGAATTACTTATGAACATAAATATAAAAGAAGTGAATCAAATATATTACTCAAACACAATCTGAACATAATCTCATAATCCATCGGATCCCAGCAAACTCATCATAGCAACAACATAAGGATTACATATGTGCCTCGATCATGTAGGGCAGCTCACGAGGACTAATTAGTGAAGCACAAGAACGGGAGTAGAACATCACATAGCTACTGGTCATGGACCCATGGTCCAAGGGAGACTACTCACAACTCATCCGGGAGGCGTCCATGGTGGTGGAGAAGCTCCCGCTGGTGATCCTCCCCTCCGGCAGGGTGCTGGGAAGAGTTCTCCTGGTGCTCCCGATCTTGGAAGCGGCGGCGGCGACGGAACAGAGATGAGATCGCGAAAAAGAGTTCCCGTCTCGAGGGTTTCGGGAGACGCTTTAAATATATGCCAAAGAGGGGCATCAGCGGAGCCTCGGGGGGCCCAGGCGCCTCCCCGGCGCGGCCCAGGGGGGGGGCGCCGCCAGGGCGCCTGGAGCCCTGGTGCCCCCCGGCTGTACTTCGGGCGCACGGTAGCTTCTGGAACGCTGATTTTTTATATAATTTTTCAGGATTTTTCCTGGCAGTTCTCGTAATGTGAAAACCTGAAATACAAAAACAGCCGAAAACAGAAACTGGCACTGGGGTGCACTGAGTTAATAGGTTAGTCCAAATATGATCAAAAGTGTATGGAAGTGTATAAATATCATAGCAATACCACCCAAAAGAGGCATGGAGCAAGCAGAAATTATAGATACGTTTTGGACGTATCACCGTCGTGCTGACGAAACTCTCCCATGGAGCTCAACTGGATCAAGAGCTCGTGGGACGTCATCAAGCTGAACGTGTGCTGAACGTGTGCTGAACGCGGAGGTTCATGTTGTAGAGATTCTTTTTCTGCAATTTTTGATATATTACATGCCTATATAATATTTTGTTTTGTTTATTTCTTTTTGGCTCTCTATGTGTTTTTTTTTAAAACTTCTTTCCCCGGCTGGGCCGGCCCAGCCGCTGCCCAGCCACGACCCAGCTCCGGCACACCTCCTCGTCACCCAGCTCGCACTACTAGGAAAACGGTTTTTAATGACGGTATATGTGGTCGTTAAAGGTTGGATTGTGGTAGTTAAAGGTCAATAACGACCGCAATCTACTGGTCGTAGTAGGCTCCGTCGTTAAAAGTATAACGACCACATACCTTTTGTGGTCGTTATTCTTATAATGATAGGATGATGTGTCATCGTCGATCCCAAGGCCATAACGACCACTTTGTCGTCGCTAATAATGGTGGGATGGTGTGTCGATCCCAAGGCAATAACGACCACTTTTGTCGCTGCTAATAATGTTATCATGTTGGCAAAAGTATCATTACCGACCGTTCTCTTCACACTTCCATATCCTTCAGAACCACTTATGCTATAACATTTATTCAACAATCACTGTATGCAACATCCAACATTTCAATATCAACGTCCACATTAATATAGAAACAAAAGAATCTTAATTCAAAGGAGCATAGCCTCTTTTATTAATAGAAGTACCAATATTCTGACATTCAATTCTTAAATGAAAATATCTTGTAAGAAATTTGAGTCAAAAGCACTCTTGATATCGCCAACATAGTTGACGATATCTATATGGAAAACGAGACAACTAGAAAAGATAATATTTATTAGTCTTCAATAGAAGGACACCATCGTTGTTGGAGTGGATATCATTCTTCACCAGCGATTACAATGCCTCCTTATGGTTATATATATTCTGGTGGACCATCAGTCCTACAAAATGTTGATTAGTTTATGAAAGTCAGTCCATGTAAATAAATGGCATCAAAGTATTATGACAAATAAAACCAATGTGTGAGAACAACTTACTTGATCATGTTGGTGTTCATGAGAACTATCAGTTAGAGATCTACCATATAGAAGACGCTTAATTTCCGATACTTCTTGTGCCATGCCATTGACCTTTTCTTCGAGTACTTGTTTCGCTTGCTCAGAAGCTTGAAGTTGAGAAACTAATTCAGCCTTACTTAATGCTGGTCCTCGCAAATCTCTTGCTCTAATTCCACCACCAAAGCCAACTACGCGATCACGCCGCTTAGATGTGTCAGATTTCTGCATGGCTTCATCATTTGAAAGACCATGATTCAACTGAACTATGGTCTTAATTTGTGCCTGAAGTGCCAATAGTAAGTTATTTGCATAAACTTCTATCTCTAAGTAGAAATTGTACATGTGTTGTTCATTATGGAAGTTATGAACGTTAAATTAAGTCTTACATGTTTTGGCGGAGGTTGTAGAATCAGCGAAGTCTGTACCCTTCTTGTGTGTCTCTGAAAATAGTTTATCCATACTCGATGGCTTGTTTTCCTTTCCTCCCTGTTCCAACATAGGCAAGTGACTGTTATTAGTTGAAACAAAATGGCAAGACAACTCACACTGAACTTATATTATTGGAAATGAAAAACAAGAGAAGTTAAAGCGTGTACCATGTCCCAAATTATCTGTCTAAAGGGTTTACTGCCAGATCGGTGAAGCATTTTGAGATTAGCTCTATTTTGAGTGTTTCTCTTGCTCTTTTTCTGTAGTTAAAGAGGATTATATTGTGAACTGCACAAATGGTTGAAAATTAGGAGGCAACATGACAACTTACCAAAAACTCCTTGCTGAAGAAATGCTCCTTGACAAGCCATTCCCAGTCATCCTTTGGAATATCATTTGGTACCTTTTTCATAGCCTCCTGCATAGTCTTGTTAGGTTTCAGAAAATGCCGGTGCAAGTCTCCACGCCAATTGATCCAAAGTTTCTTCACATGGTCTAATATCTCATCTTTGTACACATCTATTGCAATGTTGTCGTCAATATTTTCGAACTTGTCCTAAATAGTTGTTCATAAAACAAAGTATCATAAATATATCAGTATAGAAATTCAGATCATAATGCTAGAACTTTTAACCAAACATACCTTAATTGCATCAAATATATGTTTCCGAGCTGCATCAGTAATATTGGACCATTCCTTTACCCTCATCGGGGTAATTCTAGGATTTCGGACGATTCTACCCAAGTGTCGTGCGAAACTTCTGGAAAGAGCACGGTTATTGTAAAACCGGACTTTAATTTTTTGGGACTCCATGAGATCAGCTACTTCCTTGCATTTATTTTTCCCACGGACCCTGCGCTTTTCACCTGTTCGAGGTCCTGCACCATTCGAAAGAAATATGTTAATCAAGTACAAAAAAGAAAAACATTCAAGTTACAATTTATATTGTAGCGGTCCAAATGGAGTATTAACTAATCAAGTTGCGTTATTTAGCTTACTAGTCTTGGACGTAGCTGTAAGGCCATGGCTACCCTGCACTTCTTCACTTTCCAGATTTTCATCAACTAATTCAGTTGCATTGTTGTGCTTACTGGTCTTTAAGGTACCCGCAAGGCCATGGTTATCCTGGGATTCTTCACTTTCAAGATTTTCATTACCCATTAATTCATCTGCACCATTTGCACCATCTGAAAAAATACAACCAATCGGTCAACATGATGGATGAAGGAAAAACGAAAAAATTGTAGTTTTTCATACCATAAAAATCATGCATATCATTTCCCATGTCACCATCATTGCTAGGATCAGCTTCATCATTCATAGCTGCAATATATTATGAGTTACTTGAAGACAATAAAGCGTCGAAACAATTCTTGGTACAATATATGATACTTAGAAACTCACTTCCGGAATCATCAACATCCCAATTTGTACTAAACAAGATTGGTGTATTTGTTGCCGCATCATTTCCATCTATAAAAACAAGCAACCACATTATATCATCCTTCAGTACACATAGCTTGAATAATAATATTATGTTTGTGTAGTACCTTTTGCAGCTAACTCGTACTTTTCCCACAGTTCCTCATCTTGCAAATGAGGCCTGTGAGTAACCCTTTTTCTGCTGAAATCTGCTATTTGACTTGATTTCTCTGGCAAGGTTCGCCTAGCAATACCCTGGTGTACTAGTCCTGATTTATTCAACTGTGAGGAGCATCTTTCCCGAGCTAATGCTGTCAAGTTTCCATACCTGTTCTGACTCATTGTGATACCCTACGCATATAGCGTTAGTTTGAAGTGTGCACAAAGGCTATACAAAGTAAAATTGAATTAAATAAGTGAAAGCTGATGTACTGAAAATTAATTATTGAATGCTAATCAAATAAAGTATAGAACTACTTCTGTCACTGTTTATTAATAAGGTAAAAACAAAAATATGAAGCAAATCGATTACTACAGATTAATAGTTGCATAAACTAGTGCCATCATGTTGTTCTCTTTCTACGTGATGTTGTTGTCGAATTTTGAAGCAAGTCATCTTCATCGCCATTGTCAGGTTTAGCTTCAGAGGCTTCATCATCAGACTATCCATGTGGTACACTATAAGCATGACGTGATGGATTTTTCACGACTATGTGCCATCCTTTTATAAGATTGTCCTTTACAAAAAATACTTGAGAGACTTGGCTAGCCAGAACGAAAGGCTCATCTGTTAGAGGCAAACGCTGCAGGTTAAGACTAACGATTCCATGCTTGTTGTCTTTCTTCATCCCATGCTCTTTGTCAAATACGTCAATCCAGTTGCAACGGAATAATGTCACACGCCTACCACCTAAGTATTGCAGTTCGACTATCTCTGTCAATATGCCATAATATTCTACTGTATTACCATTATCCCCTTGTTCTGAAAGTACAGCCACCCCACTGTTTTGTGAGCAGAGGTGTCTATCTCGACTTTGAACACGATATCTGAATCCATTCATGTCATAGCCAGTAAAACATGTTACATTTTCCAATGGACCATGTGATAGTGCCAAAAGGTCTTCGGTGAGCTCACTCTTATCATGTTCGTGCAAGCTGGCTACCTATGCAGTGAAAAATAGCTATGTTAACATCTTCACACAGAAATACTGAAATGTACGTGCATATGTATGTACATACAGACTTTATTCTGGAATCTTTACCTTCTCTTTGAACCACTGATTGAACTTCTCATTCCACATGGTGGTAAATGGTTGCAGTGAACTTCCATCTTGACTACTAGAGTACTCACTACAATAATACAAAGCTTAATTGATATGAGCATGCAAAAATTAGTTAACTAAGTACTTAATAAGTAACCGAATAATCAATACCTGATATATGGTTCAACTTCATCACAATTTCTCAAAACGTAAATATGAGCTTGCTCTGCTTCAAGAAGTTTAAGATCTCTAGGTTTACGACCACCGGATGGCCTTCCATCCGGATTGAATATTGACAAATAATAGTTTTCATCCCCTGGTGCATCATTGATTCTACGTGGTCGATTATGCTTTGTCTCCACATCATCCAAATACCTAGAGCACAATGTAATGAACTCTTCTGCAATGTATCCCTCTGCAATCGAAGCCTCAGGTCGTGCCAAATTTCGCACTAGCGACTTCAGACACTTTATTTGTCTCTCGAAGAGATACATCCACCGATATATTGTAGGTCCACCAAGAAGAGCCTCATTAGCCAAATGAACATGCAGATGCATCATGACATCAAAAAGGGATGGTTCCTTTTCAAGCTTACATAGTGTCACAGGTATTTGGGCCTGCATTTCATTAAGTTCTTCTATTGAAAGTGATTTGGAGTTTAATTTGCAAAAGAACTATGAAAGCTCAACCAAAGGGTCATAAATGTTCTGGGGAACAAGTCCACGCAGCGCAAGAGGAAGTAAATGATTTAGTATAACATGGCAGTCGTGGCTCTTCAGTCCTGATTTTTTTTCTCTTTCATATTAGTGCAGCGGCAAAGGTTTGAACAAAATCCATCTGGAACTTCGAGGTCCTTAAAAAACCGAAGGAACAAAATCTTATTGGGTGGAAGCAAGGTGAAAGGCGCAAATGGAAAAGTAGGCTTGTCTCCTTCCTTGTCAGGATGCATACCAGGCCTTATTTTCATTAGTTGGAAATCGCGCCGAGAATTTATGTTATCCTTTGTTTTTCCTTTGACATCCATAATTGTTGCCAAGATGCTATCACATATATTCTTTTCTATATGCATGACATCAAGGTTATGGCGCAACAAAAGAGTTTTGAAATATGGTAAATTACAAAATATACTTCTTTTGTTCCAGCTATCTCCTCTCTCATCGTGGGACACCTTTGTCTTCTTACTTGCATCTTTAGACAAGATAATCCCCTCTAGAACAGCCACTTGGTCCATCACATTTTGTCCTGTTAAGGGTGTTGGTGGTTCTCTGGTTTCTATGGTACCATCAAAAGATTTTTTATCTTTCCTCCACCTATGGTTTTTATTAAGAAAGCGTCGATGACCCATGTAACAGAACTTCCCACCATTTTAAGCCTCAATGAATAGGTCCCACTGTGGCATACCGGACAAGCCAATTTTCCTTTTGTGTTATATCCAGAGAGGTTGGCACAACCAGGGAAGTCATGGACCATAACAACACATTTTCTTGTTTCATGCACATCCATGGGGGCAAATTTAGGGGAACAAGGAATACGGGCCAAATGCTATAAGATGTTCGCATGGTTTTATATGGTTGGAAACCATCAGAAGAGAGACAAAACCTAAGATTGCGAATTTCTTTTGCAAATGGGATGTTTTTTGCATCAAAACATTTCCAAGCTTTCGAGTCAGCAGGGCATCTAATGACACCATCATCTACCCTGCCCTCCGCATGCCACCTAAAGGATTCAGCAGTTTTGTGGCACATGAACATCCTTTGTAGCCTTGGCTTTAAGGGAAAATACCGCATTGTTTTTTGTGGAATCTTCTTCCCTTTTGCCGAGTGCAGAGTGGTGCCTGTGCGCTTGTCTTCTTTCCATCTAGATGCTCCACACACCTTGCACGACTCCGCGTTTATATCTTCTTTCCAGTACAACATGCAATGATTCGTGCAAGCATCAATTTTCTTATAACTCAGTCCTAGTTCCTAAATAGTTTTTTTCGCTTCATAATAAGAATTTGGTAAAGTAGAGTTCTGTGGTAGGAAAGCCTTTCGCAAATATTCCATCAACATGGTGAAGGACTTGTTGCTCCACTTTCCCAAATTCTTAATGTGAAGCAAGTTAACTAGTGCAGATAATTTAGTGGTACTAGAACCTTCATAAAGTGGCTGGTTGTAGTTGTCAAGCAATTTATAAAACTTTGCTGCTTCATTATTTGGTTCCTCTTCGTTAGATGGTGTTGTTGTTGTTTGCTCAGTTGGATTATTATTTTGAGGAAACATATCATGGAACAAACCTTGCATTGGGCCATATCCATCTACACTCTCTGCTTGCATTTCTTCATCACCTTGACCTTCAGAAACTGTTTGAGGTTCCCTCGCAACTTCACCATGATGGTACCAAAAGGTATAATTTCTCAGAATTCCATACACTTTCAGATGTGCAGAAACCAGTGCACGGGGATGAGAGTATGTGTTGCAGCATTTGATGCATGGACATCAAATTTCATTCTCCCTGCCTGCGTGGCTGAACGCATAGTCAAGGAAATTCTCTACCCCTTCTAAGTATTCATCATTTAATCGCTCATCCACTAGTCTCAGCCATATCTTACTTGGAGCCATCTCCTAATATATATTACTGTTTTAGTACGTAGTTATCCTGCATTTATGTTATTTAATGTAAGGCATATCATATTATAAAATAAATCATATTGTGTATGATCTATAGATGAATGGATTGTACTGAACATGGCATATCAAAATTCTAAATCGTAATAAGCAAACGAATTCTACCTACATATTTTGTAATCAGGATCATCAATAGTGCATCAAGGTTCCACAAGAGAAAAAAACAGAGCAAGGAGGAATACGAAAAAACAGAGCATAGAGGAATACGAACCAAGCTGCAGCGGAGTTGCGTTGGCGACCGGTGATGTGACGGCGGCAGCGTGGACGCGCCGGGGTCGAGGCTAGCCAACTACGTGTAGGCGGCAGCCCGGGCGCACCGGGGTCCAGGCGACCGGCGATGTATTGGTGGCAGCGCGGGCGTACTGGGTCGAGGCTACCGATAACGTGCAGGTAGCATCGCGTACGTGCCGGAGTCGGGGCGACTAGCGAGGTGCGAGCTACAGCGCGGAGAGGCGTAGAACACAAGGGAGGAGATGCGATCTATGGACTATGGAGGTGTAGAATTGAGCAGGGCAGGGGAGGCGAGGAGAAAGAGGCGCAGGAAGATGAGATCCTAACAGATTAAATAGTTATTCCCTGTTACGGAGGGTTATCTAGTCGAAATTGCCAGCAGTTTGTGCCAAAAAAATTCGGCCGTCCCGCTCTCTTTACTCGAGAACCAAAAATATTTATGCCTAGTTTTGTGCTACAAAACCTGAGGATTAGGTCTAAACATAACGTGAGGATTTCAACTTTTGAAAGGCACAGTAGGCCTCTACCTCCCTGTACTTTTAGGTATACTTTTTGAAACCAATTGAATCAAGCACAAATTTTGTTCGTAGGTTGAAAAGAAAGAACATAGGCGTGGTGGTTTCAGTGTACTTTGAAACACACAAAACAGGGGTAAACTGACAGCTTCAGTTTCAAATACAAAAGCACACAATTTTGACAAAATGAATTCCTTATTCTCTTTTCTTTTTTCTTACAGCGTCTATGCCAAGCAATGAATCCAACAACTCCTATGTATAAGTTTCTCAGCACTGCAAGCAACCGACTTGCTTTTGCTGCAACAAATGCAGGCAAAAGACTGAAATTAGCTTTGCCAACATGTACACGCAGGGCACACCTGCACCTAACCTGCAAGTTGCAGCCAATCTGCCACAATCACTACACATTCCAATGGGAATTGTTTGACTACAATCAGGTTTAAGCTAACATGGTGATGCTTTGGCGTCCAAAATGCCAGGTGATCTGAAGGTACTGCTGCAAATCAAATTCATCGGTGAAACCCTGTCCATGACATCGCCAAAATACATTGCCTATTTCTAAGCACATCCATATATCTGTACAGTATAATACGATGTCAGGGGAATGAAGATCCATTTACGGATAGGAAAATATTTGAAAGTCAGTCTCTTGTTCATAGCCTGACATGTGAATGACAAGAACAAATGTTACAAATAAAAGGCACTAATGTTGAATTCTGCTGCCGATGAGCTAAACTGAAAAACTAACAATAATATTGTTCTCTAGCAAACAATATTTATTTTTCAACGATCTTGTAGTAGTCAGGAATATAAATTCGCAAAAAGTCTCTACGTATTTTGTTCAGATTACTCTTATGCCTAGGTGCATTCCTGACTCTTGCTTCCCTCCTCAGTGCAGCATCACTAGCACGTCTTTCATTAAATTCCTTCCTGATCTTTTGGTATACTTCATCTTGCTTGTCTTCTTCCTCGGAGTCTTCGACAACTTGCCTACGCAGGTACTCAATAGAGTCTTCATCGACATCGGTTATCGAGACATCGCTGCTATGTTCTTCATCTGGAGACTCTTCTGCCTCCTGATTAATTGTATCTGGAACAAACTCAACCATACTGTCTCCTTGCACGTTCTGGTTCTTTGAATCAGGAGCAGAATCAACAATCAATTCTTCTTTTACCTCAGGATATATTGAACTATATTGAATCTGGAGGAGAATTAATGATTAAGTTATGTACCTCTTGATCCGTAGTATGGTGAGCAAATTCAACCATGGAATCCACTTGTTCCATCAAGTGCATCTCTGCGGAGCATTTTGGAGAGGAGTCGCGATGGCCGGGAGAATTGTGTGGTTCAGCAGAGGCATCAGACAAAGATGGATGGGCATGAACGACCATGCAGGCTTCCATCGGGATGCTGGGCAAAAATGAGGATCGCGAGGACTAACTAATAGGATTAGGAGTAGATTTGATTAGTTGGGGCTGGAGAGATTTAGCGCCAATATTTGGAGAACCCGCCAACATTAGTTGGGATGTTTGCGGGGGGAGATAAAGGAGCAAAGAGTTTTTTTCTTTTTGAACACAAGGATAGGGAGTTTGTTAGAGTTGGACCACGTACATGCAAACCCCTTAGCAGTAACGATCGCTCACCTAGCGACGGGCAGACCCGTGGTTGTTGAATGTATTACGTAGATTGGTTTCCACCACGCGGGGACTCCACTCGGGTATTCAACGACCAAGAGTTTTTGGGCACCGTCGTTAATGCCAGTAATTGTAGTAGTGTCGGGACGGAGTCCCGAGTATGCACGCCACCGCCGCCGTGTCGTGGTTGGACACCGCCGCGGCCCCTTCCCCACGCCACCCCACGCCCTTCCTCCACCTATTTAAGGTTGCTTCGCCGCCCCTGACCCTTTCCCTCTCCTCCCGCATCTCGCTGCCGCTGCCTGAGCATCGCCACCGCTTTTGCTCGCCGCCGCCGCTGCTCTGCCCCACCGCCGCCGCGCCTTGCTGCCGCTGCTAGTTATGGGAGCGGTAAGGCCTTCGCGGCAGCACATCTGGCCACGGGAGGCAGGAGCAGGCGGCACGACTAGCGCTGCTTTGGGCGGCTGGAGCAAGAAGACCAGAGGTTGAAGAAGCACTACAGCCGTTGGATGGACATCATACGTTCACTGGAGCTAGAATCGTTCATATTGACTAAGTTGACAAAGCACTAAATCCTCGAAGTACTGTGTGTCAGCATACCGATCTAGGGTTGACACTGAGCACAGAGACTCCAGTCCATTGGGATCGAGGTGTCTACAAAGATGGTATCAGAGCACACGTTGACTGTAGGACGCGACCACTAGGATAAGCCACGGGATGCTCTTCTCCACTCATTCTAATCTTTCTCTATATCTACACTATAGATGTCAGACCCCGGGAGCAAGTTCAGCCAACCTGATGATGACACCCCTTTCGGAAGACACTTGAAGGAAGTCACTAGGTACCTGCACATCAGAATACCAAGTATCACTGGAAATGTCTATGCAACATTGCCGGAAGAGGAGTGCTGGAAGATCAAAGTTAGTGTTCCTGGGAGGACTATTGCACCAGTCGCGAAACCTCTTGAGCTTGCCTTTGATGCACCTACTTGGAGCTTGGGAAAGAGTATGGAGCACATATCACTTTTGGAAGCATATGTGAAGTCTACAACAAGGATCTTGGAGACACCATCTACCCGATTTGTTGACACCGAGATGAGCAATGTGAGATGATTCGTACCAGGAACGACAAGTCCATTGCATCATTCATACATGAGATGGGCCAACACATTCAACGCTACGAGAATCAGATGACACGGAACATGGAGCTGGAAGAGGAACTCAAGATAGTACGTGATGGATATGAAGAGGAAATCGCCGTACTACTAGAGCAGAATGAAGCACTGAAGAAGAAGGTTGGAGCACCCGTGGTGAAGCCAGAACCAGAGATGGGCATTCATTTGGAGAATTACATTTTGATAGACGACATCGACAGTTATGAAAGTGACTATGAAGACGAAGCTGGAGCATATGTCATGGAGTCTTCTTTCGATGATAGTTATAAGATGACCACCCTGTAATCATTAGTATTCTTCCAAGTAGTTAGAATTGTTCGCTAGTTTTGTATTAGGATCTTTTGTGTGATCTTGTTTGAATTGAGTGATATGATATGAAATTGTTTGTCTCGTGTGCATATGGGTAGTGATTTCCCCTAGACCTCATGCTATTCTTATTCTCATCCCTCTAACCCATCAGATGCCTCCGAGACGTGAGCCTGGATTCGAGTTCCCACCTGAGCTCACTCAGTTGATCTAGCAGCAGAACACTTTGATGCAACTACTTGTTCAGAACCAAGGTAACAACAACAACAACAACAACCCACCTCCTCCTCCCCATGACAACCTGACCCGATTCCTAAGGTTGAATCCGCCGGTGTTCTCTAGTAGCACTGAGCCGATTGTTGCAGATGACTGGCTCCATAAGATGGGAAGATAGTTGGAATTGCAGGATGCACAGATGCAGAGAGAGTGCGCTTTGCCGCACATCAGCTTGAGGGACCAACAGCCACTTGGTGGGAGAACTACACCGCCACTTACCCACTTGCTACAGTTTCTTGGGATTAGTTTCAGCAAGCCTTTCGCACTGCACATGTCTCAGCTGGAGCCATGAACCTGAAGAAGAGTGAGTTTCGCAACTTACGCCAAGGAAATCGTATTGTGGGGCAGTACGTGGATGACTTCAGGCAGTTAGATCGCTATGCGCCAGACGATATGGCCACTGAAGCTGCAAAGCAGGAGACGTTTTTGGAAGGACTCAACGATGAGTTGAGTATGCAGCTGATGGTAGCCACCTACAACAACTACCAGGAGCTGGTAGACAAGGCCATCATGATTGAAGGCAAGCAGCAGTAGATTGAGACCCATAAGAGGAAGTATGGATTGGGGAAGTTTAACTCTGGAGCCTAGCAAAAGCCCCATTATTCCCCATACTCAGGAGGACATAACCATCCCACCACTGTAGGCCATTCGCACAATGGAGGAAATTCACACAACCATAGTGGCCCCAAGAATGGCAATGGGAATGGAGGAAACAACAATCAGAACCATTCCACTCCATCAACGCCCGCCAAGAAGGATCTGAGTCACATTACTTGTTTCAAGTGCGGGAAGACTGGACATTATGCCACAGAGTGTCCCAAAGGCAAGAATGGAAATGACAACGGAAGCTCGGGAAAGAAGCCCAACCCATTCACCAGAGGACATGTGAATCACGTCAATGTGGAGGAGATTGACGAGCAGCCCGACGCAGTGGTTGGTAAGTTTTTGGTTAATGCATTTACCGCCCTTGTTATTTTTGACACTGGTGCATCTCATTCATACATATCAAGGGGTTTTGAGGAAAAGTATCATTTGCCCACCGTAGCCCTTAAGTCACCTATGTTAGTAAGTTCCCATGGAGCAGAGTATATGGCTAGCCGAGGATTTATCAAGTGCCATTGACCATTGGGAGACATGTATTTCCCACGGACCTCATCATTTTGGAATCCCAGGGTTTGGATGTAATCATAGGTATGGATTGGCTACCCAAGTTTGGAGGAAACATTGACTGCGCCAGTAGATCAATTCTTCTCACCACCCTGGAAGGAAAGAGGATCAAGTATGTGTCGAGGCACACACCCCGGAAGATGCATGTGAATGCACTCTTGGGAGTTGTTTAGGAGGAAGTACCAGTTGTGAAGGATTACCCCGATGTATTTCCGGAAGAGTTACCCGGCATGCCAACAGATAGAGACATCGAGTTCTTGATTGAGTTATTACCAGGCACCGGACCAATATCCAAGAGACCGTACCAGATGCCCGCAAATGATTTGGAAGAGATCAAGACGCAGATCAAGGAGTTAATGGAGAAGGGGTATATCCGACCAAGTTCTTCACCTTGGGGATCCCCAGTGCTCTTATTCGAGAAGAAGGATGGCTCATTAAGGATGGTTGTGGAATATCGTGCACTGAATGAAGTGACGAATAAGAACAAGTACCCTCTTCCGATGATTAATGATATGTTTGATCAGTTGCAAGGAGCCAAAGGTTTCTCTAAGATCGATTTCCAATCTGGATATCATCAGTTGAAGATCCAAGAACAGGACATACCTAAGACCGCTTTTACCACAAGGTACGGGCTTTACGAGTATACTGTTATGTCATTTGGTTTGACTAATGCCCCTGCCTATTTCATGAGTATGATGAACAAGGTGTTCATGGAGTTCTTGGATAAGTTTGTGGTAGTGTTCATATATGACATATTGGTTTACTCCAAGAACGAAGAGGAGCACCAGGAACATTTGCGTTTAGTTCTCGATAAGCTCAGGGAAGATCAGTTATATGCCAAGTTCAGCAAATGTGAGTTTTGGTTGAAGGAAGTAGGATTTCTCGGACTTGTTATATCAGGAGATGGTATAGTAGTGGACCCTTCCAAAGTAGAGGCCGTCACGGAATGGAAGGCACACACCTCAGTTGGAGAGATTTGTAGTTTTCTGGGACTCGCAGGATATTATCGGAGGTTCATTGAGAATTTCTCCAAGATTGCAAAGCCCATGACGGAGTTGTTGAAGAGGGAAAGTAAGTACAGTTGGACCGAAGAGTGTGAGGCCAGGTTTTAGGAGCCGAAGAAGCGTTTGGTTACAGCCCCAGTGCTGATCTCCCGAATATATGCAAGGACTTTCAGGTGTATTGCGATGCTTCACGTCAAGGACTTGGATTCGTTCTCATGCAAGAAGGAAGAGTTTTTTCATATGCCTCACATCAACTTCGACCCCATGAGTTGAACTATGCCACACACGATTTGGAGTTAGCGGCCGTAGTGCACACACTCAAGACCTGGAGACACTTTCTTATTGGAAACCATTGCGATGTGTACACGTATCATAAGAGTTTGAAGTACATCTTCACGCAAAAGGAGTTAAACCTCAGGCAAAGGAGATGGCTGGAGCTCATACATGATTACAACATGAGATTGCATTATCACCCAGGAAAGGCAAATGTCGTGGCAGATGCGCTAATTCGCAAGAGTTATGTTAACACTATCATGACAGGAGGTTTACCCCAGGAGTTGGCGGACGACCTCAGAGATTTACAGCTGGAGATAGTCCCTAGAGGCTATGTTGCCACATTGGAGATTTAGTCCACTTTGTTGGGCAAGATTCGAGAAGCCCAGAAGATGGATGAAGGAATTGCAGAGATAAAGGGCAGAATGAGCAAAGGAAGGGCAGAAGGATTTCGTGAGGATGAACACGGAACCCTGTGGTTTGAGGAACGTATTTATGTGCCCAATGACCCGAAGATCAGGAAGTTGATTGATGACCCACAAGTGTGGGGGATCTATCGTAGTCCTTTCGATAAGTAAGAGTGTCGAACCCAACGAGGAGCAGAAGGAAATGATATGCAGTTTTCACTAAGGTATTCTCTCGAAGCACTGAAATTATCGGTAACAGATAGTTTTGTGATAAGGAAATTTGAAAAGGGTAACAAGTAATAAAAGTAAATAAGGTCCATCAATATGGCCCAATCCTTTTTGTATCAAAGGACAAGCCTAGACAAACTCTTATATAAAGGAAAGCGCTCCCGAGGACACATGGGAATTATCGTCAAGCTAGTTTTCATCACACTCATATGATTCACGTTCGTTACTTTGATAATTTGGTATGTGGTTGGACCGGTGCTTGGGTGCTGCCCTTACTTGGACAAGCATCCCATATATCATTAACCTATATTGCAAGCATCCGCAACTGCAAAAGAAGTATTATGGTAAACCTAACCATAGCATGAAACATATGGATCCAAATCAGCCCCTTCCGAAGCAACGCATAAACTAGGGTTTAAGCTTCTGTCGCTCTAGCAACCCATCATCTACTTATTACTTCCCAATGCCCTCCTCTAGGCCCAAACAATGGTGAAGTGTCATGTAGTCAACGTTCACATAACACCACTAGAGGAAAGACAACATACATCTCATCAAAATATCGAACGAATACCAAATTCACATGACTACTTATAGCAAGACTTCTCCCATGTCCTCAGGAACAAACGTAACTACTCACAAATCATATTCATATTCATAATCAGAGGGATATTAATATGCATAATGGATCTGAACATATGATCTTCCACCGGATAAACCAACTAGCATCAACTACGAGGAGTAATCAACACTACTAGCGACCCACAGGTACCAATCTGAGGTTTTGATACAAAGATTGGATCCAAGAGGAGATGGTGCTAGTGAAGATGTTGATGGACATTGACCCGCTACCGATGAGAGAATCGATGGTGATGACGATGGTGACGTTTCCCCCCTCCTGGAGGGATGTTTACCCAGCAGAACAGCTCCGCCGAAGCCCAAGATTGGTTCAGCCAAGGTCCCGCCTCGAGACGGTGGCACTTCGTCCCGAAAGCTTCCTCTGATTTTTTCCAGGGCAGAAGACACCTTATACTAGAAGATGGTCATCGGGGGGCTGCCAGGTGGCCCACGAGGCAGGGGGTGCGCCCAGGGGAGTAGGGTGCGCCCCCACCCTCGTGGACGATGGGTGGCCCCCCTCTGGTGCTTTCTTCGCCCGATATTTTTTATATATTCCAAAACCGACTTTCGTGGAGTTTCAGGGCTTTTTGAGTTGTGCAGAATAGGTCTCCAATACTTGCTCCTTTTCCAGCCCAGAATTCCAGCTGCCAGCATTCTCCCTCTTCATGTAAACCGTGTAAAATAAGAGAGAAAAGGCATAAGTATTGTGACATAATGTGTAATAACAACCCATAATGCAATAAACATCAATATAAAATCATAATGCAAAATTGAGGTATCACTGATTCTTCAGGAGACTCATGATTCGCCTTACTCGATACACCCAGGCAACACCAAGATGTACTTGGACTTGAAGCTGAATTTCTAGTGGACTGGTATGAAGAAAGACATTGCCGAATATGTAGCGGTCTGTGACGTCTATCAAAGAGTAAAGGCAGAGCAGCAGAAACCAGCAGGGTTACTACAACTGTTGCCCATACCAGAATGGAAGTGGGATAAACTTGGAATGGATTTTATCACAGGACTACCCAGGACACGTTCAGGGTATGATTCTATCTGGGTTATAGTTGATCGCTTGACTAAGGTAGCTCACTTTATCCCCGTAAAGACCACTTACATGAGTGCTAAGTTGGCCAAGATATACATGACCAAGATCGTATGTCTGCATGGAGTTCCGAGGACCATTGTATCAAATAGAGGAACACAGTTTACTTCAAAGTTTTGGAAGCAATTGCTCGAGACTTTGGGTACGAGGCTAGAATTCAGTACAACCTTTCATCCACAGACAGATGGACAGACAGAGAGAGTCAATCAGATTCTGGAGGACATGTTGAGAGCTTGTGTGCTAGATTATGGATCTAGTTGGGATGATAATTTGCCTTACGCAGAGTTCTCTTACAATAACAGTTATCAGACCAGTCTGCAGATGGCCCCTTTCGAGGCTTTGTATGGAAGAAGGTTCATGACACCATTGATGTGGGATGAAGTCAGAGACTGCAAGTTGTTTGGACCAGATTTAATCAGAGATTCAGAGGAGAAGGTCAAGTTGATCCACGATAGACTGAAGATAGCCCAGTCCCGACTGAAGAGTTATGCAGATACGAAACGCAAAGAGGTGACCTACGAAGTTGGAGATAGAACATATCTTTGTGTGTCCCCACTTCGAGGAGTTAAGCGTCTTGGAGTTAAGGGTAAACTGGCACCACAATTTGTGGGACCGTACAGAGTTTTGGAGCGCAGAGGAGAAGTAGCTTATGAGCTAGAGTCGCCCGAAACCTTGTCCGGAGTTCACGATGTGTTCCATGTATCTCAGCTGAAGAAGTGTCACGCTTAGATAGCCGATATTCCGCTACGAGATATAGTGCCCCTGGAAGCAATTCAACTAGAGAAGGATCTGACTTATGAGGAGAAGCCTATCCAGATTCTCGAGTTTGCCGACACACTTACACGGTTATTAAGTTTTGCAAAGTTCAGTGGAGTCACCATACAGAGGATGAAGCCACCTGGGAACGAGAACTAGACCTTCGACAAGACCACCCACACCTATTTTGTAGCCAACCCGAATCTCGAGGGCGAGATTCATCTTAAGGGGGGTAGGTTTGTAACAACCCAATTTTCAATTTGGATGTTTTCATAGATCATTCATATGCATTCATCATTTGAGCATTTTGAATTTGGTTTTATTTGGAAATTGATCCAAAGACTTTCAGCAACTCAAGGACCCAAGTGAGAGAGTTGGAAGTTTTCCAAAGAGAACCCACAATTTTTTTTCAAGTGGGGTTGGATCAGATATTATTTTTGCCAATTTTCATTTAAAATATTTTTAAAATAAATGAGAGAAGATAATATCACTTCTTCAAAACAGTAATAAAAATGTTGGAATTTGAATTTTGAGTAAAAATACTTTTATTGGATTTTTATTTGTAGTTTATTTATTTTAAATTGCATTAAAAAATATTTTATTTTTAGGCATTTTAGTTTAAAAAATGTTCACTTTGTCCTAAATATTAGGAGGGAACGGTGAAAATTGTTTTTCTGAAATTTTTAGGATTTTACTTTAATTTATTTTTAATTTTCTTTGGTGCGCGAGTTTTTTTTTTAAAAAAATCACGGACGAACTGGGCCGTCCCAGCTAGCGCCAGGCCATGGCCCAGCCGCCACCGACATCGCCACCGTCCCCGAGCCGGACTCCCGCCGGAGTCCGGGAGCGCCACACCGCTGGCCGCCTCCTCCTCCAAGGCAGGAGACGCCTCCCCTTATAAGCGTCGTCGCCCCCCTCGAGCCCTTCACCGCCACCGTCGCCGCCGCCACCCGCGCCTTGCCCCGCCGCCGCATCGCCTAGCCGCCACCGCGCCAGCCACCCCGCGCGCCACCGCCCTGCACCGCCGATGCCACCGCCGCCGCCCGCCGACGCCACCGCCCATCGGCCGTCACCCGACCCGCCAAACCGTGACCCGCCGGAGCCCCGAACCCGACCCGTTTTCGATAAAAAAATCGCTGCCATTTTTTAGTTTTGTTTTCATTTTTTTTAAAACCTAGGTCAGTTTTTTTTCGAAAACCCTAGATCTGTTTTTTGGGTTTTATTAAACAACGAACGCCCGTTGTTTAGTTTAGAAAAATACAAACGTTCGTTATTTAGAGTTTTTGTTGTTCTTTTATTTTCATCAGGACCTATCCGCGATTAAAGTTTTTTTACAAATTAGTCCCTAATCTTCAATCGATCACTACTTTTTGCTTGATAGTCGGAATTAGATGAAACCAACGCCAAACTCTTCGTTTCGATCTCATCTTTCCAGTAATGCAACTCAAATCTGTTTTAGAAAGATTTAAAATTTGATTTCAAGCGAATTTGTATTTGAACTTCTTTTGATCGTAACTTGAGTTCCGTAACTCCGTTTGAGTTGATTCTTTTTGCAAATCAAAGCTCTTGACCTAAAATTTCTGATGAGGCCAAATTCAATTAATTTTGGTACTATTAGAAATTGTTTTCTGTTATAAGAGCCATTCGCTTGTTTTCGAGATCTGTTCTTCGATTCTGTTGCATGATTGCTTATGTATGTTATTGTTTGATTGCGATAGAATTTCCGGAGTGCGAAGCGTGCTACTACGAGTCACTAGGTTTCACCGATCGTCAGCAAGCCAAGTTCACACTTTGATCATAGTTTTCAATACCTAGTTTTTATTGCATTAGTTCTATCCTCAAAGATTGTATGAGTTGGACTTGGTTACATGTGGTATTGCTGAGTAGTTTATGAGGTAGGGACCCAATGACTTGAGATCAACCCAGGGAATTATACGCTTTGTTATTTATTGCTTAGCCATGCTCGTAGACGTGGATTGGTATTTGTGATTCATGAAAGTTGTGAGTGTAATAACAACTAAGGGAATGTTTTAAGGTGGCAACTTTAATACACAACTGGGTGGATTGGTTGCAGGCCACCTGGAGAATCCAGTGTTGTCCTAGGATATCCCGAAGGAACCGTGTGATCATCCTATGGAATGCCACCCAGGCTCAAAGGGATCATATATCATTCATGCCTAGAAACTTCAGTGTGCAGCCACAATCCATTATGGGCTATGGCATGGTTGAGTATGTTGTGTGAGCTCTTTCAGTAGTGGACTAGCAGATGTAGGGGAAAGTAGGTGTACCGTTCTATCCAGGGTAAAGAGTGAATGCCTTTGAAAGACTATGTCTCGATCATCTGATCATGGATGCGGTCGAGTCTTGTGGGGAAAAGTGCACAAACCTCTGCAAAGTGTACAATCTATTCATGCGTAGCCGTGTGCCCGGTTATGGACATCTTGACTATCCTTGTATTTTAATTACGGACTGATCTCAACACTCTATTTAATTAACTTGTTGGGTTATTAAAGACTTTGGTTATTTTGGGAATTAGATGGAGGAACCATTTATCAATATTGCATAACTGAACTGAGTAGAAAATAAAATTTATTCATTTGTTGTAGGGAAAAACTAGCTTTATGCAAAAATTTACCTTACAGCCTCCACCAGCCAAATATGCATATAGTTGTAGACATTTGTCCATCATTACTTGCTACAGTGTGTTCTTGCCAACATATTCAATGTGCTGACCTACACGGCTGCAACGTCTCATGTTGAAGAGTTTTCCGACAAAGAATAAGGTGCGATTAGGTCGTTGTCATGCACTCAATGCTTGCCGTGGAGTTGGATGGACTCAACTTATCTTTGATGCTTCCGCAAGTTCAGCTTAGTTTATTATTATTAGATGGCCTTCAGCCATATTATTGTAATAAGAATCTTTATGAGGATTTTTCGATGTAATAAAATGTGATTGAAACTCTTCTATAAATCCTCGAAGTACTGTGTGTGTCAGCATGCCGATCCAGGGATGACACCGAGCACATAGACTCCGGTCCATTGGGATCGAGGTCGCTACTGTCATTCTGAAGCACCTCATGATGATCGGGTGTGATAGAATCTACGTTCGTATACGACGAGTGTAAGCTAATTTATACACATGCAGAATACTTGGGTTAAACTTGATGAGTCTAGTATTTACAGACATGGCCTCAGAACATGGAGAACTGAAAGGTTGAACATGAGTAATATAGTAGATACGATCAACACGGAGATGTTCACCGTTGACCACCTCATCTCACGTGTGATGATTGGACATGGGTTAGTTGATCTGGATCATGTAACACCTAGACAACTTGAGGGATGTTGATTTAAGTGAGAGTTAACTAGTAATTTGATTAACGGAACCAATTATCATGAACATAGTCTTAATGTCTTTGCAAATTATGTTGCAGATTATTGGCTCGCATTGTAGCTCCTCTGAATATTGATGCATTCCTAAAGAAAGCTAAGTTGAAAGATGACTGAAGTAACTATACGGACTGTGTCCGTGATCTAAGGATTATCCTCATTGCTGAAAAGAAGGCTTATGTCCTTATGCACCGTTAGGTATACCACCCGCTCCCGCAAACCTAGATGCTATGAACGTAGGGCAGACAAGGAATGATGACTACGTGATAGTTCAGTGCACCATGCTTTACGGCTTAGAACCGGGGCTCCACAGATGTTTTGAGCACCACGGAGCATATGAGATGTTCTGGGAGTTGAAATTGGTGTTTCAAGCTCTTGCCCGATTTGAGAAATACCAAATGAATGAAAACAAATCAGTAAATGAATGAAAAATACCAAATGAATTCAGAAAGGGCTAATAATTGATGATGTGGATTTGAATGGTTCATTTTGAACACACAAAAACTCTGGAGTTCAAAAAAATGCAATGCCTTTGTAACATATGAGTTTTCGACCTAAACCCTGATACCTCGAAAGAGATTGTCCATTTTGTACACGAAGTGCATCCAATTTTTTCCATGACCCTCTCTACTTTTTTGCACATGCCATGTGGGTGAAATGATGATACCATGCCAAGTTTCAACCTTTTCAGACTTCAATTTGTAGTGCTTTTCAATTTCACGGTCATTTAGCTCTCTCAAAACAAATCAGTAAATGAATGAAAAATACCAAATGAATTCAGAAAGGGCTAATAAATGATGATGTGG
>LR738713.1:616272841-616311440 GCA_902687465.1 Secale cereale
AGAGTTCAATTTGTAGTGCTTTTCAATTTCACGGTCATTTAGCTCTCTCAAAACAAATCAGTAAATGAATGAAAAATACCAAATGAATTCAGAAAGGGCTAATAATTGATGATGTGGATTTGAATGGTGCATTTTGAACACACAAAAACTCTGGAGTTCAAAAAAAGGCAATGCCTTTGTATCATATGAGTTTTCGTCCTAAACCCTGATACTTCGAAAGAGATTGTCCATTTTGTACACGAAGTGCATCCAGTTTTTGCCATGACCCTCTCTACTTTTTTGCACATGCCATGTGGGTGAAATGATGATACCATGCCAAGTTTCAACATTTTCAGAGTTCAATTTGTACTGCTTTTCAATTTCACGGTCATTTAGCTCTCTCAAAACAAATCAATAAAATGAATGAAAAATACCAAATGAATTCAGAAAGGGCTGATAATTGATGATGTGGATTTGAATGGTGCATTTTGAACACACAAAAAGTCTGGAGTGCAAAAAAAGGCGCAATGCTCGTTAATTAGCTTCAAGCCTTTAAGAAGAGTGTACAAAGCACATAGCTCCGTGCAGTCTACACTATTCCTCAAGGTTTGAAGCTAAGCAATGTGCAGGTGAACATTGCGCCTCTCCCACATTGTTTGTGCACTCAAGGCTTATAAACCGCTCCTAGTGCCTCTCTCTTCGTGAGGTGGGACTAAAAATCAGCTTACTAAGATACTCTAGTACCGGTCCATGCCATGAACCGGTACTAAAGCTGCCTAGCCTGACACAGCATCATTAGTACCGGTTCGTGGCATGAACCGGTACTAGAGGTTGCCCACGAATCGGTACTAATGATCTCCGCCCGCCTAGCCGTTGGAACCGGCACTAATGGTCACATTAGTGCCGGTTCTGTTACAAACCGGGACTAATGTGCTTCACATTTGACCCTTTTTCTACTAGTGGAAACCGATCGATGCTGCCTCTGCATGAACAGTGAGCGTTGCTGGGGGGGTTGGATGAGCAGTTCCCGGTGGAGGTGGCTGAACAGGACCCCGTGGTGTTGCCTCTGCATGAACAGGACCCCGTTCGATCGAGCCGGTTGGGGCTGCATGAGCAGGACCCCATGGAGGGCTGCATGAACAGGACCACCCCGTGGAGGGCTGCGTGAACAGTAGACGGTGGAGGGCTGGATGAACAGTAGCCCGTGGAGGGGTGGTCGAACAGGAGTCCGTGGAGAGGGCTGGTTGAACAGTAGCCGGTGGAGTAGCGCGCGGTGGAGGCTGAACAGCCGCAGGTGGAGGCTGGAGGAGGTCAACGGTGGATGAACAGTAACCCGTGGAGGCTGGAGGGGGTCGACGGTGGTGATGAACAATATCACATGGAGTCCCGTTTTGCGGTACGCCACACCCCTCCCGATGAACATGACCCAGTTTCGACCGTAGCGCTCCAACACAAGTCCGTTTCCTCCGTTTTGCGGTACACCACACCCCTCCCGATCAACAGGACCCCCGTTTCGACCGTAGCGCTCCAACACAAGTCTGTTTCCTCCATTTTGCGGTACGCCACACCCCTCCCGATCAACAGGACCCCGTTTCGACCATAGCGCTCCAACACAAGTCCGTTTCCTCTGTTTTGCGGTACGCCACACCCCACCCAATCAACAGGACCCTCGTTTCGACCGTAGGAGGTCGGTTTCCTCCGTTTTGCGGTACGCCAGACCCCTCCCGATGAACAGGATCCCGTTTCAAATGTGGCCGGTCGAACATAAGGCCGTTTCCACCGTTTTGCGGTACGCTAGGCCTCGTTTGCATCGGCTGTTCCGTCCAAGCCCTCCCGATGAACACGACGACGCATTCCGTTCTGACCCAGCCGGTTGGCTCCCCATGAACACGACGACGATGTTGTTTCTCCGTTCTGACCCAGCCATGTACACGAGCCCTGGCCGTACGTACGCACGAGTAGGCATTCGAGACCCCGCCCGTATGTACGTACGTGGCCTTGCGCCCTGGCCGCTGTACGTACGTGTACATGCTACGTGCGCTCCTCTACATCGACCAGTATGTACGTACACGTTCGCGACCAGAATGACAATGCTACGTACGCTTTGACTAGGTGGGTCCCGACTGTCAGGCAGTTCCTTGCGTGCAAAGATGTAGCTGGTGGGTCCCAGCAGTCAGGGGGACTAATCGTTTTTTTTGCCCGGACGCACTTCCTTGCGTGCGAAGATGTAGCTGGTGGGTCCCAGCAGTCAGGGGGAAATGTTATTTCGTGAAATACAGTGGCCTGTCCGGTGGGTCCCCGATGTCAGGTGGAGGAATAATTATTTTGTGCGTAATAAGGAGGCACTTCCTAGCTGCGGACGTTGATAACCCTCAACCGTAAGGGATCGAGATAGTCTTCGTGGGTAAGAATAACCCAATTTATTGATTCGACACACGGGGAGCCAAAGAGTATTTATAAGCTTTGACAGTTGAGTTGTCAATTCAACCGCACCTGAAATATACTTACTTGCAACAAAAGATAAGTGGTAACAGTGATATGATAGTGATGATAGTAATAGTAAAAGTAAACAGCAAAAGTAAATAGCAGTAGTAAATGGCAAAAGTAGCAACTAGTGACAAGCAGGATTTAAAACACTGTAGGCTAGGGAGATGGATGGTTGGGTGCTGCATGGATGAGATAGATTTAACTTGGGGCACGGCACACGGAAAAGTAATGATCATCTAGGCAAATATCAAACATTAGGCATGTATCCCATAGGTAGTTGTACGTGCTTGCAATAAGAACTTGCACAACATCTTTTGTCCTACCATCCCGCTACGAACGGGGCCAAAAGGAACTTATGGATATTAAGGTGCTCCTGTCAAAGAACACCGGAACAAAGCAATGAACTCAATGGATACATGTAATCCTCAAACTACAGACCATCCCCTTTGGTGTCCCAAGCTGTCACTTTTGGGATCGCCGGTTCCGAACCGTAACAGGTGCAAACAACTCATAGATAGGATCACGAACACAAATATATTCATGCAAACACATATGGTTCAGATCTGAAATCATGGCACTCGGGCCCTAAGTGTCAAGCATTAAGAGTAATAAGTTGAAGAAAAGATGATAAACACCATAGTAGATGATAGGCAACATGCCCCCAACAATCTGATAAACTATTACATGATCTAACTCATCCAATCCCTACCATCCCCTTCGCCTACAGCGGGGGAATTACTCACACATGGAGGGAGAAGTCATGGAGGGATGATGGAGTGGTGATGATGATGACGATGGCGACGATCTCCCCTCTCCGGAGGCCAATTCAGCCTCCAGATTAGCCCTCCCGAGGAAGAACAGAGGGTGGCGGCGGCTCCGCGACGGAAAACTGCGAAAGAACTCCTGATCTGGGGTTTCTGCGTCGGGAGTAAAAATACGGGATAAAGTAGGGCACCAGGGGGTGTGGGACCCACCCAGGCGGCCCCCCAGCGTGGCCCAGTGGGGGGGGAGCGCCCACAGGGCGCCTGGGCACCCCCTGGCCCCCTCTGGCCCCACTTCTGGCTCCTAGTTCCTTCGGGTGCGTGGATTTTCTGTGATTTTTCGTGGATTTTTCTGAGGTACCTAAAAATCCATTTTCCTGCACACAAATAAACCATACAGGCAGCTCTGCTGAAAACAGCGTCAGTCCGGGTTAGTTTAGTCCAAATCATGCAAGAATGAGGCCAAAACAATATCAAAAGTGTTTGGAAAAGTAGATACGTTTGAGACTATCAACTCCCCCAAGCTTAGCATATTGCTTGTCCTCAAGCAATTCAGTTCAACGAACTGGACGCGACAAAGAAAACTTTGACAAACTCTTTTGCTTCATTAGATGTATATAAGCATGTACTACGAAAAGAGTTTAGCAAGTATTGAAACAGTACTTATGAGGACAATGCAAGGAGCAATCCTTCTTTCAAGTGACCAGTCACAAATACTTAAAAATGAATAATATATTACTGAAAATCAAGACAAGATTACATTGCACATAGCTTCAGCATATTAGGGTGGTATCTCGCTAGCCTCCATGAGTGAAGCAAAACATAAATGCAGAGACTCCTCCAGAGTTTTAAAGGAGACTAGAACTAAGAATTTCAGAATAAATCATATCACAAGTATGCATAAGACAATGTAATACTTTGGGACAATGCACATTACACTCAGAATGACAATTATGCTCTCCTAGTCGGTGCTTTGAGGAAAGAAGGTGAGACTCTCGAACCGTGGCTTTTATTGGCAAGGTTGAAAACCCGTGGTCGGAAACAAAAACTAAACATGTACCAGAGCTCTTGGTTTTAAAAACAGAAGTAAACATGTTTTGAGAAGTGCATATTTCGTCAACGAATGCTAGCAGATAACTCAATCACTTTTTAAGTGGACAAGTCTCGATAAACGGCTCCCGCATGAGGACTATCACATCCTCTTAATCTCCTTTGTTTATCACTGCCAAAGTTTTCTGATTTCTCAGGAACAAAGCGTGAAGGAGGGTTTGTTTGTTATATTATCTTTTTGAGCCGGGCGCACTCAATGCCAGTTCCTTTTCGTATTAGGGGTTTGCACATTAGACATACAATCCAGGGGTGAAACTTGTCCAACTTAAAAAGATCATGAATTAACTACTACTTCCTCATGAGCTAAAACATAGGCACAAAATAGAATTGCTTTTGATTAGTTTCGAGATGGTACATGAAAGTTTTTGTTAGGAATGGCAGGTAAATACCATGTATAGGAAGGTATAGTGGACTCATATGGCATAACTGGTTTTAAGAATTTTGGATGCACAAGCAGTCAGTCCGCTTAGTACAGGTGGAGGTTTAGCAAAAGACTGGGAAGCGACCAACTAGAGAGCAATAACGGTCATAATCATGCAGAGCGACAAAGCAACATTGAATCGGGCATGAAAGTGATATAACTATTATAAAACTCAAAGATCATAAAGGCAAAGTAGACTTTTTAGTCTTAAACATGTGTAAGCATGTGCCAAGTCAATCCAAAAATTCTCTAAAGGGAAATACCACCTTAGTATACCAGACTATGAACAGTGCAATGCATGTAGATCATTTCAATAACACATTATATACTCTAGTTATTAAAGACTAGCCACAAGGAAAGCATGAACCACCGAAAGAGCATTGTAAACATAGCACTATGTCGCTACAAGCTGGTCTCTAGATCATAAGTACATGCATATGTACAAAAGTAGAAACAATAAGAGTTCATACCGGTCTTCCCTGTTGCGTCCCTTCAGTCGATCTTCGTCATTACTGCTTGTCACTTGCATGATCGAACGTAGGAAATATAATTAAATGCCATCACAGACTCGAGCTGATATCTGAAAACAAAGCAAACTAAAGAGAGAAAGGAAATCTTTTTGGGTTTTTCAAAGGTTGAATAAAAGCAAAAGAAAAAAAGAAAATCTTTTTGTTGTTTTTGCAAAGAGAGAAATAAAGAAGATTGGGCAAAAACTTTGAAAAGATCAAAGCGAATAAAACGGATAATACAATGGAAAAGTGAGAAGGGCACGTACTCCCCCAAGCTTAGGCTTTTGGCCTAAGTTGGTAGCGGCTACTGCCCCCAGGAGCCTCCAGCTCCAGGGGTATGGTGGTGAGTCCACGGGTCGTAGAAGGATGCTGGCGCGTACACCGAACTCCTCGGAGTCTCCCACGAGGAAGGTTCCGAACACCAAACAGAGGAAGACCCTTCACCAAACTCGGTGGCGGTCTCTTCCTGAAAATGTGGTATCTCACCGTGCCTCTCCTCGTCGGGCACAACCCCCACCATGGGGTTATGAAACTGATGCTGGACCATGAACTCATCGAACTGAACAACATCAAAGGACCATCCGTTCCTGTGAGAAAAATCAAACAAAAGAGGTGCAGGTAGGCGGATCTCGCGTTCCGCGGCAGTTCCGAAACGCAAGATATAGATAAGATTATCAAGTTCAGAACCCATGGTAACAAACTTATGCCTTTTCATAGCAGCAAGATCAAAGCTTAAATAAGTAAAAGGAGTATCATCAGGGTGTGGGGTGCCTCCAAGATGCTCTAAGATAAGTGTGGCGTAAACGCCACCATATAAGTCCCCCTTGTTACCGTTCATAGCAAGGCGTCGAGCAATTAAGGTACCCAGATTATAATCAGACCTCCCTGAGAGGGCTGCTGCCAGGATAGCAATATCCGAAGCAGAAATGTTGCTCGTGTTGTCACGAGCTAACACCCCTCTGGCAATATAATATCCAAAATACCTGAGGTGAGGAAATAAGATGCTGGAGATCTTCGACCGATGAATATCCCTCGTACCCATGCTGCAGAGAGAGTTGATGACGGTTTTCAGCTCAGAGGGCTGAGTGGCCATCCTAGCCGTCCTCCCAACGTTCGACACACCTATTATTTCACAAAAATTTCCCAAAGTCATGGTGATAAGATCATTGTAAATTTTAAACTCAATAGCACCTGAATCAGGATTATATCTAAAACTGTTAATGAAACTAGAGGTGAGTTTTTGATACTGGGTAACACGGCTCGTGACGAGTCGTGTCAAACCTGCATTAGCACAAAGATTATAAAACTCATCCTTGATTCCCGCAGCTTCCATGAATTCATCACATGGAAATGTCATCGCACATGCTGGACTTGTATCTTCCAACAACTCCAGGGGCACATGATCTTCATTATAGCTCACCCTAGCAGTTGATGGTGAAGCTGCGGCTCTAGTAACTCGATCGGAGTGTGCAGGCCTCCTCTTCTCAAGCCACCCTTTTGCCCTTCCTAACAAACTCATTTCTGATTTTTTTTTTACAATTTACAAAAAACGAGTATTAAAACAAAGTGAGCTAAGGCAAACTACTCAACTCACTTGCCCAAGGCATAAACTTGCATCAAAACTTGAAAAATAACTTTCTACACATGCATGCAAGCTCATCTCTACAGCACCAAGAACTACTAAATACTCACAAATGAGGCCACCAATCAAAAATCTAATTGGAGGGGTGGAGGAGTCACATACCAGGGAGTATTTGCTCAAAATTTCAGCTCAAATGATGGGCTGTAGAGAGAAATCGAAAAATCGCCTCCAAGAATAGCAAGAACACAAGAACAAAAGCAGAACTCGTGTTTTTGGAGAAAGAGAGGGAGGGAGGAAGAAGAAATACCTGGAGGGGGGTCCCGTGGGCCCCAGGCGCCCTGTGGGCGCGGCCAGGGGCTGGGCCACGCCAGCTGGCCGCCTGGGCCACTGGTGGCCCCCCTGGCTGGCCCCAGGCCCCTCTGGGTCTCTCCCGACGTGGAAATTTTTATTATAATTTTTCTGGAATTTTTCTGAAAACTTCACTGTTGAAATTTTTTCGAAGTTCAAAAAGCTGCAAAACTCTCTGAAAACTTGAAGCAGTTAGTAGTATTGTGAAGTTTCAAAAACATAAATACTTGGTACAACAAGTAGGACAAAACTAAAAACAAGTGAAAACATAACAAGCTCAACTTTTTATCCATATAAAACATATTTGTTAATAAGGTTGATGAAGTCTTACCAACAAATAGGCGATATATAGAGCAAAAAGTCTCACCTCTCACGAAGTAATAACTGAACCTTTACCATGATGGACATTGTCCCTACCATGATAGTTTTGTATTTGTGAGGCACATGTAGTGGACAATCCCATTCTCCAATCTTCACGGTCTCGATATTCTCTATAGAGTTGAGGGCATGCCTCCTGTCGGTCTTCTTCAGAAAATATACCGTGTGTTCTTTATCATTCACATGGAAGGTAACCTTCCCTTTATTGCAGTCAATAATAGCACCTGCGGTGTTAAGGAAAGGTCTACCAAGAATAATGGACATGCTCCCATCCTCAGGCATGTCAAGCACAACAAAATCAGTAAGAATTAAACAATTAGCAACTTCTACGGGAACATCCTCACAAATACCTATCGGAACATCGGTTGACTTGTCAGCCATCTGAAGGGAGATATCTGTAGGGATTAGTTTTTCTAAACAAAGCCTCTCGTAAAGAGAGAGAGGCATAACACTCACTCCTGCCCCAAGATCACATAAAGTAGTTTTGACATAATTATTTTTTATGGAGCAAGGAATGGTGGGTATACCTGGATCACCGAGCTTCTCAGGAATCTTGCCACTGAAAGAGTAGTTAGCAAGCATAGTAGATATTGCATCGTTAGGAACTTTTCTTTTGTTAGTGACACTATCTTTCATATATTTTGAATAAGGAAGTAACTTAATAGCATCAGTCAAAGGGATTTGAAGAAAAAGAGGTTTAATCCACTCACAAAACTTATTATAATGCTCTTCTTCTTTAGATTTGATGGACTTACCTGGAAAGGGCATGGGTTTCTGTATCCATGGTTCTCTTTCCTTCCCATGTTTTCTTGCGATGAAGTCTTCTTTAGTGTACCTCTTACGTTTGCCAGGTGCTTCTTCTTCTCGAACTTCAGGCGGATCATTCTTCTCATTATTATTACCTTCAGGTTCAACACCGTCTTCAGTCTCAGCATCGGAGATAGATACACTGTTGGGATCAATAGCTGGTTCTTCATCTGCAATAGGATCATTAGAATTGTCAGCCTCCTTATGTTTCTTCTTTTTCTTTGGAGAGCCAACAATTTCTTCTTCCTGCATTTGAGAATCCTGCTCGATTCTCTTCGGATGCCCCTCTGGATAAAGAGGATCTTGAGTGCTAGTTCCTCCTCGGGTCTTAATCCCGAAAGCCTGCAAATTATCTTGTTTGGCATTGTTAGCAAGCAAATCTCTTTGCACATTAGAAATTTGATCAAGCTAAGTTTGAACCATATGAAAATGCTTCACAAGACATTGAACATCATTAATTGTTCTATCTAAAACATCAAGCAGTCTTTGGATAGCAAGGGAATTATCATGCAACTGACTTTCTATCCTCTCATTAAAATGATTTTGTTTCATAATAAAATTATCAAACTCATCTAAACATTGATCAGGAGGCTTACCATGAGGGATGTCACTTGCGTTGAAATCTAAAAGAGAGTGTACCTCTACCATAGGAGGGTGAGTAGTAGGCTCACACAGCTTCTCAATAGGGGGTAGATTCTTCATGTCTTCAGCTTTAATACCTTTCTCTTTAATAGACTTCTTTGCTTCTCGCATATCCTCGGGGCTCAGAACAAACATGCCCCTCTTCTTTATTGGTGGAGGTGGTTCACGGATGGACCAATCTTCATGGTTTTTGGCAATCCTGCCCATTAAATCTTCCGCATCGTCCGGTGTTCTTTTCCTGAAAACACAACCAGCACAACTGTCCAAATAGGACCTGGATTCATCAGTTAGACCAGCATAGAATATATCGATTAATTCATTCTTAGGGATTTCATGTCCTGGTCTAGCCCGAATCAGACCGCAGTACCTCCCCCAAGCTTTAGGGAGGGACTCATCCTGCAACTGTTTAAAGTTATAAATTCTTTGTAAAGCAGCATGTTGCATGTGAGCAGGAAAGTACTTATCAACAAAAGAGTGAGCTAAGTCCTGAGGACTCTTAATGGAACCGCATGGGAGTGAATCATACCATGCTTTAGCACCCTCCTTCAAGGAGAAAGGAAGAAGCTTGGTCACATAAAAGTATCGTATCTTCTCATCTGTGGTAAACAGGCTACCCAACTCACCGAGTTTAGTCAGGTGTGCAATAGCATCATCATTTTCTCTGCCATAAAAGGGGTCAGCTTCAACCATAGGTATAAGTGAAAGATCAACAGGGAAATCATAATCAGGATCATCAATGCATATAGGGGATGTAGCAAATTCAGGATTAGGAACGGTTTTGTTCTGCAGAGAGTGTTTTTCAAAAAGTTTCTTAATAGCTTCAGGGTCAGAGCCGGAAAACTCTGTCAGTTCCCTGCATAAATCTTCATCTAGTATATAGTAATCATCATCAAGGAGCCTCTCTTTGAGTTTACTTAAATCAGGATAATCATAAGTTTCACCAATTGGGTAGCGCGTAACAGGAAGTTCAATTCCAGACTTTTTAGCAACAGCAGCAATTTGTTTCTCAAGAGCATAACCAAGCGAACTAATATCATCAAAAGTAGTAGAAGCATCATCAAGAGTATCAGACATAGTAACAGATTCAGTAGGAGCATCATGTGGTGGTGGTGAGGCAAACTTACTCATAACAGAAGGTGAATCAAGTGTAGCACTAGTGCTCAGAGCAGTACCTCTTCTTGTAGTGGATAGTAAGATCAGAACCTTGGGGTCTCCTTTCTTACCCATAGTGAATGAAGTGCAGCAGGTAGGATACCTCAAGTAGACTTGTAAATATTGCTATGGTCCCCGGCAACGGCGCCAGAAAACGGTACTTGATAACCCTCAATCGTAAGGGATCGAGATAGTCTTCGCGGGTAAGAATAACCCAATTTATTGATTCGACACACGGGGAGCCAAAGAGTATTTATAAGCTTTGACAGTTGAGTTGTCAATTCAACCGCACCCGAAATATACTTACTTGCAACAAAAGATAAGTGGTAACAGTGATATGATAGTGATGATAGTAATAGTAAAAGTAAACAGCAAAAGTAAATAACAGTAGTAAATGGCAAAAGTAGCAACTAGTGACAAGCAGGATTTAAAACACTGTAGGCTAGGGAGATGGATGGTTGGGCGCTGCATGGATGAGATAGATTTAAATTGGGGCACATCACACGGAAAAGTAATGATCATCTAGGCAAATATCAAACATTAGGCATGTATCCCGTAGGTAGTTGTACGTGCTTGCAATAAGAACTTGCACAACATCTTTTGTCCTACCATCCCGCTACGAACGGGGCCAAAAGGAACTTATGGATATTAAGGTGCTCCTGTCAAAGAACACCGGAACAAAGCAAGGAACTCAATGGATACATGTAATCCTCAAACTACGGGCCATCCCCTTTGGTGTCCCAAGCTGTCACTTTTGGGATCGCCGGTTCCGAACCGTAACAGGTGCAAACAACTCATAGATAGGATCACGAACACAAATATATTCATGCAAATACATATGGTTCAGATCTGAAATCATGGAACTCGGGCCCTAAGTGTCAAGCATTAAGAGTAATAAGTTGAAGCAAAGATGATAAACACCATAGTAGATGATAGGCAACATGCCCCCAACAATCTGATAAACTATTACATGATCTAACTCATCCAATCCCTACCATCCCCTTCGCCTATAGCGGGGGAATTACTCACACATGGAGGGAGAATTCATGGAGGGATGATGGAGTGGTGATGATGATGACGATGGCGACGATCTCCCCTCTCCGGAGGCCAATTCAGCCTCCAGATTAGCCCTCCCGAGGAAGAACAGAGGGTGGCGGCGGCTCCGCGACGAAAAACTGCAAAAGAACTCCTGATCTGGGGTTTCTGCGTTGGGAGTAAAAATACGGGATAAAGTAGGGCACCAGGGGGTGTGGGACCCACCCAGGCGGCCCCCCGGCGCGGCCCAGGGGGCGCGCGCCCACAGGGCGCCTGGGCACCCCCTGCCCACCCTCTGGCCCCACTTCTGGCTCCTGGTTCCTTCGGGTGCGTGGATTTGCTGTGATTTTTCGTGGATTTTTCTGAGGTACCTAAAAATCCGTTTTCCTGCACACAAATAAACCATACAGGCAGCTCTGCTGAAAACAGCGTCAGTCCGGGTTAGTTTAGTCCAAATCATGCAAGAATGAGGCCAAAACAATATCAAAAGTGTTTGGAAAAGTAGATACGTTTGAGACGTATCAGTCGTGGACCCAGCTGTCAGCCTCTCCACGTACAGTCCACGTCCGATGGAAGCCGTTCCTTGACCACGTTGACCACGCCGCGCCGAGAGCACCAGGGCGATGGACGATGGCGAGGCCTAGGAAGGGGACGACACGAAGCCAGGGAAGACGCGGCAGTAGATGCCCACGCGTAGAGGAGTACGAGGGTTCACTGGTTCGCTGTGGTGCGAGGTTACCATCGCCGCAGAATAACATGGGGTGTGGGTGAGTATAGGGATGGCCTGGCCAGCGGTGGGAATATTAGGGGGCGGTGAGGCCTCCGCGGTAGCATAGCCTGCCACGGGAGGCAGGAGCATGCGGCATGACCGGCGCTGATTTGGGCGGCTGGAGCAACAAGACCAGAGGTTGAAGAAGCACTACGGCCATTGGATGGACATCGTACGGTCACTGGAGCTAGAATCGTTCATATTGACTAAGTTGACAAAGCACTCCATCCCCGTCAACTTAGTAGGCCCACAAGTCAGCCTCCCACCAAGGTGGGTTCCAACCAGCAGGGGTATTGTTTTTTTGTGCTTAATAAGGAGGCGCTTACGGTGGGTCCGAGCTGACAACGTGGGGAACGTTTTTTTCACGCAATACGGTGGCCCGTACGCTGGGTCCCAGAAGTCAGGGGGAAACATTTTTTTCACAAAATATGGTGGCCCATCCGGTGGGTCCCTGCTGTCAGGTGGAGGAATCATTATTTTCCACGTAATAAGGAGGCACTTCCTTGCCGCCGTCGTGGCCCCAGCTATCAGCCTCTCCACGTACAGTCCACGTCCGTTGGAAGCCGTTCCTTGACCACATTTACCATGTCGCGCCGAGAGTACCAGGGCGGTGGACGACGGTGAGGCCTAGGAAGGGGACGACGCGGAGCCGGGGAAGACGCGACAGTGGATGCCCATGCGTAGAGGAGTATGAGGGTTCACTGGTTCGCTGCGGTGTGAGGCTGCCGTCGCCGTAGAATAACAGGGGGTGTGGTGAGTACAGGGATGGCCTGGCCAGCGGTGGGAGTCATAGGGGCCGGTGAGGCCTCCGCCGCATCGCAGCCGGCCACGAAAGGCAGGAGCACGAGGCACGACCGGCGCTGGTTTGGGTGGCTGTAGCAAGAAGACCAGAGATTGAAGAAGCACTACGGCCGTTGGATGGACATCGTACGGTCACTGGAGCTAGAATCGTGCATATTGACTAATTTGACAAAGCCCTCCGTCCCCGTCAACTTAGTAGGCCCACAAGTCAGCCTACCACTATACTAGGTCCCAGCTAGCAGGGGGAGTTTTCAGTTTTTTTTTGCGTAATAAGGAGGCTCTTCCTTGCATGCGAAGATATAGCTGGTGGGTCCAAGCTGTCAGTGGCGGTAACGTTTTTTTTCACGAAATACAGAGGCCCTTTCGGTGGGTCCCAAATGTTAGGTGGAGGAATCATTATTTTGCACGTAATAAGGATACATTTCCTTGCGTGCGGCCGTGGACCCAACTGTCAGCCTCTCCCACGTAAATACACTTCAGATGCATGTCGGTCGTTGACCACGTTGACGAGGCCGCGCCGAGAGCACCAGGGCGGTGGACGACGACGAGGCCTAGGAAGGGAACAACACGGAGGCAAGGAAGACTCGACAGTTGTTTCCCACGCGGAGGGGAGTACGACTGTACGAGGGTTCATTGGTTCGTCTGCCGTCGCCGAAGAATAACAACAGGTGTGGGTGAGTAGAGGGATGGATAGGCTAGTGATGGGAGTATGGTGGAGCGGTGAGGCCTACACGGCAGCACAGCCGGCCGCAGGGAGGAGGGAGCAGGCAGTCCCGCCGGTGCTTGTTTGAGCGGCTGGAGCAGGAAGAGCAGAGATTGAAGAAGCACGACGGCCGTTGGATGGAGATCCAACAGTCACTGCTTGTGCGTCAACCTTTTTTTAGGAAAGCCTCAAATCTGTGGAAAACATCATACAACCCATCTGCATTATTTCTAATAATTTACAGCCCATTTGCTAATTCTTAAGGTTTTTTGGAGCCCATATTCTTTTTGTTAGTATTACAGCCCATATTGTGGCCCCGGTTAAAGAATTATACGAAATTTTGCATATTTTAGAGCCGTCCGAACTGTTTTTAATCCCAAAATTTCGATTCACATTCAAACTGATTTTAGAAATAATTGTATATCAATATAAAATCCAAAAAATTGTCCACGCATAAAAATCAATGCAATTTAAAACCTTGAAATGAAAAAAAGAAATTTGAAACTAATTGTTGGTTTGATGTGTTTTAAAAATGTACATGTAGCGACCACGATCCGAATGGACTGAAGTCTCTGTGTTCTAGTGTCATCCCTGGATCGGTAATGCTGACACACACAGTACTTGAAGGATTTATAACAGAGTGGCAATCACACACTTATTACATCGAAAGTCTCACAGGAGAACTTATTACAAAAGTCTATGTCATAAGGCCATCTAACAAAATAACAGCGGAAGGCTTGGAAGATAAGTGAGTCCATCAACTCCAACGGCATAGCTGAGTGCATGACAAACGACCTAGCACGTCGTAATCCTCGTCTGAAAAGTCTGCAACGTAACATGTTGCAGCCCGAAATGGGTCAGCACATGGAATATGCTGGCAAGATAACACAGTAGAGCAAGTAACAGAAATAAAGGCTAACACTATATGCATATTTGGCTGGTGGAGGCTCTAAGATTAAGATTTTTGCATAAAACCAATGTTTCCCTACCACAAAAGAATAAATTTTATTTTAACTATCATGGTAGTTGAAACATCATTGAGAAGGTACCTCCAACTCAATCCCAATGAAAGTAGTCGTCATTAACCCAACAAATTAACTTTAGAGTGATGAGATCAACCAATAATTTAAGTACCATATACTCAAGATTGTCCATAACCGGGGACACGGCTAATCATGATTAGTTTGTACACTCTGCAGAGGTTTGCACACTTTTCCCCACAAGACTCGATCTCCTTCGTTGGATTTCTCGCACTGCATGGTGTTTGAGAAATGGATGACCGAGACACAGTCTTTCAGAAGCATTCACTCTTTACCCCTGGTGGACTGGTACACCTACTTTCCCCTACATCTGCTAGTCCACCACTGAAAGAGCTCACACAACTTACTCATACTATGCCAGAGCCCATAATGGCATTGTGGCTGCACACGGAATTTTCTAGCATGAATAGTTTTATGATCCCTTTGAGCCTGGGTGGCATTCCATAGGATAATCACACGGTACCCCCGGGATTTCCTAGGACAACACTGGATTCTTCAGGTGCCCTGCAGCAATCCACCAAGATGTGTATTCAAGTAGCCACCTTATGTTGAACCATTAATTAACAACTCACATCTGTCATGGATTTCACTCAAACCCAAACCACGTTTACGAGCATAGCATGGCAATCTAAGCATAACGTAAAAGTAACTCCCAAGGGTTTGAAAAATAATGCAGGTAATAGGTTCTACCTCAAACTACTTCCCAGACCCACAAGTTAAGCGATCCTACTCATGCAATGTGTGAGGGTTTGATCTAATGCATAAAAACTGGGTAATAAAGGGGTATGATCAAAGTGTTACTTGCCTTGCTGATGATTCGAAACCTAGAGACTCATAGTAGCACGCTTCGCACTTCAGGAATTCTATCGCAAGCAAACAATAGCATACATAAGTAAACAAGCAAAGATGCACAAACATAACTCCAAATAAGAAGATCTAACCAGAAAGTTCAACTTAAGAACTTCGGTTTGCAAAAAGAATCAAATCAAACAGAGCAACGAAACTCAAACTGCGAAAGAAACAAGATCCGTTTACTAGATTGGTCTAAGGTCAAATTTTATAGTAGCAAAACCTTCAAGTTGGTTAAACGGAAAGAGGGCTTCGAGCCAAAGATCTGGGCTTTTGAATCGCCTGATTCCGACTCTCGAGCGAAAAGAAAAACTAAAAACAAGATCAGGGCAGAAATCACGATCGAAAATAATCGCGGAAAAAGCCCCGAAAAAGAAAACTAACGAACAGGCTAACGAACGAACGTTCGTTGTCTACGACTAACGGGCGAACGGCGTTCGTTAAAATGAACAAAGGGACGAATGTCCGCTATCTAACTAAACCAGAAAAAAATGAACTGATCTAATAAAAACATATCTAGGGTTTACTAAAAAAACTGAACGGCTTTTAAAAAAAAATTGCGGCGGCTCGGGCGGCGTCTACCTCGGCGATGGCGGCTCCTGCGGCGGGCGGCTGCGGCGGTGAGGCGGTGGGACGGCTGGATGGCAGTGCGGCGGCGGGGCGACGAGCTCCGGCGCGGCGGCGGTGGTTGGCGGCGGCTGGCTACGGCGGCTGCGGCTGCTGTGGCGGCGGCGGTGGTTGGCGGCGAGAAGGGGGGCGGGGTGGGCTTATAAAGGCCAGGGGCGGCTGGCTTGGGGAAGGGGGCAGCGGCGGCAGAGGCCGGCTCGGTCACGGCTGGCGTCGTGCGGCGGGCGGACTCCCGACCGAAGTCGGAGCGGGGCGCGGCGCTGGGCCAGCTGGGCTTCGGCCCAGTCGGTCGGAACTGACCTTTTCTTTAAAATAGTCCTGACGCAGAAAAACTCGAAAATAAAATAGAAAACGGACTCCAAAAATTCCGAAATAAATTTTCACCGTCCTCTAATAAAATCTAGGACAAAGTGAACATTTTTCCCCGGCCTAAATGCAATTTTGAAAAACACGCATTTTTCCTATGCAAATAAAATCGCAAATGAATCCGAAAAAATAAATCAAAAGTGATTTTAATATTTTTCCTCCAATATTTCTTTTGTTTTAGAGAAGTCATATTATCTCCGCTCATATATTTTATTAAGAAATATTTGTAGGAGAGAAAAATAATTAAAACCACCGTGATCCCCGTACCGGTATTCGAGAAAACTCAAATACGGAATCGGTAGAATTCCCAACTCTCTCCGTAGGTCCTTGAGTTTCTTAGAATTTTCGAGGATCGCCACGCACAAATGCAATAAAATATGCAATGCAATATGATCTATGTATAACATTCCAAATTGAAAATTTGGGATGTTACAAACCTACCCCCCTTAGAATGAATCTCTCCCTTAAGATTCGGCTTGGTTAGAGAACAGGTGTGGGTGGTCCTTGCGTAGATCGTCCTCTTGTTCCCAGGTGGCTTCTTCCTCGGTGTGGTGACTCGACTGAACTTTGCAAAACTTGATAACCTTGCTGCGGGTGACTCTGCTTGAAAACTCGAGGATCTTGACGTGTTTATCCTCGTAGGTTAGATCACTATCCAACTGAATTGCTTCCAGGGGTACTGTGTGTCTAACAGGAACATTAGCCATCTCTGCATGACACTTCTTAAGCTGGGAAACGTGAAACACATCGTGCACTCCTGACAATCCTTTGGGTAACTCTAATTTGTAGGCAACCTCTCCCATGCATTCCAAAACACGGTATGGTCCCACAAATCTCGGGGCTAACTTTCCCTTAACTCTGAAACGTTTAACTCCTCGCAGAGGTCACACTCTCAGGTATGCTCTGTCTCTGATTTCATAGGCTACTTCCTTACGCTTCGAGTCTGCGTAACTCTTCTGCCTGGACTGAGCTACCTTCAGTCTATCTCGAATCAGCTTAACCTTCTTTTCTGACTCTTTGATCAGATCTGGTCCAAATAACTGACAGTCTCCGACTACATCGCACATCAACGGCGTTCGTCATCTCCTTCCGTACAATGCTTCAAACGGTTCCATCTTCAAACTGGCCTGGTAACTGTTGTTGTACGAGAACTCCGCGTAGGGCAAGTTGTCATCCCAACTAGATCCATAATCTAGCACACAAGCTCTAAACATGCCCTCCAGAATCTGATTCACTCTCTCGGTCTGTCCATCGGTCTATGGGTGAAAAGTTGTACTAAATTCCGGCCTTGTTCCCAAAGTCTGGTGTAACTGATGCCAAAACTTTGAGGTAAAATGGGTTCCTCTATCTATTACAATGGTCCTCGGAACTCCATGCATACATATGATCCTGGTCATGTATATCTTGGCCAACTTCGCACTAGTATACGTTGTTTTCACGGGGATAAAGTGGGCTACTTTGGTCAAGCGATCCACTACTACCCAGATTGAGTCATATCCTGATTTGGTCCTGGCAAATCCGGTGATAAAGTCCATGCCAAGCTTATCCCACTTCCATTCGGGTATCGGCATAGGCTGTAGTAATCCTGCTGGCTTCTGATGTTCCGCCTTCACTCTCTGGCATACATCACATACTGCTACATACTCGGCAATATCCTTCTTCATTCCCATCCACCAGAAACGTTCTTTCAAATCCAAATACATCTTTGTGTTTCCGGGGTGTATCGAGTATGGCGAATCATGTGCTTCCTGTAGTATCAACTTCCTGATCTCGGGGTTGTTGGGCACATAGATCCGATCCTCAAACCACAAGGTGTCGTGTTCGTCCTCACGAAAACCCTTGGCTTTTACTTCACTCATCTTCTCCTTTATCTCGGAAATCTCTTTGTCATCCTTCCGGGCTTCTCGTATCTTTCCCAACAATGTTGACTGAACCTCCAACATCGCAACAAAACCTCTAGGAACTATCTCCAAACGAAGCTCCCTGAGATCTTCCGCTAACTCCTTTGGCAATCCTCCCTTCACCAGGGTATTTGCATAACTCTTCCGGCTCAAAGCGTCTGCAAGGACATTGGCCTTTCCTGGGTGATAGTGCAGCTTCATATCGTAATCCTTTATAAGCTCCAACCATCTCCTCTGTCTGAGGTTCAGCTCCTTCTGAGTGAAAATGTACTTTAAACTCTTGTGATCAGTGTACACATCACAACGATTCCCAATAAGGAAATGTCTCCAAGTTTTGAGCGGATGCACAACTGCTTCTAGCTCCAAATCATGAGTCGCATAATTCAACTCGTGCGGTCTAAGTTGACGAGATGCATAAGAAACAACTCTCCCATCCTACATGAGTACTCCTCCAAGTCCTAAGCGTGAAGCCTCGCAGTACACTTGGAAATCCTTGCGTATATCTGGCAAGATCAGCACTGGGGCTGTCGTCAATCGTTTCTTCAACTCCTGGAAACTTTCTTCGCACTCTTCAGTCCAATGAAACTTTGTCTCTTTCTTCAACAATGTCGTCATCGGCTTTGCAATCTTGGAGAAATTTTCTATGAATCTCCAGTAGTATCCCGCGAGTCCAAGAAAACTGCGTATTTGTCCAACTGAAGTGGGTGCCAATCACTCAGTGACTGCCTGCACTTTGACGGGGTCCACTGCTATACCTTCTCCTGATATAACATGCCCTAAGAATCCAACTTCCTTCAACCAAAACTCGCATTTTCTAAACTTGGCGTACAACAGGTGTTCTCTGAGCTTCTCCAGAACCAAAAGCAAATGCTCCACATGTTCCTCTTCGTTCTTCGAATACACCAAAATATCATCAATGAATACCACGACGAACTTATCCTACAACTCCATGAACACCTTATTCATCATACTCATGAAATAGGCAGGGGCGTTAGTCAATCCAAATGACATCACCGTATACTCGTATAGCCCATACCTTGTGGTGATGGCTGTCTTGGGTATATCCTTCTCTCGGATCTTCAACTGGTGGTATCCTGATCGTAGCTCCTTGTAGTTGGTCGAACAAATCATTGATCATCGGCAGCGGGTACTTATTCTTAACCGTCACTTCATTCAATGCCCAATAATCAATGACCATCCTTAAAGATCCATCCTTCTTCTCGACCAAAAGCACTGGGCTCCCCAAGGTGATGAACTCCGTCGAATAAATCCTTTCTCCAATAACTCCTTAATCTGCTTCTTGATCTCCTCCAGATCATTTGCTGTCATACGATACGGTCTCATTGATATTGGTCCGGTGCCAGGCAATAGTTCAATCAAAAGCTCAATATCCCTATCCGGCGGCATGCCTGGTAGCTCTTCTGGAAATACATCCGGGTAATCCTTTACTACGGGCACTTCCTCCTGAACAACTCCCGTAAGAGAATGTACTTGTGTCCTCCTAGGCGAATGCCTAGATACATACTTGATCCTTTTTCCCTCCGGGGTGGTAAGCAAAATAGACTTACTGGCACAATCGATGTTCCCTCCATACATCGATAACAAATCCATACCTAGTATCACATCCAATCCTTGTGACTCCAAAACTATCAGGTCTGAGGGGAAAACATGTTGTCCAATGATCAATGGAGTCTGAAAACATCCTTGATGTGCCAAATACTCCGCTCCGGGTGAACTTACTAACATGGGGGTCTTAAGTACTTGGGTGGGCAACTTATGTCTATTTACGAACCCCCTTGAAATGTATGAATGCGATGCACCAGTATCGAAAAGAACTATTGCGGTAAATGACTTAACCAAAAACTTACCGACAACTGCATCTGGTTGCTCTTCAACCTCCTCCACGATCACGTGGTTCACTTGTCCTTTGTTGAACGGGTTGGGCTTCTTCTCGGCGCTTCCATTGTCGTTCCCATTCTTAGCTTCAAGGCAATATGTGGCGTAGTGTCCATTCTTCCTGCACTTGAAACATGTAACATGGCTTAAATCCCTCTTGGCGAGTGTGGATGGAGTAGATCGGTTCTGATTATTATTTACTCCATTCCCATTCCCATTCTTGGAGCCATTGTGGTTGTGAGAACTTCCTCCATTATGGGTGTGGCTTCCATGGTTATGGGTATATCCTCCCATTCAGGGTGAAACGGGGCTTCTCTTGGGCTCCAGAATTATTCCTTCCTTGTCCAAACTTCCTCTTGCGGCTCTCAATCGGCTGCTGCTTCCCTTCAATCATAAGATCCTTATCTACCAACTCCTGGTAGTTGTTGAAGGTTGCCACCATCAACTGTACACTCATCACATCATTCAGCCCTTCCATAAACCTTTCCTGCTTCGCGACATCGGTGGCCACATCATTCGGGGCATAATGAGATAGGGTACTAAACTCATCTACGTATTGAGCCATAGTACGGTTTCCTTGGCGCAAGTTGCAAAACTCTCGCTTCTTCATGCTCATAGCTCCAGCTGAGACATGGGCAGTGCGAAAAGCTTGCTGAAACTGATCCCAAGTGACATTGGCTACAGGGAAAGTGGCTGTGTAATTCTCCCACCATGCTGCTGCTGGTCTAGCCAACTGATGTGCGGAAAATCGCACCTTCTCAGCATCCGTGAAATTGGCGGTGGTCAAATCCCTTCCAATCTTTCGCAACCAGTCATCAGCAACTATTGGTTCAATGTTGCTAGAAAACACCGGTGGTTGCAACCTTAGGAAACGTGTCAGGTTGTCCACGGGTGGTGGGGGGAGGGTTTTTGTTGTTGTTCTGATTGTTCTGATTGTTCTGGACGAGAAGTTGCATCAAAGTGTTCTGCTGCTGGATCAACTGAGTGAGCTCAGGGGGAAACTGAAATCCGAGCTCACGTCTCGGAGGCATCTGAGGGTGTAGAGGGAAGAGATTAGAATAGAAATGAGGTCTAGGGGAAATTCACTACCAATATGCACATGAGACAAACACAATCATATCACACCAATCAATTTCAAGCAAGGGCATACAAAAGATTCTAACTAACGTTACAAAAGTGCTCTTAATTATACTTTATGGGGGAAAACTACTAGTCATAGGGTGGTCATCTAGAAATTTTGATCGGCGGAAGATTCCATGATATCTGCTCCAGCTTCATCTTTGTAGTTTTCATCACTATCATCGGGGTCTGAGTCGGTGTCATCGATGATGATGTAGTCCTCATAACGAATCTCCTTGGGTTCTTCTTCTTTCTCCTCCTGGTGCTGGACCTCCCATGAATACTCCTAGCTTCCTTGTCAAGTCATCATTCTTCTCCACAAGTATTGTCATCTCCTCGTATCCGTCACGTGTATACTTGAGTTCCTCTTTTAGCTCCAAATTCCTGGTTAGCGCCCTCTTCAAATCTATCATCCCTGCGCACATCTGGTGCTCCTGTCGACGAATGTGCTGGTTTAACTCCTGCATGAATGCGGCAATGGACATGTCGCTCCGGGTACTGATCATGTCCCATTTCTCATCTCGGCGTCCACATATCTGGTAGATAGTGTCCTTCAGCTCCTGCATGTAGACTTCTCCAATACGTCCCATGGTAATGTGGGCTGCCATACTCTTGCCTAGGCTCCAGGTTGGTGCATCAAAAGAAAACTCTATTAGCTCAGTGGAAGGTGCGAAGGTCCTCCCAGGAATTTGAACTTGAATACTCCATCGCTCCTCTTCTGGTAAAGTTGTGGTGTAGGTCCCGGTGAAGCTTGGTATTTCGATGTTCAGGTACCTAGTGACTTCCTTCAAGTGTCGTCGAAAAGGTGTGTCTTCATCTGGTTGAGTGAACTTGTTCCTCGGGTCCACCATCCTAAATGAGTAGAAAATGGATAGGAGTCGGAAATGAGTAGAGAAGAGTGACATAGGGTTTATCTTAGTGGTCGTGTCCTACAGTCAGCGTGTGCTCTGATACCATCTTGTAGCGACCACGATCCGAATGGACCGAAGTCTCTGTGTTCTAGTGTCATCCCTGGATCGGTAATGCTAACACACACAGTACTTGAAGGATTTATAACAGAGTGGCAATCACACACTTATTACATCGAATGTCTCAAAGGAGAACTTATTACAAAAGTCCATGGCATAAGGCCATCTAACAAAATAACAGCGGAAGGCTTGGAAGATAAGTGAGTCCATCAACTCCAATGGCATAGCTGGGTGCATGACAAACGACCTAGCACGTCTTACTCCTCGTCTGAAAAGTCTGCAACATAACATGTTGCAGCCTGAAACGGGTCAGCACATGGAATATGCTGGCAAGAAAACACAGTAGAGCAAGTAACAGAAATAAAGGCTAACACTATATGCATATTTGGCTGGTGGAGGCTCTAAGGTTAAGGTTTTTGCATAAAGCCAATTTTTCCCTACCACAAAGGAATAAATTTTATTTTAACTATCATGGTAGTTGAAACATCATTGAGAAGGTACCTCCAACTCAATCCCAATTAAAGTAGTCATCATTAACCCAACAAATTAACTTTAGAGTGATGAGATCAACCAATAATTCAAGTACCATATACTCAAGATTGTCCATAACCAGGGACATGGCTAATCATGATTAGTTTGTACACACTGCAGAGGTTTGCGCACTTTTCCCCACAAGACTCGATCTCCTCTGTTGGATTTCTCGCACTGCATGGTGTTTGAGAAACGGATGACCGAGACACAGTCTTTCAAAAGCATTCACTCTTTACCCCGGGTGGACCGGTACACCTACTTTCCCCTAAATCTGCTAGTCCACCACTGAAAGAGCTCACACAACTTACTCATACTATGCCAGAGCCCATAATGGCATTATGGCTGCACACGGAAGTTTCTAGCATGAATAGTTTTATGGTCCCTTTGTGCCTGGGTGGCATTCCATAGGATAATCACACGGTACCCCTGAGATTTCCTTGGACAACACTGGATTCTCCAGGTTCCCTGCAACGAATCCACCCAGATGTGTATTCAAGTAGCCACCTTATGTTGAACCATTAATTAACAACTCACATCTGTCATGGATTTCACTCAAACCCAAACCACGTCTACGAGCATAGCATGGCAACCTAAGCATAACGCAAAAGTAACTCCCAAGGGTTTGAAAAATAATGCAGGTAATAGGTTCTACCTCAAACTACTTCCCAAACCCACAAGTTAAGAGATCCTACTCATGCAATGTGTGAGGGTTTGATCTAATGCATAAAAAATGGGTAATAAAGGGGTATGATCAAAGTGTTACTTGCCTTGATGATCATTCGCAAAACCTAGAGACTCGTAGTAGCATGCTTTGCACTTCGGGAATTCTATCATAAGAAAACAATAGCATACATAAGCAAACAAGCAAAGATGCACAAACAGAAATCCAAATAAGAAGATCTAACCAGAAAGTTCAACTTAAGAACTCCAGTTTGCAAAAAGAATCAAATCAAACGGAGCAACGAAACTCAAACTTCGAAAGAAACAAGATCCGTTTACTAGATTGGTCTAAGGTCAAATTTTACAGTAGTCAAACCTTGTTCAAGTTGGTTAAACGGAAAGAGGGCTCCGAGACGAAGATCTGGGCTTTTGAATCACCTGATTCCGACTCTCGAGCGAAAAGAAAAACTAAAAACAACATCAGGGTAGAAATCACGATTGAAAATAATCACGGAAAAAACCCCGAAAAAGAAAACTGACAAACATGCTAACGAACGAACGTTCGTTGTCTGTGACTAACGGGCGAACCGCGTTCGTTAAAACGAACGAACGGAAGAACATCCGCTATCTTACTAAACTGAGAAAAACCGAACCGATCTAATAAAAACAGATCTAGGGTTTACTAAAAAAACCGAACGACTTTAAAAAAACATGCGGCCGCTCGGGCGGCGTCTACCTCGGCAACGGCGGCTCCGGCGGCGGGCGGCTACGGTGGTGGGATGGCGGTGCGGCGGCGATCTCCGGCGCGGCGGCGGTGGTTGGTGGCGGCGGCTTGCTGCGGTGGCGGCGGCTGGCTGCGGCTGCGGCGGCGGCGGCGGCGGTTGGCGGCGAGAAGGGGGGGGGGTCGGCTTATAAAGGCCAGGGGGCGTATGGCTTGGGGAAGGGGGCGGCGGCGGCAAAGGCCGGCTCGGCCACGACTGGCGTTGGGCAGCGGGCGGACTCCGGACCGGAGTCGGAGCGGGGCACGGCGCTGGGCCGGCTAGGCTTCGGCCTAGTCGGTCCGAACTGACTTTTTTTTAAATAGTCGTGACGCAGAAAAACTCGAAAATAAAATACTAAACAGACTCCAAAAATTCCGAAATAAATTTTCATCGTCCTCTAATAAAATCCAGGACAAAGTGAACATTTTTCCCGGACCTAAATGCAATTTTGAAAAACACGCATTTTTCCTATGCAAATAAAATCGCAAATGAATCCGAAAAAAAACCAAAAGTGATTTTAATATTTTTCCTCCAATATTTCTTTTCTTTTAGAGAAGTCATATTACCTCCGCTCATATATTTTATTAAGAAATATTTTTAGGAGAGAAAAATAATTAAAACCACCGTGATCGCCGTACCGGTATTCGAGAAAACTCAAATACGGAATCAGTAGAATTCCCAACTCTCTCCGTAGGTCCTTGAGTTGCTTAGAATTTTCGAGGATCGCCATGCACAAATGCAATAAAATATGCAATGCAATATGATCTATGTATAACATTCCAAATTGAAAATTTGCGATGTTACAGTACATCCCATTTCTCATTACTGATAGGCCATTTTCTGGGCCAGCCGAATGAAGCTCTCCTCGTCTTGAAAGATTTGCAGCCCAACAGGCCCGACAAAGCGACTTACTTGGCAAATCACAAAAAAGCTGGGCTGTGGCCGTGGACCCAGCTGTCAGCCTTTCCACGTACAATACTCTTCCGATGGAAGTCGGTCGTTGACCACATTGACCATGACGCGCCGAGAGCACCAAGGCGGTGGACGACGGCGAGGCCTAGGAAGGGGACGACGCGGAGCTAGGGAAGACGCGGAGAGGAGTACGAGGGTTCACTGGTTCGGCTGCGGTGTGAGGCTGTCGTCGCCGCAGAATAACAAGGGGTGTGGGTGAGTAGAGGGATGCCCTGGCCAGCGGTATCACAGCCGGCCACGGGAGGCAGGAGCACGCGACACGGCCGGCGCTGGTTTGGGCGGCTGGAGCAAGAAGACTAGAGGTTGTAGAAGCACTACTGCCGTTGGATGAACATTGTACGGTAATTGGAGCTAGAATCGTTCATATAGACTAAGTTGACAAAGCCCTCCGTCCCCGTCAACTTGGTAGGCCCACAAGTCAGCCTCCCACGATGGTGGGTTGTAGCTGGCAGGGGGTATTCAATTTTTTTGTGCGTAATAAGGAGGCTCTTCCTTGCGTGCGAAGATAGCTGGTGGGTCCGACCTATCAGCGGGGGGCACATTTTTTTCACGAAATATAGAGGCCCTTCCGATGGGTCCCAGATGTCAGGTGGAGGAATCAAAGACTTGAGAAGGCGTACAAAACAAGCTAGTGTACCAGTAAAGATACGTTGCTGAGTTTTAGAAAAAAGAGAGACGTGCTCCTCTAGCTGGTTCGAATCCAAACCTAGACTATGGCTAGATATGGTGCTATGCTACTCTGCAAGTAATGAAACTGACATATCCAACGTTCGCTTCTCCTCTTCTCTACTTACTCTGCCTAGCATCAGAAGCTTTGGCCGCAGCAACCATGTCCGCTGGCTGCTCGTCCACCTGCTCTTCAGCAGGCAACAACCAAATATGCGCCAGGTCGCCACCCGTACCATCGCTTGTGGGTCTCATCACTCCCCCGTCGACACGCGCACCGCAGCCGGTTGCTCATCGCAACCCATTGCCGTTGGTGTGGTGCCACTGCTTCAAATCATGCAGAGTCATCTATCGTGTCTCAACCACAATCCTCAACCCTGGCCGAGTCTTCTACAAATGCCCGAATCATGGGGTAATAATATGTTTAAGTGTTGTTCTGCTTCTTTCAGTTGCTGATTTTTTTAATAGTTTGGTTGATGATCTTCCAATTTGATTCGTGCAGAAAAGGCAAGATTCATGTGATTTGTATTTCTGGGAAGTTGCTGATGTGGGGGAGTGCAACTACACTGATTATTTGGTTAGTCGAGGAATCCCAATACCAGCAGGTTGGGGTGTTGGACAGGTAACTGAAGGAACGGCAGAAGAGGGAGATGCAGAGCAGAAGGTTAAAGATGCAGTTCCTTTGATAATGGCCAAGCAACAGCTGCTGAATGGCCTTGACATCAATGAGGAGATGAAAGAGCTTGTGAAGATAATGGGCAAAATCGATGTGCTCTGTAGGATGATTGTCTCTTTATTTGAAGTGTATGTAGCACTTGTGATGTATTCAGTGGCTATGACATGAGCACTTTGCTGAAACTAGTAATGAATGAAACCTGTGTAGCAGGATGGGCGTAGTGTTGTGAACATATAATGATTTCTATTAATAGAAATCAGGGGGTATCCCCTTTTGCTCATAAATAAATAAATAGTAGAGGCCCTTTTGGTAATAAATAAATAAATTAGTAGAGGCCCTGTCGGGTCAGCTTCGTTCTCATTCGAAGATGTCGAGCAAAATTGCAGTCCAACATCAAACTATGTCATCAAATTCAAGTTTCACAGCCAAATATGAGTACAACTAAACAATAATGTCATCATGTTTTAGTCGTCATACAATCACCAAACACAAATCAGCGTACATAACAAGTTATGTTCTCAAAGGAAAATACTAAACAACATGTTCATCAGGTTTCAGTTGTCATAGCACACATAATTTCACGTAGTATATAAAAAATGTCTTCTGACAGGCAAATACGACAAAAGCAATGTTATCATCATCCGCAGCAGCAGCGTCAACATCTTCGCCATGTGTATCAGTCTGAATCGTAATTCCCCACGGTGTCATCTTCTTCTTCGTCCTCAACGTCCTCGAACGTTGGCTTCTTCTTGATCAACTCTTGTATGTCCATAGCACGACATGCAATCTTTTCGCCGGCGTCATTGACGTGATGGTTCTCAAAGATATTAGGAACATATGTGTTATCTTGTACATCAGGAGCAGTGTAAGCATCATCCTCTTGTGCAACTTCATTAAACTAATTCCGCTGCTCAAACCTTTGCAATACTCTCCAGTCATCGCCACGTCCAAATGTGTCTTCCAAGAAAAATATCGATGTTGCTTGATTTCCCAAAATAAAAGGCTCGTTGGTCCGGTACACCGCCTTGACATTGATGGATTTGAAATAATTATCAGCTCTGGGTTTTGCGATCCTGGAAAATAGGTTATACCGACGACACCACAACAGAACCACACAACGATGATCCTCGAAACTGGAGATATACTGCAACTGAACAATGTCTGTTATGTTAGCATACATTTCAGTTGTCTCTTTGTCATACATATCCGTGCTCATGATGGCACTGTTTTGTGTGTTCCTGCCTTCGTCTCGTGCAAGGGTGTTGTAGCGCACATCTCCAACAATGCAAGATTCATAATGTCTTACCTGAGTATCAGGACCCATTGCTAGTGAGTAAAGGGCATCATCAACTGCCTGCCCATACTCCCGCATCTTCTTAACCCATGGTTAGAAAATAGACAAGCTGATCATCTCATGTACTCAATATATTAAAAAAACGACAGTGCAATTCAAAAGCTTACATGGCTCTTGAACCATTTCGCAAATCCTACCATAACCAGTTTGTCAATGTTTCTTGGATTTTGCGGAAGTAACTCCTTTTTGTAGATGCTGCACGACATAGTGATCGCAGCAAACATCTAAATATATAAGAATGTGCTGCAAGTTTAGTAGATTACGCTGTATAAGCTGCAGTACTTAGCACTTACTTGATATAAGGTAGTATCTCAGGACAGTTATTCAACACATACCAAACCATTCTGTCCAAATCTTTAGGTTGTCTTCTTGTCGACTCTTCCCTGTAACTCGAACAGAATAATCGAAAACATTGAGCCCGGGATTGTCTTCATCCACCTCTTTGCTAAGCTGATCAGATGTTTCAATGTATTTTGAGCCGAATGTCAATGCTTCTATAGCAATGTAGGCCTCTGCAATGGAACCCTCGGGTCTAGCTATGTTCCTAACATAGCCCTTGAAAGTGCCTAGCCGCCTTTCAATAGGGTACATCCAGCCATACTGTACTGGACCTCTAAGTAGTGCCTCATTAGGTAGATGGACAACCAAATGCACCATCACATCAAAGAAGGCTGGAGGATATATCTTCTCAAGGTCGCATAGGATAGTTGGTATATTGTCTCTAAGACGCTCCAAAGCATCCATCCTGATATTTCTACTGCAGAGTTGCCTGAAGAATTGTCCCAACTCTGCAACTGCTCTGTATAAGTCAGGGCGGCCCAATCATCTAAGGATAACAGGTAAAACCGTTTGAAGTAGGACGTGGCAGTCATGAGTTTTCAACCCTTGTACCTTGTTTCCATCTGCACTGACTATCCTTTCAGGGTTGGAAGCAAATCCATGTGGGAATCTCACACGTGACCGGACCTCGCAGAATTCTTTTCTTTTTACCTTGTCCAAGACGTACACAGCTGGTGCCATATCCCGTGGTTTACCTTCATCTTGAACCTGCAAATCATGTTTGATACCCAGGTGTGTCAAATCAATCCTAGATTTTAAGGTAACTTTCCTCTTGCCTTCAATATTAAGAAGTGCGCCGATAATGCTGTCACATATATTTTTATCGATGTCCATCACATCAAGATTATGCCGCAGATCCAAATCTTTCCAATACTCCAGGTCCCACAAAGTGGACCTGCGGGTAAACAATAATCTCTCTTCTGCCCTGCCATGCTTCCTTTTCCCGCTACCATTATCAGGATGGTTTCCTGGTGTAATATGCCTGGCCTTCTCTAATTCCACTTGCAACTCATCGGTGGTGAGCCTCTTTGGCGCATCACGGTTTTCATGCTTTGCATTGAACACATGTTTTCAGTATTTTCTCGGATGCGGCTTGTCCTTGGCAAGGAAACGGCGGTGTCCAATGTAACAGATCTTGCTAAGTATTGCGTATGACAGCGGATTCCTGTCACAGCGAACACATGCATTGTAACCATGTGTCGTTCGCCCTGACATAGTGCCCATAACCGGATAATCATGGATGCACCAAATTATAACATCACACAGAAAGAAATCTACTGGTGGGCTGCTATATAGGTCTCGAGTGAGAACACCCCTCCATAGCTGTTGAAGTTCCTCCGCAAGAGGTTCCATGAACAAATCAAAATCCTTTCTAGGACTTTTTGGACCTGGGATGAGCAAGGCCATCATGTAGTTTGGTTCTTTGGTGCAGACATTTGGAGGCATGTTGTAAGGGATAACAAGCACTGGCCACATGCTATATGTGGCGCTCTCGTGGCCAAATGGGTTAAATCCATCTGAAGCTAAGCCAAGTCTAATGTTTCTCGGGTCAACAGCAAACTTTTCGTGCTTCTGATTGAAGCTTTTCCACTCACTACCATGTGATGGATGGCTCATTACATTCTGATCTCTGTACTCCTGGTTCCTAGAATGCCACAGTACATCCTCTCTTGTTTTAGCATCATGAAACAACCTCTGCAATCTTGGTGTAATTGGAAAATGTCTCAGAACATTATGAGGAATCCTCTTCACAGCATCACCATCTTTCCATCTTGATGATTTGCATTTCGGGCATTCACTTAAGTTGTCATAAACATGGATCATATCATATCCAATTCCAACAGCACGAAGGAAATTCTTCATTTTACTATAGGTGTGTGGCAGCTCAGACGCTTCTGGGAAAGCTTTGCGGAAAGCAGCCAACATCGCATCGAATGATTTGTTGGTCATCCACTCAGATGTCTTCACCTGAAGAAAGGTGACCATAGCTGAGTATGCTGATAGCTTATTTCCTGGGGTGACAGCCACGTTGCATTGTTCCAACATGCGGGCCCACCGTTTTTCTTCTGCAGGTGAAAGTTCACGAAATGCACGAGCATTTCGTAGCATTGTTTCAATGTTGGTCAAACTCAGTGGCTCCGCCACCACCTCCTCCTCCTCCTCTTCCACCTGAGCATCAGACAGATCAAGATGGTGATCTGTTGCTTCCATGTAGTCAATAACATTGATGTTCACAGCTTCATCGTGATGAACCCACCTAGTATATGTGACCGACATCCCATGCAAGTGTAGATGATTTTGCACAGTTGACTAGGGTCTTGTAACTGAATTCATACAACTGCTACACGGGCAGAGCACATCTGATTTCGGACCACCGTACTCAGCTCTAATAAAGTTCATGAAGTTTCAACCCCCTCGACATATGCAGCGGAGAATCTTCGAGTAGAAGTTATCCAAGTCCTGTCCATCTTCTAGACATACAAATTAGTTCTTCTACTAGATATTCTAGGAAAAACATATATGCTTTTTTATGAAGACCAGAAGAAAATACCTAGGTCGATGTCTAAAGCTATGGCAAGATATTTGGACGAGCAGATCTAAGTAACGAAATATATGTAAAGCTAATTCAGCAAACAGATTTGAGTGCTAAATTATGGCAGGTTGCTTCAGTAGTCAATGAGGCCGAGCACACAACCATCGAACTATCGAAGGCCATCGCAGCAACAAAGATCGAGTATAAAACGGTGTAGAGCTATTTCACCTAACAGATTGGCCACTATACCATGGCAATTGATGTCTACTACACAACCTTCTTCTTGTAGATGTGGTTGGGCCTCCAAGTGCAGAGGTTTGTAGGACAGTAGAAAATTTCCCTCAAGTGGATGACCTAAGGTTTATCAATCCGTGGGAGGCGTAGGATGAAGATGGTCTCTCTCAAACAACCCTGCAACCAAATAACAAATAGTCTCTTGTGTCCCCAACACACCCAATACAATGGTAAATTGTATAGGTGCACTAGTTCGGCGAAGATATGGTGATACAAGTGCAATATGGATGGCAGATGTTGGTTTTTGTAATCTGAAAATATAAAAACAGCAAGGTAACTAAAGATAAAAGTGAGCATAAACGGTGTTGCAATGATAGTAGACAAGGCCTAGGGTTCATACTTTCACTAGTGCAAGTTCTCTCAACAAGGATAACATAATTGTATCATATTACTAGCCCTCAAAATGCAACAAAGAGTCACTCCATAGTAACTAATAGCAGAGAACAAACGAAGAGAATATGGTAGGGTACAAAACCACCTCAAAGTTATTCTTTCTGATCGATCTATTCAATAGTCCGTAGTAACGTTCAATCTATCATAGAGTTCGTACTAGAATAACACCTTAAGACACAAATCAATCAAAACCCTAATGTCACCTAGATACTCCATTGTCACCTCAAGTATCCGTGGGCATGATTATACGATATGCATCACACAATCTCACAAACATCTATTCAACCAACACATAGAACTTCAAAGAGTGCCCAAAAGTTTCTATCGGAAAGTCAAGACTAAAACGTGTGCCAACCCCTATGCATAGATTCCCAAGGTCACGGAACCCGCAAGTTGATCACAAAACATACATCAAGTGGATCGCATGATATCCCATTGTCACCACAGATAAACACGTGCAAGACATACATCAAGTGTTCTCAAATCCTTAAAGACTCAATCCGATAAGATAACTTCAAAGGGAAAACTCAATCCATTACAAGAGAGTAGAGGGGGAGAAGCATCATAAGATCCAACTAGAATAGAAAAGCTCGCGATACATCAAGATCGTGCCATCTCACGAACACGAGAGAGAGAGAGAGAGAGAGAGAGAGAGAAAGAGATAGAGAGAGAGAGAGAGAGAGAGAGATAGAGAGATCAAACACATAGCTACTGATACATACCCTCAGCCCCGAGGGTGGACTACTCCCTCCTCGTCATGGAGAGCGCCGAGATGATGAAGATGGCCACCGGTGAGGGTTCCCCCCTCCGGCAGGGTGCCGGAACATGGTCTAAATTGGTTTTCGGTGGCTACAGAGGCTTTCGGCGGCGGAACTCCCGATCTAGGTTTCTTTCTGGAGGTTTCACTATATATAGGAGGTGTTGGAGTCGGGGCCAAGCAAAGGAAGGCTACGGGCTGTCCACGAGGGGTGGGGCACGCTCCCCCCACCCTCGTGGGCAGCCCGTGGGTCCTCTCGTCCCCCTCCGGCACTTCCTGGGCTTCTTTAGGTCCAAAAACAGCCTCCGTTGATTTTCAGGTCAATTGGGCTCCGTTTGATATTCCTTTTCTGTAAAACCCTAAAACAGGAGAAAAACAGAAACTGGCACTGGGCTCTGGGTTAATAGGTTAGTCCCAAAAATAATATAAAAGTGTATAATAAAGCCCATAAAACATCCTAGAAGGATAATATAATAGCATGGAATAATCAAAAATTATAGATACGTTGGAGACGTATCAACATCCCCAAGCTTAATTCCTGCTCGTCCTCGAGTAGGTAAATGATAAAAACATAATTTTTGATGTGGAATGCTAACCAACATAATTTTCAATGTAATTCTCTTAATTGTGGCATGAATGTTCGGATCTGAAAGATTCAAGACAAAAGTCTATATTGACATAAGAAATAATAATACTTCAAGCATACTATCAAAGCAGTCATGTCTTCTGAAAATACTATGGCTAAAGAAAGTTATCCCTACAAAATCATATAGTCTGGCTATGCTCCCTCTTCATCACACAAAATATTCATATCATGCACAACCCCGGTTTTAACCAAGCAATTGTTTTCATACTCTATTCTTTCAAACCTTTCAACTTTCACGCAATACATGGGCGTGAGCCATGGATATAGCACTATGGGTGGAATAGAGTGGTGGTTGTGAGAAGACAAAAAGGAGGAAGATAGTCTCACATCGACTAGGTGTATCAACGGTCTATGGAGATGCCCATCAGTAGATATCAATGTGAGTGAGTAGGGATTGCCATGCAACGGATGCACTAGAGCTAAAAATGTATGAAAGCTCAACAAAAGAAACTAGTGGGTGTGCATCCAACTTGCTTGCACATGAAGACCTAGGGCATTTGAGGAAGCCCATCGTTAGAATATACAAGCCAAGTTCTATAATGAAAATTCCCACTAGTATATGAAAGTGACTATACATGCGACTCTCTATCATGAAGAACATGGTGCTACTTTGAAGCAAAAGTGTGGAAAAAGTAGTAGCAAGTGTTCCTTTTTATTTCCCTTTTTTTCTTTTTTTTCTTTTTTTCCTTTTGGGCCTTTTTTTTCTTTGGCCTTTCCCTTTTTTCTATCTTTTTTTGGAGGGGCTTTCTTTATTTAGCCTTTCCTCACATGGGACAATGCTCTAATAATGATGATCATCACACTTTCATTGAATTACAACTCGATATTACAACTCGATGCTAGAACAAACTATGACTCTATATGAATGCCTCCGGCGGTGTACCGGGATGTGCAATGAATCAAGAGTGACATGTATGAAAAATTATGCATGGTGTCCTAGCCACAAATACGATGTCAACTACATGATCATGCATGACAATATGACAATATGATGCGTGTCATATGAACGGAACGGTGGAAAGTTGCATGGCAATATATCTCGGAATGGCTATGGAAATGCCATGATAGGTAGATATGGTGGCTGTTTTGAGGAATAATATGGTGGCTGTTTTGAGGAAGGATATATAGTGGGTTTACGGTACCGGCGAAAGTTGCGCGGTACAAGAGAGGCTAGCAATGGTGGAAGGGTGAGACTGCGTATAATCCATGGACTCAACATTAGTCAAGAACTCATATACTTATTGCAAAAATCTACGAGTCATCAAAACCAAGAAATCAACGCATGCTCCTAGGGGGGGACGTTGGTTGGAGTTAACCATCGCGCACCCCCGACCTCCACACAAAGGTTGACACTTTACAAATACCTCATGCTCTAACTTCGTCACATAGCGGTTCACCATATGTGCATGCTACGGGAATCACTAACCTTAACACAAGTATTTCTCAATTTCATAATAAGTCCACTAGCATGACTCTATTATCACTATCCTCATATCTCAAAACAATTATCAAGCATCCAACATCTCATTATATTCAATGCATTTAGTGTGATTTTTTTACTACATTGATATTGGATGTCTATCATATGAAGACTAGTTTTATAGCCTAAACACATTACCATGCTGTTTTAATAGACTCTCAAATAGATATAAGTGAAGCATGAGAGTTCAACAATTTCTACAAAATATAATCACCACCGTGCTCTAAAAGATATAAGTGAAGCACTAGAGCAAAAGCTATTCAACTCAAAAGATATAACTGAAGCACATAAAGTGTTCTATCAATTCCTAGGCCATATTTAACTCTCTCAAATAGGTGTGTCCAACAAGGATAATTGTGGCAAAGTAAAAAAGCAAAGACTCAAATTATACAAGACGCTCCAAGTAAAACACATATCATTTGGTGAATAAAAATATAGCTCCAAGTATAGTTACCGATGGATGAAGACGAAAGAGGGGATGCCTTCCCTAGGCATCCCCAAGCTTAGGCTTTTGATTGTCCTTGAATTTTACTTGGGGTGCCATGGGCATCCCCAAGTTTAGGCCCTTGCTACTCTTTGTTCCATAGTCCATCAAAGCAATACTCAAAACTTGAAAACTTCACAACACAAAACTTAGACAAATATTCTCGTGAGCTCCGTTAGTATAAGAAAGCAAACCACTACTCAAAGGTACTGCAATGAATTCATTATTTGTTTATATTGGTGCTAAACCTACTGTATTCCAACTTCTCTATGGTTCACACTTGCCAATACTACTCATAGATGCATTGAAATAAGCAAACAACACACGGAAAACAGAATCTGTCAAAAACAGAATAGTGTAGTAATCTGCAGATTTCGCATACTTCTGTAACTCCAAAAAATTCAAACTAAATTGGTAAACGTGAGGAATTTGTCTATTAATCATCTGGAAAAAATAATCAACTAAATAGCATGCTCTTGTAAAATCTGATGACCATTCTAGCGAGCGCTAACGATTCTGTTTTTCACAGCAAGATCATATAAACTTCACACAAGTCTTCCCATAGGTTCTAATTGGCACAAACACTAATTAAAACACAAAACTACAACTAAACACAATCTAGATGCAATATTTATTCATAAACAGAAGCAAAAAAAAGAAACTAAAATAAAGTTGGGTTGCCTCCCAGCAAGCGCTATCGTTTAAAGCCCCTAGCTAGGCACAATGATTTCAATGATGCTCGCATAAAAGATAAGAACTGAAACATAAGGAGAGCATCATGAAGAATATGACTAGCACATTTAAGTCTAACCCACTTCCTATACATAAGGATTTTGTGAGCAAACAACTTATGGGGACAATAATCAACTAGCATAGGAAGGCAAAATAAGCATAACTTCAAAACTTTAAGCACATAGAGAGGAAACTTGATATTATTGCAACTCCTACAAGCATATGTTCCTCCCTCATAATAATTTTCAGTATCATCATGAATGAATTCAACAATATAACCAGCACATAAAGCATTCTTTTCATGATCTACTTGCATAGAAATTTTACTACTCTCCACACAAGCAAATTCATTCTCATCAATAGTAGTGGGAGCAAACTCAACAAAATAACTATCATGTGAAGCATAATCCAATTGAAAGTTAAAATCACGATGACAGGTTTCATGGTTATCTTTATTCTTTATAGCATATGTGTCATCACAATAATCATCATAGATAGGAGGCATGCTTTCATCGTAATTTGCTCATCAAAACTTGGGGGACTAAACATATCATCTTCATCAAACTTAGCATCCCCAAGCTTGTGGTTTTGCATATAATTAGCATCATGGGTATTCAAAGAATTCATACTAACAACATTGCAATCATGGTCATCATTCACATATTTTATGCCAAGCATTCTATGTAATTCTTCTTCTAGTACTTGAGCACAGTTTTCCTTCCCATCATTTTCATGAAAGAAATTAAAGAGATGAAGCATATGAGGTAACCTCGGTTCCATTTTTTTGTAGTTTTCTTTTATAAACTAAACTAGTGATAAAACAAGAAACTAAAAGATTCGATTGCAAGATCTAAAGATATACCTTCAAGCACTAACCTCTCCAGCAACGGCGCCAGAAAAGAGCTTGATGTCTCCTACACAACCTTCTTCTTGTAGACGTTGTTGGGCCTCCAAGTGCAGAGGTTTGTAGGACAGTAGAAAATTTCCCTCAAGTGGATGACCTAAGGTTTATCAATCTGTGGGAGGCATAGGATGAAGATGGTCTCTCTCAAACAACCCAGCAACCAAATAACAAATAGTCTCTTGTGTCCCCAACACACCCAATACAGTGGTAAATTGTATAGGTGCACTAGTTCGGCGAAGATATGGTGATACAAGTGCAATATGGATGGCAGATGTTGGTTTTCGTAATCTGAAAATATAAAAACAGCAAGGTAACTAAAGATAAAAGTGAGCATAAACGGTGTTGCAATGATAGTAGATAAGGCCTAGGGTTCATACTTCCACTAGTGCAAGTTCTCTCAACAAGGATAACATAATTGGATCATATTACTAGCCCTCAACATGCAACAAAGAGTCACTCCAAAGTAACTAATAGCGGAGATCAAACGAAGAGATTATGGTAGGGTACAAAACCACCTCAAAGTTATTCTTTCTGATCGATCTATTCAATAGTCCGTAGTAACGTTCAATCTATCATAGAGTTCGTACTAGAATAACACCTTAAGACACAAATCAATCAAAACCCTAATGTCACCTAGATACTCCATTGTCACCTCAATTATCCGTGGGCATGATTATACGATATGCATCACACAATCTCAGAAACATCTATTCAACCAACACATAGAACTTCAAAGAGTGCCCCAAAGTTTCTACGGAAAAGTCAAGACGAAAACGTGTGCCAACCCCTATGCATAGATTTCCAAGGTCACGGAACCCGCAAGTTGATCACCAAAACATACATCAAGTGGATCACATGATATCCCATTGTCACCACAGATAAACACGTGCAAGACATACATGAAGTGTTCTCAAATCCTTAAAGACTCAATCTGATAAGATAACTTCAAAGGGAAAACTCAATCCATTACAAGAGAGTGGAGGGGGAGAAGCATCATAAGATCCAACTAGAATAGCAAAGCTCACGATACATCAAGATCGTGCCATCTCAAGAACACGAGAGAGAGAGAGAGAGAGAGAGAGAGAGAGAGAGAGAGAGAGAGAGAGAGATCAAACACATAGCTACTCATACATACCCTCAGCCCCGAGGGTGGACTACTCCCTCCTCGTCATGGAGAGCACCGAGATGATGAAGATGGCCACCGGTGAAGGTTCCCCCCCCCTCCGGTAGGGTGCCATAACAGGGTCTAGATTGGTTTTCAATGGCTACAGAGGCTTTCGGCGGCGGAACTCCCGATCTAGGTTTCTTTCTGGAGGTTTCAGTATATATAGGAGGTGTTGGAGTCGGGGCCAAGCAAAGGGGGGCTATAGGCTATCCACTAGGGGGGCACGCGCCCCCACCCTCGTGGGCAGCCCGTGGGTCCTCTCGTCCCCCTCCGGCACTTCCTGGGCTTCTTAAGGTCCAAAAACAGCCTCCATTGATTTTCAGGTCAATTGGGCTCCGTTTGATATTCCTTTTCTGTAAAACCCTAAAACAGGAGAAAAACAGAAACTGGCACTGGGCTCTGGGTTAATAGGTTAGTCCTAAAAATAATATAAAAGTGTATAATAAAGCCCATAAAACATCCTAGAAGGATAATATAATAGCGTGGAACAATCAAAAATTATAGGTACGTTGGAGACGTATCAGCAATCTACGTCACAATAAATATATGGCTGGATATTTTAGCAACTAATCGGCCTTGGCATGCCATCTCAGCTAAGCAGATTGAGTGCAGAAAAAGGCAAGGAAGCTTCTTATGCAGAGCATATTGACTGTAGACTACTTCGCCAAACATTGAGATTAACAATGTCTATCAGCTAACATTCAGCGCTACACCGACATGCACGGGACCTCAGTCTAGAATGCGCGTACCGTGGGAGAAGCTGAACGATGTGCGTCTCCACACAAACGTCGCCAGCGGTGGCGGCGCTGACCGTCGTGCGCCTCCACAAGAACGTCGCCAGCGGTGGCGGCTCGGCTAGAGAACGGCAGTCTACGAGAGCGTACTGTGGGAGCGAGAGGATCGCCGTGCGTCCCCTCGACAAACCGCGGCGCCGATGTATCGGCGTGGCGGGGACGGCGGCTTTGGCGGAGCGAATGGAGTGGAGGGGGGCGAGGGGGAGGG
>LR738713.1:616311488-616338333 GCA_902687465.1 Secale cereale
GGCTAGTTGGCCGAGGGCGGTTAAATCTAGGATTTGGGGGAACTTTTGGGTGGGGGAGGATTTTCACGCAGTGGGCGGGGGGAGTTTGGTGCATTGGTGACCCTCAAGTGTAGGGGGTCTATTGTAGTCCTTTCGATAAGTAAGAGTGTCAAACCCAACGAGGAGCAGAAGGAAATGATAGGTAGTTTTCAGTAAGGTATTTTCTGCAAGCACTGAAATTATAGGTGACAGATAGTTTTGTGATAAGGTAATTGGTAGCAAGTGACAAAAGGTAAAAGTAAATAAGATGCAGCAAGGTGGCCCAATCCTTTTTGTAGCAAAGGAAAAGCCTGGACAAACTCTTATATAAAGGAAAGCGCTCCCGAGGACACATGGGAATTATCGTCAAGCTAATTTTCATCACGATCATCTGATTCGCGTTCGGTACTTTGATAATTTGTTATGTGGGTGGACCGGTTCTTGGGTTCTATCCTTACTTGGACAAGCATCCCACTTATGATTAACCTCTAATGCAAGCATCCACAACTACAAAAGAAGTATTAAGGTAAACCTAACCATAGCATGAAACTAGTGGATCCAAATCAGCCCCTTACGAAGCAACGCATAAACTAGGGTTTAAGCTTCTAGCACTCTAGCAACCCATCATCTACTTATTACTTCCCAATGCCTTCCTCTAGGCCCAAAATATGGTGAAGTGTCATGTAGTCGACGTTCACATGACACCACTAGAGGAGAGACAATATACATCTCATCAAAATATCGAACGAATACCAAATTCGCATGACTACTAATAGCGGGACTTCTCCCATGTCCTCAGGAACAAAAGTAACTACTCACAAGACATAATATGGTTCATGATCAGAGGGGTATTAATATGCATAATGGATCTGAACATATGATCTTCCACCAAGTAAACCAACTAGCATCAACTACAAGGAGTAATCAACACTACTAGCAACCCACAGGTACCAATCTGAGGTTTGGGTACAAAGATTGGATACAAGAGATGAACTAGGGTTTGAGAGGAGATGGTGTCGTGGTTCTAAGTCTGACAGTAAGGGTAGGGGGTACGAATGGAGAGGCAAGGCCCTAGCTATGGTGATGTTGTACACAAGGTGTTTTCGAGTTCAGGCCCTTCTCGGAGGAAGTAATAGCCCTACGTCTCGGTACCCGGAGGCTTGGTCGACTGATATGTGTATATGTGTGTTACAGAGGTGCGAACCCTTGTTCTGGAGGAGGGGGGTGGCTTATATAGTGCGCCAGGACCCCAGCCATGCTCCACGTTACCAAGGGTTTAATGTACATTAAGGCAGGCGTTACTGGTAACGCCTGCAGTAAAGGATAATTATGGTGTTTACTACAGTGAGTAAATACAGGACCGTTGCTGTCCCAAGTGGCGTTTGACCTTCGGAGGTCGAGTGCCCTGGATTGGTCGAGTGGGGTTGAGTCGCCTTGCGGATGGGGCTCAGTCGAGTGGGGTGTCTTCTTGGACCGTCTCAGTCGACTGTCACCACTGCCATAAGTTTTGTCTTTTGATCTTCTAGGGTAGTGACCTTGGGTGGGGTACCTTGGACCGACTTGTGACCCTACCCTAGGTCTGTAACCTCGTCAGTAGCCCCCGAATGGATTGAGGCTTGAGCAAGAGGATGCTGAGGGAAGCTCTGGTTCTGGTTCGACGTCCCTGGGGTAGATTGTCTCGGAGCTTGTGACTTGGGCAGGCTCCCTCAGTTGTGCCTTGGTCGCCTTGATCGATTCTGAAGCCGTCGAGTGAGTTAGTTGCTTCTTGTGTCGACTGGACTTCTTGCGTCGACTAGACTTCGCGCCAAGCGTCGGGTGCTGCAAGCGCGTGCCGTTTTCGACGGGATTGGTTGCCCATCGACCGCCGGATTCGGCAGGGTTTTCGAAATTTGGGGAAGCGCGCGGGGCGGGACGTGCCGCAGCAATCGGAGGGATGCGCTTGAAACACCTCGATCCTCGCGCCTCCTTTTTTGCCACGTATCGCGCCAGCGTCTATTACGGAATTTGATAAGATTGCTCGGGGCCACCGGTCAGCCACTCGACCGGGCTGCTATAAGAGCGCGCCGTGCCCATATCGGGGGGCACTGTGCGCCCAATCTTGCCCCTTTCGCCTCTGCTTCTCCGCTGCGCTCTTGCTTCTCCGCTGCGCCCCTGTTTCTTCTTGCCTCTCTCCACAGCGACTGCCGGCGTGCGAGCCATGGGCAAGGACAAGACCGCGGCCATGGAGCGCTCGAAGAAGGCGGCGTCGGGGAAGGGGAGGCGATCTGGCCGGAGTGGTTCGTCGTCAAGGTCCGGACTCCCAGCTGGATGGATCCAGGGAGATTGGATCCGGTCCACCGTCATGGTGGAGGATCTGGAGGAGCTGGAGGAGGAAGGGTTGATCGCCTGCGGCTCCTGGCGGGCGCTGGGGGGAGAACTCGAGCCCCGGCCTCGGGAGGGTGAGTGCGTCCTCCACGCTACCCACGTCGACCGAGGTTTTTCTATGCCCCCACATCCTTTCTTCCGTGCGTTCTTGATCTTCTTTGGTGCCCAGTTGCACTATTTCACGCCCAACTCCATCGCCTTCCTCTCTGCCTTTGTTTCTATGTGCGAGAACTTCCTCGGTTGCCGATGTTCAAACACATCTTCACCTGCCGCTCGCAAACCGTTAAGAGGGTGAACCCGAGTGACGGCAAGACGCAAGTCCTCCAGGCGTGCGGCGGGCTTAGGATCTAGCTTAGAAATAGGAGCGCCTTTCCCCCCTTGATCTTTCCGGAGTCGATTCGGGGCTGGCAGTCAACCTGGTTTTACTAAAAGGACAGTCCGACTCCGGGTCAGTCGACTGGTCTTCCTCCATTCACTCTAGGTCGAGCCATCCCACCTCCTCGATGATAGTGGGTAAGGCCGAGAGGGCTGAGGTGGACATGTTGGTCGAGCGGATCGTCCAGTTAGTCCGCGAGGGGGTCACGGGGATGGATCTTTTTGAGGCATATCTCACACGGAGGATCCAGCCACTCCAAGCCCGGGACCACCCGATGTGGTTGTATTCGGGCACTGACGACTCGTCGCGGGTCCACCCGGAGGCGGCCGACCCGAAGTACGTGGTGCAGTGCTTGAAGTGCATCACTGGGAATAAAGACAACCCTAGGGGATCTGGGAGGGTCATCTCGTTCGATGCTGACCATCTTCCCGACAAGGTTAGTCTTCTGCTTCCGAGTGACATTTCTGTCGTCTGGCTTGCAATTCGCTATTGATGGATCCGACTGATTTTTGGTCAAACTTATCTCTTTGCAGATCTACACAGAGATGTATTCGCTGCCCAACGGGGACTTGGTCTAGGAGGGTGAAGAGGGCATGGGCGCCGCCGCCGAGTGGAAGTCGGAGGAGGAGACCGAGGAGAGCGAGGACTACAGCAGCGGGGAGGAGGTCGAGTCACCACCCCGTGATGAGCGTCGATCCAAGGAGAAGTACGACCCAGGGGCCGCACGTTTTCAAGCGGGTCCCTCGGGCTCTCGGACGCCCAAGCGTACTCGCATGGCCACTCCTGACCCTGCCGAGAAGATGCCCAAGCAGCCCAAGGTCACCACCACCAATCCCCGGAAGGCCTTGCCCAGGATCAAGGTGGATGTACCCATCGCCTCCACGTAAGTGCCTCTTGGTCTTGTTTCTTTCTGTTTCTTGGAGGTCGACTGTGACTTCTGTCGACTCATCTGCTGAGTGAATTTTTCAGAGCTGCCGCTTCCACGACCTCGATGGACATCGACCGGGGTCGAGACGACGAGGAGACCGCGGACGCCGCGACATCCCGCGCAGGTGTGTGCCTTATGAAGTCTGTCTTATTCTTATTTTCTTTCGCGGGCGACGGTCGACTGAACTTAGTTCGCTGCTTGACTCGAAGTGCCACGCCTCGTCATAGAGCTTCCGGATGATGATGAAGACGAGGAGCGGTTGGGAGGGGACTATCGGCGCGCAGGGAAGAAGGGTCGGAAGACGCCTTCTGGCTCGGAGGCCCAGCGACGGGAGGATGCGGCCCGAGCCAACGGTCTCCTTCACCGTCCCTGTGTCGACCGTGCGTGCCATCGACCCATCGCCTGTGCCGATCGTCGACCCAGCGCAAGCTCCAGTCGCCGACCCAACACCAACTCCAGCCGTCGACTCAGTGCCAGTTCGTGCCGTAGACCGAGCGCCTGTACCTACCGTCGACTCTACGCCCGCTACTTCGTCAGTTCTCTTCTCTTCCTACCGCCTCCCGGAGGATCCTCTGAGGGCGGCTCAAGAAGCCGTTCGCCAGGCGGAGGTGATGATGGAGAGGACGAAGGCGGCATATGAGGCCAGCATGGCGGCTTATGATGCCAGCTCTGCTCTTCGGGCCAATGTCCAGGTACGTTGTCTTTATTGAAGTAGTCTTTGGTTTTGAGAGAGTTTGCTATTTTGTTTCGTGAGACATCACACCCACTGGGTGTTCTCCTTTTTTTTGAACTCGCGCTGGACTGATCTCACCCGAGTGAAACTAGTGGGGGCACGCTCAGTGCACCCACTGGGTGTAGTCCCCGAGACCGTGGTCGACTGCTGGCGGTCGGCCATGGTCTTATTATAGAACTTTTCCTCCTTGCTGTTGTGTGTGTTTTTTTTGAGCTCGCGCCGAACTGATCTCGGCCGAGTGAAACCAATGGGTGTAGTCCCCGAGACTGCGGTTGAGTATTTTGTCTCGATTGTAGTCTTATAGTCTTGCTTTGTTGTGTTGATGCAGAAATCTTGTGAGTTTGGGGCCAAGTTTGCAGACCTTGAGAAGAAGCAAATCCAGCTTAACCTCAACTTGTAGTTAGCTCGGGACCACCTAAAGAAGACGCAAGATGATGCGGCTGGTAACTGACCCCGATCTTTTGTTGACTTACTTTTTGATAGATGTGCCTTGTGTTCCTTCATGTTCATCTGTCCAGTGGCGGCTTTGGTAGGTCAACTGAAGGCGGCCTTGGAGCAGAAGGATCTTGACCTGGCAGCGGCGCAGCAGGCGGCTCAAGAGAAGGCAGAACTGGCGACGTAGAAGTTGGCTTCCGTGGGTGCGCTTGAGGCGGAGATCATCAGACTGAGAGGCTCGCTCGACGCGGCCAATCAAGAGGTGACTCAGCTGAAGAATTCCAAGTCTGTCCTGAACGACAAGTATGAGGCTCTCTTTCGGAAGAGGGTTGATCTTGAGGCGTATCTGTGCGACATCACCAAGAAATGGTACCTCGTGCTCGAAGGTATGCCTCCTTCGGCTTGGTTAAAGTCGGATCGGTCGACCCATATCTTATCGGTTGACTCGACTTGCTGTTTTTGCCGCAGAGTTTTGTCGTAATTTTGAAGAGGAGACTGGACGGGTCGAGCCTGGCTTCGACCCAACCAACTCCATCGTGAAGGACGAGGTATCCATGAACATACTGAGGCTGGAGTCCCACCTCACTGCGACCATGGATTATCTGGGACGACTAAAGGCAGTGATGGCCCGAATCGACGCTGCGCTCTGGAGGGGGATCGTGCAAGAGAACGACCTCGAGTCCTTGATGACTCGACTCAATGAGGTCCCCAGCCGAGTGCAGGAGTGGAAGAAGTCGGCAGCCCGGGGAGGAGCCCACGTGGCGCTGTCCTTGGTCCGTGTGCACTGCAGGGAGGTGAAGGAGAGGAAGCTTGCGGTGCTGAAGGTTGCAAACACGAAGGAGCTCCAATTCCAGTCGTTTATGGAGACTTTCCTGGAAGCCGCCACTCGCATCGCCGACGGGATTGACCTGGACGAATTCGTCGCACCTGCGAGCCCGCCCCCTCCCGAGGAATGACTTTGAAACTTTAATCTCATTTGCCGCGGAATGCCGCGTGGATTTGTAATCGTTAAACTCTGGCGAGCCTGTGGCCCAAGTACTCTTGCCCGAATCTTGCGGGGCTTTTATCTTATTTTGATCCTTCGGTTTGCCACTCTTCTTTGATTGCTTGAATCTTTGAGTCGACGTCTGCAGCCAAGTCTCCGAGTAAGAGGGCCGCTCCTCACTCGGAGTAGACATTTATAACTTAGGCAATTCCAAGCTACGTTGTATTTGTCGCGGAGCTCGGAAGGCAGAGCCACTTTATACTTGTAGCGTAGCTCGGAGGACCGCAACTAAGCCCCCGAGTGAGAGGGTTGCTCTTCACTCGGAGTAGATGTTTGTAACTTAGGCGAATCACGGGGTTGCAGCTAAGCCTTCGAGCGAGAGGGTTGCTCTTCACTCGGAGTGGATGTTTATAACTTAGGCGATTCCAAGCTATGTTGTATTTATGGCGGAGCTCGGAACGCAGAGCCACTTTATACTTATAGCGTAGCTCGGAGGACCGCAGCTAAGCCCCCGAGTGAGAGGGTTGCTCTTCACTCGGAGTAGATGTTTATTACTTAGGCGATTCCAAGCTACGTTGTATTTGTGGCGGAGCTCGGAAGGCAGAGCCACTTTATACTTATAGCATAGCTCGGAGGACCGCAGCTAAGCCCCCGAGTGAGAGGGTTGCTCTTCACTCGGAGTAGATGTTTATAACTTAGGCGATTCCAAGCTACGTTGTATTTGTGGCGGAGCTCGGAAGGCAGAGCCACTTTATACTTGTAGCATAGCTCGGAGAACTGCAGCTAAGCCCCCGAGTGAGAGGGTTGCTCTTCACTCAGAGTAAATGTTTGTAACTTAGGCGAGTCACGGGGTCGCAGCTAAGCCTCCGAGCGAGAGGGTTGCTTTTCACTCGGAGTGGATGTTTATAACTTAGGCGATTCCAAGCTATGTTGTATTTGTGGCGGAGCTCGGAAGACCGAGCCGCTTTATACTTGTAGCGTAGCTCGGAGGACCGCGGCTAAGCCCCCGAGTGAGAGGGTTGCTCTTCACTCGGAGTAAATGTTTGTAACTTAGGCAAGTCACAGGGTCACAGCTAAGCCCCCGAGTGAGAGGGTTGCTCTTCACTCGGAGTGGATGTTTATAACTTAGACGATTCCAAGCTATGTTGTATTTGTGGCGGAGCTCGGAAGAACGAACCGCTTTATACCTGTAGCGTAGCTCGGAGGACCGCAGCTAAGCCCTCGAGTGAGAGGGTTGCTCTTCACTCGGAGGAAATGTTTGTAACTTAGGCGAGTCACGGGGTCGCAGCTAAGCCCCCGAGTGAGAGGGTCGCTCTTCACTCGGAGTAGATGTTTGTAACTTAGGCGGCTCTGAGGTACGTTGTATTTGTGGCGAAGCTCGGGAGACAGAGCCACTTCATACTTGTAACGTAGCTCAGAGGACCGCAGCTAAGCACCCACTGGGGGATTTTGAAGACCAATTTTTTTAGAGGACATCAATCGTTAAAGGATCATTGCTAACTTGTCTTTGAAACAAATTGGGAAATCTTTATTACAACTCGACCGTCGAGTGTCTCAAGTGTAAAAGCGGTGGAGCAGGTCCGCATTCCACGAACGAGGTTCGTCTTTCTTCTTGGCTACATTTTAGAGGTGGTACGCTCCGTTGTGCAGTACCTTGGTGACGATGAACGGGCCTTCCGAGGCCGGAGCGAGCTTGTGTGGACGTTTCTGATGCACTCGAAGGACCAGGTCTCCTTCCTGGAATGCTCGGCTTCTTACGTTGCGAGCATGGAATCGACGCAGGTCCTGTTGATAGATGGTCGACCGGATCAGGGCCATCTCTCTTTCCTCTTCCAAAAGGTCGACTGCATCCTGACGAGCCTGCTCTGCCTCGGCTTCGGAGAAGAGTTCCACTCTGGGGGCGTTGTGTAAGAAGTCGCTCGGCAACACAGCTTCGGCTCCATAGACCAAGAAGAAAGGGGTACGGCCAGTCGACCGGTTTGGAGTTGTCCTCAGACCCCATAGGACAGATGGCAGTTCAGTTACACAAGCCCCGGCGGCATGCTTAAGATCGCGCATGAGCCGCGGCTTTAGGCCTTGGATAATCAAACCATTTGCTCTTTCTACTTGTCCATTTGACTGCGGATGTGCCACAGAGGCGTAGTCGACTCGTGTTCCTTGGGAAGCGCAGAAAGCTCTGAATTCATCCGAGTCAAAGTTGGAGCCATTGTTTGTGATGATGTTGTGGGGGACTCCATATGTGAATATCAATTCCCTGATGAAGCTGATGGCGGTGCTTGACTCGAAGTTCTTGATGGGCTTGGACTCGATCCACTTGGTGAACTTGTCAACCGCCACCAGAAGGTGAGTGAATCCGCTTCTGCCTGTTCTGAAGGGGCCGACCATGTCCAAGCCCCAAACAGCAAAGGGCCAGACTAGCGGAATGGTATTCAGAGCGGACGCTGGTTTCTGGGACATGTTGGAGTAGAACTGGCAACCAGCGCATTTGTCCACAATATCCTTGGCCATCTCGTTGGCGCGGGGCCAGTAAAACCCGGCTCGGTATGCTTTGGCCACGATAGTCCGAGAGGAGGCATGGTGGCCGCAGGTTCCTGAGTGGATTTCATCCAAGATCAGTCGACCTTCCTCTGGATCGACGCAGCGCTGGGCGACTCCGGTGACGCTTTCTCTGTAGAGCTGACCCTGGATGACTGTGAACGCCTTGGATCGGCGGACGATCTGGCGTGCTTCTTCTTCATCTTCTGGAAGTTCTTGCCTGAGCAGATATGATATATATGGCACAGTCCAGTCCGGCGTAATCACTAGGACCTCCATGATCAAGTCGACCACGGCAGGCACTTCGACCTCAGTCAGATCTGACGCGCTGACTGGCTGCGGGGGCTCTTCCATGAAGGGGTCTTCTTTGACAGAGGGGGTGTGCAGATGCTCTAGGAACACATTCTTGGGTATAGGCCTCCGAGTCGACCCGATTTTTGCGAGGTCATCGGCTAGCTGATTCTTTGCTCTGGGCACATGATGGAGCTCTAAGCCTTCGAACTTCTTTTCAAGCTTCCGCACTGCACTGCAATAACTGGTCATTGCCGGGCTCCTGACGTCCCATTCTTTCATCACTTGATTCACTACCAGGTCGGAGTCGCCGTAGACCATCAGGCGACGGACGCCGAGTGAGATGGCCATACGCAACCCATACAAAAGTGCTTCGTATTCGGCCTCGTTGTTTCATGAATTGAAATGGATCTGAAGGACGTAGCTGAGCTTGTCGCCCCTGGGAGAGACCAGGACCACGCCTGCGCCGGATCCGTTCAGCATCTTGGACCCATCGAAGAACATAGTCCAATGGTCCAACTTGACTTGAGTCGGCAGCTCTTGTTCTATCCACTCAGCCACAAAATCCGCTATGGCCTGAGACTTGATGGATTTCTTTGCCTCAAACTTGATATCTAACGGAAGAAGTTCAATCGCCCATTTTGCTCGACCGGTTGCATCTCGGTTGTTTAGGATCTCTGACAGCGGGGCGTCGCTGACGACTGAGATTGAATGGTCCAAAAAGTAATGGGCAACCTTTTTTGCAGTCAAGTAATTCCCGTACACAAGCTTTTGGTAATGTGGATACCTTTCCTTGGAGGGAGTCAAAACTTCGGATATGTAATAGACCGGGCGTTGGACCTTGTATGCCTTGCCCTCTTCTTCCCGCTCGACCGTGAGTACAGTACTGACGACTTGTCCGGTGGCAGAAATACACAGCAGAAGAGGCCCTCCGCTGACTGGGGTAGCGAGCACCGGCTGGGAGGACAGCAGGGCTTTGAGCTCTTCAAACGCTGCTTTGGCTTTGGGATTCCACTCGAACTTGTCGGATTTCTTCATGAGTCGGTAGAGAGGCAGTGCCTTCTCACCAAGACGAGAAATGAATCGACTCAACGTAGCCAAGCAACCAGTAAGCTTCTGGACGTCGCGTATACGCTCGGGGCTTTCATTCGGAGGATGGTGCTGACCTTCTCTGGGTTGGCGTCGATTCCCCGTTCGGAAATGAGAAAACCGAGCTACTTGCCGCCAGGAACTCCAAATGTACACTTTGACGGGTTGAGCTTGATATCATAGCTTCTTAGACTTGCGAATGTCTCAGCGAGGTCAGTCAGCAGGTCGGAACCTTTCTGTGACTTGACCACAATGTCATCCATGTATTCCTCGACGTTCCGATTGATTTGCTTTATCAAGCACTTCTGGATCATGCGCATGAAGGTAGCGCCAGCATTTTTGAGGCCGAAAGGCATGGTGACGTAACAAAAACACCCGAAGGGGGTGATGAAAGCTGTCTTGATCTCGTTGGGCCCGAACAGACGGATCTGATGGTACCCGGAATACGCGTCCAAAAAGGACAAACGTTCACATCCCGCATTCCAGTCGACTCTCTGGTCAATGCGGGGAAGAGGAAAATGATCTTTCGGGCAGGCCCGATTGATGTGCTTGAAATCGATGCACATGCGGAGAGACTTGTCCTTCTTGGGGACCATGATGACGTTGGAGAGCCACTCGGAGTGGTATATCTCGCGGATAAACTCTGCTGCCAGGAGTCGAGCCACTTCTTCGCCAATTTCCTTTCGCTTCTCCGCAGCGGATCGACAGAGATGTTCCTTCACATGTTTCACTTTAGGGTCGACTCGCAAATGGTGCTCAGCCAGTCCCCTAGGTACACCCGGCATGTCAGATGGTTTCCATGCAAAGATGTCCCAGTTCTCACGGAGGAACTGGACGAGCGCTTCTTCCTATTTGCTGTCGAGTGTGGTGGAGATGTGGGTCGGCGCTGTGTTGGGGTCGGTGGGGTGGATGTGCACAGGTTTCGTGTCCCCGGCCGACTGGAAAGCTGATTCAGAAGCCGGCTTCTTCGCCCTTAGCAGGTCACTCGGATCCACTCTCTTTTGGTACTCCTCCATCTCTACTGCTGCCATTTGCTCGTCGTCGATCTTCGAGCCTTTCTGGAAGCATTCTTCCGCTTTCTGACGGTTCCCAGTGACGGTTATGACGTCGTTGGGTACCGACATCTTAAGCTTGAGGTAGACGTAACATGGTCGAGCCATGAACCTGGCGTAGGCGGGCCTACCCAGGATGGCGTGATAGGCGCTGTTGAAGTCCACCACTTCAAACGTCAGCTTCTCCTTTCGGTAGTTCTTCGACTCACCAAAGACTATGTCGAGTGAGATCTGGCCAAGTGAGTCGGCTTTCTTCCCGGGGATTACCCCGTGGAACCTCATGTTACTTTCCCTCAGCTTGGACATCGGAATGCCCATATCCCGCAGGGTTGCTGCATACAAGATATTCAAGCCACTGCCTCCATCCATCAGAACTCTGGTCAGGCGTGTGCCTTCGATAACTGGGTCGACCACCAGTGCCTGCCGACCATGGGTGGCAATGTGCGCTGGGTGATCGGACTAGTCAAATGTGATGGGGGTCTTTGACCATTTCAAAAACGTGGGGGTCGCCGGGGCAACCATGTTTACTTCTCTGTTGATGATTTTCAGTCGACTTTTGCTCTCGACGTCCATGAAAATCACCAAAGTGGAGTTGACACGGGGGTATCCTCCGTCCCCTTCCTTGTCTTCGGACTCTTCAGATTCCTTCTCTTTCTCAGTCGACTGATCTTTCTGGAAACTCTGGATCAAGAGTCGACACTGTCGAGTGGTGTGCTTGGGGTACACCAGGTTACCCTCTTCATCTTTCTTCGTGTGTATGGGGCACGGCTGGTCGAGCATATCATCCCCAGCCTGACCCTTTTCTTTCTTGGGGGCCCAGGAGCCTTTTGGCTTCCCTTTGCCCTTTCCTTGATTAACCACCGCAGCCTCTCCCTGAGCGGCTGGGTCGGCTTTGCGCTTGTTCTTTCGATTGGAATTCTGGTTGTCCTGCCCGACTGGTTTCTTGCCACTGCGGAGCCGATCGGCCTCCTCACCATTGGCATACCGACTGGCAATCTCCATCATCCCCGACAGGGACATGTCGCCTGTTCGGCCAAACTTCAGATTCAACTCTCGGTTACGCACGCCTTCCTTGAAAGCGCACACCGCCTGGTGCTCAGACACGTTCTCCACCGTGTGATGCAAAGTGGTCCATCGCTGAATGTAGTCTCTCAAAGTTTCATTCGGCTTCTGCGCGTAGTGTTGAAGTTCTGCGAGTCCAGCAGGTCGCTTGCAGGTGCCTTTCAAGGTCTGAATGAAAACCCGAGCGAGCTCTTCCCAACTGTATATACTCCTGGGGGCCAACTGATTGAGCCACGCCCAAGCAAAGCCTCCCAACATCAAGGGAAGGTGCTTCATGGCCACGTCGTCGTTGCCGCCTCCGATCTGTACGGCCACTCGGTAATCTTCCAGCCAAGTGTCCGGCTTCGACTCACCGGTGAACTTGCTTACTCCTGCCGCCAGCCTGAAGTTCGGGGGGATCTCTGCGGCTCTGATAGCAGTATAGAAACATTCATGCCCAGAGGCTGGCGCTCGGCTGCAACTTGGTTGGTCTCCGCCTCGCTCTTCTCTGGACGCCCGGTTACGGTCAACTCGACCTTGCACAAGGATAGACCTTGCATCGAAACCTGGCCGCCGGGGATCTGGGGGAATCCTCTGCTCGTCATCTCGCAGGCGCCTGCCCACGTGTCGCTGAGGCGAGTGTGACCCACTTCCCGGAGGAGGGGTAGGTAATCGACGGCGGTCGTAGCGTCCGTGCCGACGGTCGAGTGGATCGTCGTTCCGATCCAGATGCCGGTCTTGCCGCGGGCCACGTTCCTCATGCCTTGGGGGCGATCTTGGACTGTGGGCCGACCATACGGTGTCTGCAGCCACCGATCTGCTGTGAATCCTGTTGCGCGACTGAGAAACAGCCGCGTTTTGTTCTTCAACCGTTCGGAGCAAATCTCGGATCTGCTGAAGACTTCTCCCAGCTTCCGACTGGGAGGGTTGAATCGACTCCGCGATACGAGCCGCAGCTTCGAGGTTTTGGACTGGCGTGCGGAACACCTGAGTCTCGCGCTGACGCGATTGCCGCGGTCGTCGACTGGACTTGGGGACCAGTCGGCGGGCCTGCTCGTCGAGTGAGCGTTGGATGTTTTCTAAGCGCGCGCGCTCGGCCAAGGTGGCCAAGCGCGTGGCTTCGAGGGCCAAATCCTCTGGGGAATCTCCCACGATGGGAGTGAAGAGTGCATCTCCATTGCGGCGACAAAGCTCAGCCCTTTGCTCGGAGGTGAGGGGCTGAGGGATGTAACCGTCGTTGTCGTGCGATCGGTCGCCGCCGCTGCCGCCGTCCCCACCGCGAGGAAAACCAGGCGGGCTGTGGCGCGAATCGACCATAAGGATTTCTGCCATGGGATCGCTGCTCCAGCACTCGGAAACGGAATCTTCGAGCTCGGTCGACTGGTCGGCCGGCCCGTAGAGGTAGCCGTCGGGCTCAATAGCCGCGACTTGAGGGGTGGCCGTTTGATGGGCCACCGCGTGTTTCACCCACCGCTGGAGCCGCGAACGACCGGATCATTTGCGGCGGCGTCTGGCGGAGATGGGGGATGATGAGTACCGAGTCGATGGCTGCATCAAGAGGACGCCGTCGGCGCCGGCGCGAAAGTGCGCAGTTCCCCGGGCGGGCAGAGCCTCGATGTCGAGAGGGGCTTCTTGAAGCCATGCGGAGTCGTCGGCGATGAAGACTAGTGCGCCGAGCCGGATTTCGTGGCCCAACGCCAAACCACCGCCTAACACCATGATGAAAGTGGTCGGAGGAGGAATTGCAACTTCACCAAATGTCGCTAAGACTCCTTGCCCCACGGTGGGCGCCAACTGTCGTGGTTCTAAGTCTGACAGTAAGGGTAGGGGGTACGAATGGAGAGGCAAGGCCCTAGCTATGGTGATGTTGTACACAAGGTGTTTTCGAGTTCAAGCCCTTCTCGGAGGAAGTAATAGCCCTACGTCTCGGTGCCCGGAGGCTTGGTCGACTAATATGTGTATATGTGTGTTACAGAGGTGTGAACCCTTGTTCTGGAGGAGGGGTGGCTTATATAGTGCGCCAGGACCCCAGCCATGCTCCACGTTACAAGGGTTTAATGTACATTAAGGCAGGCGTTACTGGTAACGCCTGCAGTAAAGGATAATTATGGTGTTTATACAGTGAGTAAATACCGGACCGTTGCTGTCCCAAGTAGCGTTTGACCTTCGGAGGTCGAGTGCCCTGGATTGGTCGAGTGGGGTTGAGTCGCCTTGCGGATGGGGCTTAGTCGAGTGGGGTGTCTTCTTGGACCGTCTCAGTCGACTGTCACCACTGCCATAAGTTTTGTCTTTTGATCTTCTAGGGTAGTGACCTTGGGTGGGGTACCTTGGACCGGCTAGTGACCCTACCCTAGGTCTGTAACCTCGTCAGATGGTGCTGGTGAAGATGTTGATGAAGATAGCCCTCCCCAAGATGGGAGAGTTGTTGGTGATGACGGCGGTGACGATTTCCCCCTCCCGGAGGGAAGTATCCCCGGCAGAACAGCTCTGCTGGAGCCCTAGATTGGTTTCCACCAAGGTTCCGCCTCGAGACGGCGGCGTCTGGTCCCGAAAGCCTCCTTATGATTTTTTCCTGGTCAAAACACCTCATATAGGAGAAGATGGGCATCGGGGGGCCATCGGGCTGCCCGCGAGGCAGGGGCGCGCCCAGAGAGGGGGGCGCACCCCCCACCCTCGTGGACAGTTGGTGGCCCCCTCGTGATCTTCTTTCGCCAGATATTTTTTATATTTTCTGAAACGGAGTCCTGTGAAGTTTCGGGGCTTTTTGAGTTGTGCAGAATAGGTTTCCAGAGTTTGCTCCTTTTCGAGCCCAGAATTCCAGTTGCCGGCATTCTCCCTCTTCATGTAAACCTTGTAAAATAAGAGAGAAAAGGCATAAGTATTGTGACAAAAGATGTAATAACAGCCCATCATGTAATAAATTTCAACATATAAGCATGATGCAAAATGGACGTATCATGCATGGTCGGTTTCTCCAAGTGCAGTCCCACGTGTTAGTGAAGAGGCAAGCCGAAGCGCGTTCCGTTTGCGTGAGCCGTGTGCAGGACCGAACATGTGTGGGGTGCAATGCGACCGCGACAGGGGTGCCGTGAGTGTACCGCCTTTTTTCCTTTTAAAATGGGTGCTTCGCCCCCTCAAAAAAAATGTGTTGCTTCGCGCGATCCATTGATACTACTACTAGTAATCCGGTAATCCCGAATGAAACGGCACGGCCGGGTCTTTTCCCGCGCGATATGCTGGGAGGTTGGCTTAGTTGGGTTTTTTAGGATGAGTAATGCTACACCTACGTAGTACCAGTTACGTAATTAACATAATGTGAAACGTGTGAGCTATTGATTGTAGATTGGGGGGAGGGAGGGGCCCACCACCATGAAAAACAGGGGAAGAGAGAGAGAGGCAATTTACGTTAACCCTTTCGTAGGTTCCCGTAGATGTGAAATGCGTGAATGTACATTTGCAGATAAGGCCTTCCCTCGTTCATCCTTTTCTCCCACAAGATCTTGATCTTCCGTGCAACGCACGGGTATCTTGCTAGTACTCCTACAATATACTATATTATTGTGAAAGTTCATATACACCGACCGAGATTAATGCAAACACGGCAGATTTTCATAACATTTCGAACCTTTATAGGACAGGAAAATAAAAGAAACCCAACCCACCTATTCTATGGCGGCGACCGACGTCCTCCATCTACGATCTCCATGTACAGGGGCGGGGTTCAAGACCAGTGAAATGAAGGCGCGGTCTCCGCCAATGAAAAGTAGAACACGGGAGACGGACCGGCCAGTTGGCACACTATGCCCTGCCGCCTCCCATGCCCTACTCATCCTCGAAGGAGTCCCCGACCTCGGCGGTGTCGGACGTTGGACGGCGACAAGTAGAACGCATGGCTGACGGTGCTGCCATCGTCGGCCGCCAGCGTGGCCACCACTTGTGTGATGACTTGAGCGAGGGCGGCGACCTCGAGCTCCATCCCCGAAGACAAGCTCTCCCGCATAGTGTTCGCGCTTGCGGTCATGGCGGATGTGGTGCCAGGTAGGAGGACGATGCGCTATGATGTGGAGGTTAGCTGGGCATTGCCGCATTAAGTAGCGCATTCCGGTGAGGCCAAGCGTCCTAGGGCGTCATTAAGTCGCCGGAGTTGGTTCCTCGGGCACCGAGCCTCTTAACGACGGCATACGGACGGACGGCATGAATGCGGGCAGTTGGCACCGGCTAGGAACGCACCGCGCGACGGCGTGAGGGACGAGGGTTTTTGGTGTGCCAGGGTAGTCAGTTGCGGTCGTGGCAACATTGGAGATGCCCTTTTCTCACATGCGATCGACGCATGTCATTGAAAAAGCAAGACGACCCGGCATGGTCTCAGGTCCTGAGGATGCAGTTGGCCGCGCTACACCACTCCTCGGACGCGTCCCGGCGCCCCGTGCATCCTCGATGAGCCAGGTGTTGGGGTGTGTTTGGATTGTGGCCAAAGTGCACCTTACCAAAATTTTGGTCATGACCCAAAGATTGGTCTTTGTTTGGATGGTTGCCATTTTGTTGGCATGCCAATGAACTCTAGCCAACTCTAGTTCATTTTTCTTGCCGCTGTCGGCCAAATCATGGGCAACCAAAACCTCAACCAAAATTTTGGCTACCCAATGCTTTGATGGGGCAACCTTGGGCACAAACCAAACATACTGTTGGTCGTGCCACAGCACTAACGCCACCCTCGGCACACTGAAACCGACCGTGTCTAGCGACGATGAGCGTGTCGCTCACCGCGGTCGCTGTGTCCAGAGGCGGTGCTGGAGCTGCGCCACGTTGTTGGACCCCACGACCCACGTGAACGGTTGCCGGTGGCGAGTAGGTAATGGGCCAGCTCCTCCATTGGACTAGTTTGCGCTACGTCGTCCCGACAGGTGTGCCCCACATGTCGGTTTCCCTGTTTTCTGATATGTCTTCAACATATCTATAATTTTTGATTGTTCCTTGCTATTATTTATGAAGTCTTGGATGTTTAATGGGCTTTATCATTCCCTTTTATATCATTTTTGGGACTAACCTACTAACCCAAAGGCCCAGTCCAGATTGCTGTTTTTGCCTATTTCAGGGTTTTGCCGAAAAGGAATATCAAACGGAGTCCAAACAAAATGAAACCTTCGCGAGAGATATTTTTGGAGGAAATCACGCTCGAGAGTCTTCGGGGCCAAGTCAGGGGACGTGGGGCCAGCCCTCGAGGGTGGGGTGCGCGCCCCCCTTCCCGGGCGCGCCCCCTGCCTCGGGGCTGGCCCACACGGCCCCCGGTGGCCACCTTCTTCCTATATGTACCTACGTACCCCAGAAACTCCATACGCAGAGAGAAAACCCTAATTCCACCGCCGTAGCTTCTGTTCCCGTGGAGATCCCATCTTGGAGCCTGTTCCGGGAGGGGGATCCATCACGGAGGCCTTCATCATCATCATCATCGCCCTCACCATGAGTTGTGAGTAGTTTACCACAGACCTTCGAGTCCATAGCTAGTATCTAGATGGCTTCTTCTCTCTCTCTAGATCTCAGTACGAAGTTCTCCTCGGTCTTCGAGGAGATCTATTTGATGTAATCTCTTTTTGCGGTGTGTTTGTCGAGATCTGATGAATTGTGTGTTTATGATCAAGGTTATCTATGAAAGATATTTGGTTCTTCTCTGAACTTTTTATGTGTGCTCATAATATCCTTGCAAGTCTCTTCGAATTATTGGTTTGGTTTGGCCTACTAGATCTATAGTTCTTGCAATGGGAGAAGTGCTTGGCTTTGGGTTCAATCTTGCGGTGTGCTTTCCCAGTGACAGTAGGGGCAGCAAGGCACGTATTGTATTGTTGCCATCGAGGATAAAAAGATGGGGTTTTCATCATATTTCTTGATTTTATCCCTCTACATCATGTCATCTTGCTTAAGGCGTTACTCTGTTCGTATAACTCAATACACTAGATGCATGCTGGATAGCGGTCGATGTGTGGAGTAATAGTAGTAGATGCAGGCAGGAGTCGGTCTACTTGTCTCAGACGTGATGCCTATATACAATGATCATGCCTAGATAGTCTCATAATTATTCGCTTTTCTATCAATTGCTCGAAAGTAATTTGTTTACCGCCACTAGAGAAAACTATGGCCCCCGGTTCTATCTTTATCATATTACTTTCCCGTCAATTTCTACCGCCGTTGTTTATTTGCTTTCTTTACTTTCTATTTCTATACCAAAAATACCAAAAATCTAATTATCATCTCTATCAGATCTCACTATCTCTTATTTGTTTGTGCAGGTACGAGGGACTGGCAGGTGGTCTCCTACTGGATTGATACCTTGGTTCTCAAAAACTGAGGGAAATACTTACACTACTATGCTGCATCTCCCTTTCCTCTTCGAGGGAATACAACGCAAGCTCAAGAGGTAGCAAGAAGAATTTCTGGCGCCGTTGCCGGGGAGACTCACGCCAAGTCATGTCAAGATTTGCCATCCCGTCAACTAGACAATTCTGGCGCCATTGTCGGGGAGGCTTACGCAAAAGTCATATACCAAGTACCTATCACAAATCCTTATCCTTCGCATTACATTTATTTGCCTCTCGTTTTCCTCTACCCCACTTCACCTTTGCCGTTTTATTTGCCCTTCTTCCGTCGTGTGTTTTTCGTTCACTTGCTTCTTGTTTGCTTGTGTGTGTTGGATTGCTTGCTTGTCACTATGGCTCAGAACAATACCAAATTGTGTGACTTCTCCAATACCAACAACAATGATTTTATTATCACTCCGATTGCTCCTATTACCGATGCTGAATCTTGTGAGATCAATGATGCTTTGTTGAATCTTGTCATGAAAGATCAATTGTCCGGCGTTCCTAGCGAAGATGCCGCTACCCATCTAAACAACGTGGTTGATTTGTGTGATATACAAAAGAAAAGGGATACGGATAACGATATTGTTAAATTGAAGTTATTTCCGTTTTCACTTAGAGATCGTGCTAAAATTTGGTTCTCCTCGTTGCCTAGAAATAGTATCGATTCGTGGAATAAGTGCAAAGATGCTTTTATCTCTAAGTATTTCCCTCCTGCTAAGATCATCTCTCTTAGAAACGATATTATGAATTTTAAGCAACTAGATCATGAGCACGTTGCACAAGCTTGGGAGAGAATGAAACTAATGATACGTAATTGCTCTACACATGGTTTGAATCTATGGATGATTATTCAGAACTTTCATGCTGGCTTGAATTTTGCTTCTAGAAATCTTTTAGACTCGGCCGCCAGAGGCACTTTCATGGAAACCACCTTAGGAGAAGCTACCAAACTCCTAGATAATATTATGGTTAATTATACTCAATGGCACACCGAAAGATCAACTAGTAAAAAAGTGCATGCTATCGAAGAAATTAGTGTTTTGAGTGGAAAGATGGATGCCTTATGAAATTGTTTGCTGCTAAGAGTGCTTCTTCTGATCTTAAAGATATGCCTTTGTCCACTTTGATTGAGAATAACAATGAATCTTTGGATGTGAATTTTGTTGGTAGTAATAATTTTGGTAACAATGCTTATAGAGGTAATTTTAATCCTAGGCCTTTTCCTAGTAATTCCTCTAATAATTTTGGTAATTCCTACAACAACTCTTATGGAAAGATGCCTTCTGAATTTGAAACTAGTGTTAAGGAGTTTATGATCTCGCAAAAGAATTTCAATGCTATGCTTGAAGAGAAATTGCTTAAAGTTGATGAATTGGCTAGAAGTGTGGATAGAATTACTCTTGATGTTGATTCTTTGAAACTTAGATCTATCCCACCTAAGCATGATATCAATGAGTCTCTCAAATCCATGAGAATTTCCATTGATGAATGCCAAGAAAGAACCGCTAGAATGCATGCTAAAAGAGAAGATTATATTAAATCGCGTTCTTCTAGTTATCGTGAAAATAAAGATGAAGATCTAAAAGTTATTGATGTGTCTCCTATTAGATCCTTGTTTTCTACTATTAATCTTGATGATAATAGGATTGGAGATGATTCTGCTTTAAGGTGTCCTAGTAATTCAGAGTTTTTAGTTCTTGATGCTAAAATTGCTAAAAGTGGGATTGAAGAGATTAAAACTTTGCATAGTGATGAACCCACTACTTTGGATTTCAAGGGATTCAATTATGATAATTGCTCTTTGATTGATTGTATTTCCTTGTTGCAATCCGTGCTAAATTCTCAGCATGCTTATAGTCAAAATAAAGCTTTCACTAAACATATAGTTGATGCTTTGATGCAATCTTATGAAGAAAAACTTGAGTTGGAAGTTTCTATACCTAGAAAGCTTTATGATGAATGGGAACCTACTATCAAAATAAAAATAAAATATCATGAATGCTATGTTTTGTGTGATTTGGGTGCTAGTGTATCCACTATCCCAAAAACTTTGTGTGATTTGCTAGGGTTCCATGAGCTTGATGATTGTTCTTTAAATTTTCATCTTGCGGATTCCACTATTAAAGAAACCTATGGGAATAATTAATGATGTTCTTATTGTTGCCAATAGGAATTATGTGCCCGTAGATTTCATTGTTCTTGATATAGATTGCAATAATTCATGTCCTATTATTCTTGGCAGACCTTTCCTTAGAACGATTGGTGCAATCATTGATATGAAGGAAGGAAATATTAAATTACAATTTCCGTTAAGGAAAGGCATGGAAAACTTTCCTAGAAAGAAAATCAAATTACCATATGAATCTATCATGAGAGCCACTTATGGATTGCCTTCCAAGGATGGCAATACTTAGATCTATCTTGTATCGTGCCTAGCCAGGGGCGTAAAACGATAGCGCTTGTTGGGAGGCAACCCAATTTTATGTTTTTTTCTTTTGTTTCTGTTAGGGAATAAATATTGCATCTAGCCTCTGATTATATGTGTTTTCATGTTTTGTTTAGTGTTTGTGCCAAGAAGAACCTTTGGTAAGACTTGTGTGAAGTTTATTTCATCTTGCTGTGAAAAACAGAATCGTTAGCGCTCTCTAAAGTAGTCTTCAGATTTTACTGGAGCGTGCTTTTTAGTTGATTATTTTTGCTGCTAATTGGTAGACAAATTGCACAAATTTACCAATTTAGTTTGAATTTTTTGGAGTTCCATAAGTAGGCCAACCTAGCAGATTACTACAGACTGTTCTGTTTTTCACAGATTCTGTTTTTCGTGTGTTGTTTGCTTATTCCGATGCATCTATGAATAATATTGGAGGATATGAACCATAGAGAACTTTGAGTACAGTAGGTTTAATACCAATATAAACAAATAATGAATTCCTTGTTGTACCTTTGAGTGGTGGTTTGCTTTCTCTTACTAACGGAGCTCACGAGCATTTTTGTCTAAGTTTTGTGTTGTGAAGTTTTCAAGTTTTGAGTATTGCTTTGATGGACTGTGGAACAAGGAGTAGCAATGGCATAAGCTTGGGGATGCTCATGGCACTCCAAGGAATTCAAGGATAATCAAAAGCCTAAGCTTGGGGATGCCCCCGGAAGGCATCCCCTCTTTCGTCTTCATCCATCGGTAACTATACTTGGAGCTATATTTTTATTCACCACATGATATGTGTTTCGCTTGGAGTGTCTTGTATAATTTGAGTCTTTGCTTGTTAGTTTGTCACAATCATCCTTGCTGGACACACGTATTTGAGAGAGTTAAATATGGCCTAGAAATTGTTAGAACACTCTATGTGCTTCACTTATATCTTTTGAGTTGAATAGTTTTTGCTCTAGTGCTTCACTTGCATCTTTTAGAGCACGGTGGTGGTAATATTTTGTAGAAATTGTTGAACTCTCATGCTTCACTTATATCTATTTGAGAGTCTATTAAAACAGCATGGTAAAGTGTTTAGGCTAAAGAAACTAGTCTTCACATGATAAACATCCAATGTCAATGTAGTAACAAAATTCACACCAAGTGCATTGAATAGAAAGAGATGTTGGATGCTTGATAATTGTTTTGAGACATGAGGATAGTGATATTAGAGTCATGCTAGTGGAGTTATTATGAAATTGAGAAATACTTGTGATAAGGTCAGTGATTCCTGTAGCATGCACGTATGGTGAACCGTTATGTGACTAAGTTAAAGCATGAGGTATTTGTAGAGTGTCAACCTTTGTGTGGAGGTCGGGGGTGCGCGATGGTTAACTCCTACCAACCTCCCCCCTAGGAGCATGCATTGATTGCTTTGTTTTGATGACTCGTAAATTTTTGCAATAAGTATATGTGTTCTTATGACTAATGTTGAGTCCATGGATTATACGCACTCTCACCCTTCCACCATTGCTAGCCTCTCTTGTACCGCGCAACTTTTGCCGGTGCTATAAACTCACTATATATCATTCCTCAAAACAGCCACCATATTGTTTCTCAAAACAGCCACCATACCTACCTATCATGGCATTTCCATAGCCATTCCGAGATATATTGCCATGCAACTTTCCACCGTTCCGTTTATATGACACGCATCATATTGTCATATTGCCATGCATGATCATGTAGTTGACATCATATTTGCGGCAAAGCCACCAAGCATAATTTATCATACATGTCACTCTTGTTTCATTGCACATACCGGTACACCGTCGGAGGCATTCATATAGAGTCATACTTTATTGTTGTAGTATCGAGTTGTAATATTGTGTTGTAATGAAAGTGTGATGATCATCATTTTTAGAGCATTGTCCCATGGGAGGAAAGGCTGAATCTATAAAGCCCCTCTGCAAAAAAAAAAGAAAAAAAAAGAAAGGCCAAAGAAAAAAAAGGAGAAAGGCCCAAAAAAAGAAAAAAAGAAAAAAGAAAAAAAGGAAAAGAAAAAGGGACAATTGCTACTATCTTTTTCCACACTTGTGCTTCAAAGTAGCACCATGTTCTTCATTGTATAGAGTCTCATGCTTAGTCACTTTCATATACTAGTGGGAATTTTCGTTATAGAACTTGGCTTGTATATTCCAACGATGGGCTTCCTCAAATGCCCTAGGTCTTCGTGAGCAAGCAAGTTGGATGCACACCCACTAGTTTCTTTTGTTGAGCTTTCGTTCATATTTAGCTCTAGTGCATCCGTTGCATGGCAATCCCTACTCAGTCACATTGATATCTATTGATGGGCATCTGCATAGCCCGTTGATACGCCTAGTCGATGTGAGACTACCTCCCTCTTTTTGTCTTCTCCACAACCACCTCTATTCCACCCATAGTACTATGTCCATGGCTCATGCTCATGTATTGCGTGAAAGTTGAAAGGTTTGAAAAGATAGAGCATGAAAACAAATGCTTGGCTGAAATCGGGGTTGTGCATGATATGAATATTTAGCGTGATAATAAGGGAGCATAGCCAACACTATATGATTTTGTAGGGATAACTTTCTTTAGCCATAGTATTTTGAGAAGACATGATTGCTTTGTTAGTATTGCTTGAAGTATTGTTGTTTCTTATGTCAATATAGACTTTTGTCTAGAATCTTTCAGATCTGAACATTCATGCCACAATTAAGAGAATTACATTGAAAAACTATATTGGCTAGCATTCCACATCAAAAATTCTTTCTTTATCATTTACCTACTCGAGGACAAGCAGGAATTAAGCTTGGGGATGTGTGATACGTCTCCAACGTATCTATAATTTTTTATTGTTCCATGATATTATTTATGAAGTCTTGGATGTTTAATGGGCTTTATCATTCACTTTTATATCATTTTTGGGACTAACCTACTAACCCAAAGGCCCAGTCCAGATTGCTGTTTTTGCCTATTTCAGGGTTTTGCAAAAAAGGAATATCAAACGGAGTCCAAACGGAATGAAACCTTCGTGAGAGATATTTTTGGAGGAAATCACGCTCGAGAGTCTTCGGGGCCAAGTCAGGGGACGTGGGGCCAGCCCTCGAGGGTGGGGGCGCGCTCCCCTTCCCAGGGCGCGCCCCCTGCCTCGGGGCTGGCCCACACGCCCCCCGGTGCCCCCCTTCTTCCTATATATACCTACGTACCCCAGAAACTCCATACGCACAGAGAAAACCCTAATTCCACCGCCGTAGTTTCTGTTCCCGGGGAGATCCCATCTTGGAGCCTGTTTCGGGAGGGGGATCCATCACGGAGGCCTTCATCATCATCATCATCGCCCTCACCATGAGTTGTGAGTAGTTTACCACAGACCTTCGGGTCCATAGCTAGTATCTAGATGGCTTCTTCTCTCTCTCTGTATCTCAATACAAAGTTCTCATCGGTCTTCGAGGAGATCTATTCTATGTAATCTCTTTTTGCGGTGTGTTTGTCGAGATCCGATGAATTGTGAGTTTATGATCAAGGTTATCTATGAAAGATATTTGGTTCTTCTCTGAACTTTTTATGTGTGCTCATAATATCCTTGCAAGTCTCTTCGAATTATTGGTTTGGTTTGGCCTACTAGATCTATAGTTCTTGCAATGGGAGAAATGCTTGGCTTTGGGTTCAATCTTGTGGTGTCCTTTCCCAGTGACAGTTGGGGCAGAAAGGCACGTATTGTATTGTTGCCATCGAGGATAAAAAGATGGGGTTTTCATCATATTGCTTGAGTTTATCCCTCTACATCATGTCATCTTGCTTAAGGCGTTACTATGTTTGTATGAACTCAATTCACTAGATGCATGCTGGATAGCGGTCGATGTGTGGAGTAATAGTAGTAGATGCAGGTAGGAGTCGGTCTACTTGTCTCGGACGTGATACCTATATACAATGATCATGCCTAGATAGTCTCGTAATTATTCGCTTTTCTATCAATTGCTCGACAGTAATTTGTATACCCGTCGTAGAATACCGCTATCATGAGAGAAGCCACTAGAGAAAACTATGGCCCCCGGGTCTATCTTTATCATATTACTTTCCCATCAATTTATGCCGCCGTTGTTTATTTGCTTTCTTTACTTTCTATTTCTGTACCAAAAATACCAAAAATATAATTATCATCTCTATCCGATCTCACTATCGTAAGTGACCGTAAAGGGATTGACAACCCCTTATCGCGTTGGCTGCGAAGTTCTTATTTGCTTGTGCAGGTGCGAGGGACTGGCGCGTGGTCTCCTATTGGATTAATACTTTGGTTCTCAAAAACTGAGGGAAATACTTACGCTACTGTGATACATCTCCCTTTCCTCTTCGAGGGAATACAACGCAAGCTCAAGAGGTAGCATTTTCCCAGCCATATTCGAGCGTCAGTGCTCCGCGTAGTGCATTAGCCCTTTCACTATGTAGGCCAAGCGAGGCAACTTATTGTTTATTTGAGCCATTCAAGTATAATCATGTGGCGTTTGTTTATTTCTCATTCCTCTCCATCCCTCTTCTCCATCGATCATGTCGTCCTCCGGTCGAGTCCATCATCACGCATGCCCGATTTGAACATTCCGTCGAGTATCATTCGCATGTGGGCCTAGACCATGCTTGTATTTCCAATGTTTATTTGTAATTTATCTGACATGCATACAAACAAACGGTTCGTTTGGAGTTTCACTTTGCCTCCACTACGTGTCGCTTCGCGTCTTAGTTTAGACATCCCATTCGGTTCATGCCCCGACACATGTTGACGAGATCGATTGATGTTCAGAGATCAATTGCGTGTTGTGCAAGGAGATAAAGGTTTCGTCTGTGTCGGGGAACGAATCCACGAGCACCTATGGGACCGGCGGACCGAGCCCCTTTCGGTTCGGCGGGGGCGAAGATCGCACGAAGAGCGGATCAAGGCGAAACACACGAGCAGTTTACCCAGGTTCGGGCCGCACGGATGCGTAAAACCCTACTCCTGCTTTGTGGTTTGCATTGAGTTCTTGCTCGGGAGCACTGAGTGCTACAGTACACACCAGCAGCTAACGAGACCGAGCGTGAGTGTTCTCTTTTTTTCCCTCTACGTTACGCATGGGCCTCCTTTTATATGCTCAAGGGGTCACCGACAGGTGGCAACGTAGACAAGGGTAAAAATGGAAAGGTGTTACGGTTGGTACAACTACCTGTTACAGTGTATCATACCTAACTCTGACGGCAGGGGACAAGGGCATTGAATGCCCATCTGCGTCGCCCAAATATTGCAAAAGGGACCGTCGGGGACGCCACCGCTCGCCACGATGGCAATCTTGTCAGCACCGCTTGCCACCGCGCACCGCTGGCTGCACAGCCTCCCGCCACGTACGCCTGGAAGGGTCCTAGAGCGACACGTTGGTGAATGTGCTGGAGCGCGGGTACAGAGTGGTAGCTTGCCGCGGCAAGCGCCTTGCCGCGGTCGTTGTCTTGTCGCGTCCGGGAGCTCGTCGCTCACCAGGCCTTGCCGGGACGCGTGGCGCGTCGCGGCAAGTTCCTTGAGATGCCTTGGTTGGCCTTCCCGGCAAGCTCCTCTTGCCGGGGTCTTGTCTCCTTGGCTTGAATACTTTGTTCTTGAATGGCTCCAAAGGAACCACGGAGGACCTTGGCGGTCACCCGGCAAGCCTTGCCGCGGGATGCTGCGACTGCCCGTGCACAAGTTCGGGATACTAGGGTACCCCTACTCTAGTAAACCGACAGGAGCCCCCGGGCCTTGGCCATACACGGTGCCGAGCGCAGTTGGGCCAGGCCCAAAACAGGGCACGGGCACGCGCGGCCTGGGTTACGCCATATCTCTCTCTGTATCCACCGCGCCCTCCCCGAACGACACGCGTTGAATGCGGCGTCGTGGGAGAGATCGTGGGTGGTTTCTTTATTCGGAAAGACGGAACGTCCGCCCCCTCCCTCCTTATAAGCAGGGGAAACAGGGGCAGTTCGCCCACTCGCCGGTTGCTATTCCAATCTCGGAAACCTCCGCTGCTCCCCCTTCTTCCCAAAGCTGAAAGAGAGCAGCGCTCTGCCCCCCATCGCCACCAGCACCACCAACGCCGTCGATCTACCCCACCACTTCCGCCATGGCTCCGAAAGCCGACAAGGGGAAGGTCGTGAAGTCGACCGAGGCGCAGCGGCTCGTGGCGCTGTGAAAGGAGCGGGCAATCTTCCCCCCCCCCCC
>LR738713.1:616341247-616371927 GCA_902687465.1 Secale cereale
CCCCCCGCAAACTTGTGGGCGAGGGAACCTTCCTTTCCTTGAGAAAAAGAAAGAAGAGAAAATAAAGATATGGAGCCTTACGGCTCGTTATTGCTTACCGGGGGTAGGTGCTGCACAAAGTGTCAGATAACACATGCAAAAAATAGAAAGAATGAAATTGTCAAGACGTGCGGAACACATGAGCTCTATTTATGCACAGGGTCTGCGCCTGCCTTTGTACAAAGGATTACATGCAACAGCGGCAAGACTTGTACAAAAGGTGGTTGCCGGAACAGGTTCCGTTAACCGCGCCTTACGGGTAAAACTTACGAAGATGCTCAATGTTCCAGGAGTTGCTCACCGGAATGCCATCTTCGGTCTCAAGGCGGACAGCGCTAGGCCTAGTGACTCGTTTCACCCGGTAAGGGCCTTCCCACTTTGGCGTCAACTTGTTGGAATTCTTGGCGGACTGAACGCGCCGAAGAACAAGGTCGCCTTCCTCGAGACTTCTGGCGTTAACTTTGCGGCTATGGTAGCGGTGCAATGCTTGCTGGTAGCGAGCAGCTCGTACAACAGCTTGAAGACGGTCTTCCTCAAGGAGCAGCGCGTCATCTTGTCGCAGCTGCTCTTGCTCAAGCTCATCATAAGCAAGCACTCGAGGTGACCCGTATACGAGTTCCGTGGGGAGAATTGCCTCTGCTCCATAGACTAGAGCGAAAGGTGTCTGGCCAGTGGCTCGATTTGGCATCGTCCTGATCGACCAAAGAACCACCGGCAGCTCCTCAATCCAGTTTCTTCCGCACTTGCGCAGCCTGTCGAAAGTCCTGGTCTTGAGCACGCGCAGCACTTCAGCATTTGCCCTCTCCGCTTGACCGTTGCTTCTCGGGTGAGCAACAAAAGCAAAGCAGACCTTGGCGCCAAGATCTTGGACGTACTGCATGAAGGTGCGGCTCGTGAATTGCGTACCGTTATCGGTGATGATCCTGTTATGGATCCCGAAGCGGTAAACAATCGACCTGAAGAACTTGACTGCTGACTGTGCTGTCACCTTCCTCACTGCTTCCACTTCCGGCCACTTTGTGAACTTGTCGATTGCAACGTACAAGTACTCAAAGCCCCCGACTGCTCGGGGAAAGGGGCCGAGGATGTCGAGCCCCCAGATCGAAAATGGCCAGGATAAAGGGATCGTCTGGAGAGCTTGAGCTGGCTGGTGTATCTGCTTGGAATGGAACTGGCACGCTTCACACTTGGTTACTTGTGCAGTTGCATCCTGGAGGGCTGTCGGCCAAAAGAAACCTTGCCTGAATGCTTTGCCGGCAAGTGCTCTTGCGCCAATGTGGTGACCACATATGCCTCCATGTATCTCTGCCAACAGCTTTTGTCCGCCTTCCCGGTGAATACACTTCAATTTCACACCGTTGAGTCTTCTTCTGTACAGTGTGTTGTCGACAAACTGGTACATACTTGACTACCGGGCTACTCTTTCCGCTTGTTCTTGCTCTTCGGGAAGTTCTCCTGTCTGAAGGAAATGGACAATCTGATGTGCCCATGCTGGAGCTTGTGGCTCGACAACAAGGACTAAAGGCACATCTGCTGCTGCGGGAACATCCGCTTCTACGGCAAGAACCTGCGGCTCAGCCGGAGCTTGACGTTCCCCGGCAAGCTTGCCGGAGCAAAACTTGTCGGGAGCCTCTGCTTCAACGGAACAAACCCTAGGGCTTGCCGGAGCAGACTGCTCCTTAGCACTCTTGGTGTTGATCTTGGGGACCTTCTTGGCGGCGGCTTCGGGAAGCTCTACTGGAAAATAGTCACCAGAAATCAACTTCCTCTTCTTGCTCTGTCCAGTTGATGGCGTTACAGACGGTTGAGTCAGCTTGAGCACAAAGATCCCTGGTTCCACAGGTAACTTAAGTGCGGCGCACTTCGACAGGCCATCGGCAATGTCGTTCTGAGCTCTTGGAACATGCTCCATCTGTAGGCCGTCAAAGTGCTCTTCTAGCTTTCTCACTTCATCAACGTAGGCTTCCATCAACGGACTCTGATAACTCTTGTTCACTTGGCGGACGACAAGCTGCGAGTCACCCCTGACAATGAGCTTCTTGATCCCAAGGTCTGCCGCGATCCTAAGACCGGCAAGCAAACCCTCATACTCTGCGGTATTGTTTGTTGCTTGCTCCTTGGGAAAGTGCATCTGGACTACGTACTTGAGGTGCTCTTCGGTGGGTGCAACAAGCAGCACGCCAGCACCGACGCCTTGCAACGAGAAGGCACCATCAAAGTACATCAGCCACACTTTGCTTGCTTCCTTAACGGGGATGCTCGTTTCTGGAATTTCTTCATCTGGTGTTGGCGTCCACTCTGCTATGAATTCTGCCAATGCTCTGGTTTGGATAGTTGAAGTGCTCTCAAACTTGAGGCCAAAGCTTGATAGTTCCAGTGCCCACTCAACAATCCTGCATGTTGCTTCTGGATTCTGCAGTATCCTCTTCAGCGGAAAACGAGTGACAATTGTGATCTCATGTGCTTGGAAGTAATGGTGCAGCTTTCTTGAGGCCATGAGAAGGCCGAAAAGCAATTTCTGCACACCAGAGTACCTTGACCTAGCCCCCTGCAGAAGGGAACTGACAAAGTAAACTGGGTGCTGCACCATTCTCTTCTGTATCTCCTCGCACGCCTGCGCAGATCCATCTTTGTCGGGATGAAAGCTTGTCGGGGAAGCCCCCTGCTTGTCATTGGATGCGCCTGCCGTGGTTGCTGGCTCATCATCTGCCTCCCTCTCCGCTACTAACTCAGCACTAACCACTTGATTGGTTGCCGCTATATACAGCAGCAACTTCTCTTGTGGCTTAGGTGCGACAAGTGTTGGAGTGGAGGACAGGTATCTCTTCAAGTCTTGCAGGGCAGCCTCCGCTTCCGGAGTCCATTTCATTGGACCTGCCTTTTTCAATATTTTGAAAAACGGCAGGGCGCGCTCAGCAGACTTAGAGATAAACCTGCTGAGAGCAGCCACGCAACCGGCAAGTCTTCGTACATCCTTGACGCGCTTTGGTGCTTCAATCTGCTCAATGGCCTTGATCTTGTCGGGATTAGCTTCAATTCCCCGCTGAGACACGAAGAACCCGAGAAGCTTGCCGGAAGGGACTCCAAACACACACTTCTCGGGGTTGAGCTTGAGGCTGATCTTGCGCAGATTTGCAAAGGTCTCGTCTAAATCTTGAATCAGAGTTGCCTTGTCCTTGCTCTTGACCACTATGTCATCCATGTAGGCTTCCACATTTCTGTGTATTTGTGGCTCAAAAGCGACATGGACTACCCTTGCAAATGTTGAACCAGCATTCTTTAAACCGAAAGGCATCTGTATGAAACAGTACGTGCCACATGGAGTGATGAATGCGGTCTTCTCCTCATCCTCTTCTGCCATGAAGATCTGATGGTATCTTGAGTATGCGTCAAGAAATGAAAGCAAGTCACATCCGACCGTGGAGTCAACAATCTGGTCAATGCGCGGCAAGGGAAATGGGTCTTTGGGACAAGCTTTATTAACATCGGTAAAGTCGATACAAAGCCTCCATTTCCCGTTTGCCTTGTGCACGACTACAGGATTGGCCAACCACGTAGGATGGAGCACTCCTCTGACAAGGCATGCTGCTTCCAACTTCTTGATCTCTTCTGCGATGAATTCTTGGCGCTCCACTGCTTGCTTCCTGACCTTCTGCTTGACGGGCCGCTGATACGTCCCAAACGTATCTATAATTTCTACTTGCTCCATGCATGTTTTGGGTGATATTGCTATGCTTTTGATACACTTTCATACACTTTTGATCATATTTGGACTAACCTATTAACTCAGTGCACCCCAGTGCCAGTTTCTGTTTTCTGCTGTTTTTGTATTTCAGGTTTTCCCATTACTTAAATTGCCAGAAAAATTCGGGGAAAAATATATAAAAAATCAGCGCTCCAGAAGCTTCCACGCACCAGAAGTGGGGCCAGAGGGGAGCCAGGGGCAGCCCAGGCGGCCTGCCCACGCGGCCCCACCCCTAGCCGCACCGGGGGGGGCGCCTGGGCCCCCCTCTCCGCCTCTGGTGACCCCCTTTGGCATATATTTACCTCGCGTCCCGAAACCCTCGATTCCAGACCCCTTTTCTCCAGAAGCAATTCCGATCTCCGCCGCCATCGCCACCAAGTTTCGGGGGACCAGAATTCCTGTGTCGGCACCATGCCGGGACGGGGAAGTGCCCCCGGATTCATCTCCATCAACGTTGCTTCCTCCCTCCATGATGCGGGAGTAGTTCCTCCTCGGGGCTGAGGTTTCTACCAGTAGCTATGTGGTCAATTCTCTCTCCCATAATGTGATCTTCGTTGTGATCATAGGCTATGTTAATCTAGGGTGATCCCATGATATTTCCCCTTCCTCTATGTATTGGATTGATGTACTCACTTGTCTTTATCTAGTATAATCTCCGAGACCAAGGTGACAGCGGTCTATTGGACATGGATTAGAAGAATATTTTCATGAGTGATTTCCTCTTTTGTGTGTTGATTGAAGATTGAGAGTCTCTTGGTGCTTGTCTTTGACTATCCTTGAGATATGTTGTGGTGATTGTGGTACTCTCTTTGGATGGCCGCGGTGACATTGGGAAATCCATAGATTGAGAACTACGAACTTAGAGGTGTTCTTTTGTAGCCCTACATAATTCTCGTCCTCTCTTGACCACAAAGGAATGACCTCCGAGTGCGTCCCCCTTGCATGTTTTATGGGAAATATCATGTGATTCGATTATGTTAATGTTGTTGGGAGTTGCCACTAGTGAAAGTATGATCCCTAGGCCTTGTTTCCACCATTGCAATACCATTTGTGCTCACGTTTACCACTTGTTTGCTTGCTGCATTTTTTATTACAGATTTATATTACTTTGCTTTGCCACTCCTATCATCCATATTTTACCATCTCTTCGCCGAACTAGTGCACCTATACATCTGACAAGTGTATTAGGTGTGTTGGGGACACAAGAGACTTCTTGTATCTTGATTGCAGGGTTGCTTGAAAGGGGTACGTTCAACCTCCACTTCCCTGAGTTCGATAAACCTTGGGTTACTCACTTAAGGGAAATTTGCTGCTGTCCTACAAACCTCTGCTCTTGGAGGCCCAACACTGTCTACAGGAATAGAAGCGTGTAGTAGACATCAAGCTATTTCTAGCGCCGTTGCCGGGGAAGTGAGGTAAGTGAAGGTACCTTCTCTAGATCTTGCAATTAAATCTTTTTGTTTCTTGTTTTTATTTCACTAGTTATGTTTATGGAAAACCGCACTCTTAGTTCGCTGCTTGGGGAAGGCCGCTTTACTACACCCGTGGTAGAGAAGTCTCCTCCACCCACTGAATGTATCTCGTTCCAAATACCACTTGGGATAATTGAAATAATTAGGAATGATTGTTATGATGGGATAGTCAATCCTAGTATTAATTTGTTGAAACTTACAGAACTTTGTGAGTTGTTTAAGATTCCAGGTTTGACAAGAGATGGAGTCATGAGGAAATTATTTGCCTTGTCACTGAAAGGAAAAGAATTGGAATGGTATAGGCTACTAGATGACTCTCACCTGCTGGATTGGGAAGAGATCCAGTCTCTCTTTTACTCCAAGTTTTATCCTCTTCATGAAGTCCATGAGAATAGGAATTATGTTTATAATTTCTATCCTCATGACGGAGAGAGCATAGCTCAAGCTTGGGGGAGACTGAAAACGTTAATGCTAAAATGTCCTAACCATGGGCTCCCCAAAGATATGACTATTACTAATTTCTATGTGAGGCTCTCTCGACAGGATAAAGATTTGCTTGATGCTTCCTCTATGGGTTCTTTCACAAACGAAAAGATTGATGCTAAATGGGAACTCCTTGAAAGAATTCAACGCAACACTGAAAAATTGGGAGATCGACAAAGGTAAAGAGTCAGGTATAATTTATGAGTATGATTGCATTAAGTCCTTTGTTGAAACTACAAGTTTTAATAAGTTAGTGCTAAGTTTGGGCTTGATTCTCAACTCCTTGTTGATTTCCTCGAATCTTTTGCTTCACATCTTAATATGCCTAAGGAGGATTGGATCAAGCATCATGAACCTTTTAAAGAGATTTGCAAAGAAAATGAAATTGTTCATGATGATTGCAACATGCATGATCCAATTCCTAAAAATGAAGTTTTGTATAAGCATGTTAATTTTTGTGGAGTGGATAGACCTTGTGAAAGGCCTATGATTGAAGAAGAGAAGTATTGTAAGCAACATAAGCATGAAAGAACAATCACTTGGGTCAAAGATTTAAATGAAATTGCTAGAGAATTGTGTGACCTTTATCCTTTTACTTCTGAACTTTGCTTTATAGAGGGTCACTTTAATTTTCAATGCATGCACTTTCAAAACATAACTGTTAACTAGTTGTGTGATAACATGATCACCTCTGATCTTTATTATGAGCTTATGTTATTTTTGATGTGTGAAGAGTTATCAGAAAAGACTTCTTGGCTAGATGTTAATGCCATAGGAATAAAAAACACTTTGCAAAATTGCCATCTCTATTGTGTTGTTAATTGCCATGAAAATGATTACATAAGTAAGATTAGAAAGGAGGGAACTTTACCAAAGTATAAAAATGTCTCTTATATTTCTGCTAATAAAAAGGAGAGTTTCTCCCAAGTTTCCCCTATTGTTTCTAATGATAAACCAGGATATGTGGAGAAGCTTCATCTCCAACCACTCCCTCCTAAGGTGAAGAAGAAGAAAAAGAAGAGGAGGAGGAAGAGGAGCAAGAAGGAAGAAGAATGGGTATCAACTTGGCATGAGCATATTCCTCCCATCAACTTTTATCCTAACGGTTGTAAGTTTAAAGAAGAAGGTGAAGTTTATTGCCTTAATTATCATCTTGATGATACGTCCGTAGGTAATATTGAAGATGATTTTGATTATGATATGCATGTTACTTATTGTGATTGGGAAAATGATGATAATGCTACTTATGATCTTGAAAATCTTTTTGGTACCAACTCTGAAAGTGATGATATGGAAAGCTCTAAGCTTGGTGATGATAGGATTGCAAATCCTTTGTAACGCCCCGGACACACTCGCCGGTGGTCGTTACTCCTGGCGGGATCTAGACTGGCCTCACATATCAATACTAGTCTTTTCTGCGCACTTTGTCCTCACTCGTGCGCACCCGGGAGCAACTTCCCGGTCGGTCACCCATCCTGAAACTACTCCAAGCTGAGCACGCTTAACTTTGGAGTTCTATCCGAATGGGCTCCCGGAAAAGAAGGAATTCCTTATTGATATGAGTAGTCTATCATCCCTAATAAGCCCGGCCATCACATACACCCTCACTCAGAGGAACCGACGTCCTCGTCGGGCCACAGGAACGTTCCCTCTTGGCACAACCGTCTGTGCTTCCAGGACAGCACATGTGCCATGCCGTGTGCCACGACGGGTCACAAACGTCATGCACAACATGACTGCAAACTGTCCGCAAACATCCGTGTAACCGCGAGGGTCGGCTCTGATACCAACTTGTAACGCCCCGGACACACTCGCCGGTGGTCGTTACTCCTGGCGGGATCTAGACTGGCCTCACATATCAATACTAGTCTTTTCTGCGCACTTTGTCCTCACTCGTGCGCACCCGGGAGCAACTTCCCGGTCGGTCACCCATCCTGAAACTACTCCAAGCTGAGCACGCTTAACTTTGGAGTTCTATCCGAATGGGCTCCCGGAAAAGAAGGAATTCCTTATTGATATGAGTAGTCTATCATCCCTAATAAGCCCGGCCATCACATCCTTTACCCACTAGTGATGTGATAATTGATAATTCTTTTGCTAGTAAGAATAAAGACAACATGTTTACAAATATAGTTGCTAGCAATGATAATGCTCTTCTCTACTATAATGATGTTATAGCTCCAATCTATAGTGATTATAAAGGTACCTATGACATAAGGAGAAATTATCCTTATGAAACTTGTCATAATCATGGAGGGAATTACTCCCTTGTTGAACACCATCTTCCTAATACACAATTAATCTATAGTGTTCAAGTTGTTTATGATAGTCCTACTCCCACTATTACCAATGAGAAAGATTATGCTTATGTGGAGAGTAAGAGCACCTTTTTGCATGTGGATCATGGTAACAATGCTTTATGTGATGCTTATATTGTTGAGTTTATTCGTGATCCCACTGAAAATTATTATGAGAAGGGAACATATGCTTATAGATATTTCAATAATATCAAGTTCCCTCTCTTTATGTTGAAGGTTTTGAAGCTGCACTTGTTTTGTCTTCATATGCTTATTGCTTTGTGCTTCAATGAATTATTCTATTGCAATATTCCTATGCATAGGAAGCATGTTAGGCTTAAATGTGTTTGGTATTTGCTTCTTGATGCTCTCTTTTGTTCTTCAACTCTTATTCCTACGAGAGCATCATTAAAGTCTTAAGCCTATCTTTATGGCTATAAAGAAAGAGCTCTAGGGAGACAACCCTTGTTATCTTTGCTTTCAGTTTTTAGTGGTCTTGATGTTTATTACTACTGTAGCAACATCATTGTATCTTTTCTTTTCAGCTTTGTGCCAAGTTTAGCCTCTGATTGCAAGAAAGTTCAAAAGTTGTGACGTGCAGTCCAGAAAACAGATTCTGTCCTTGGACAGAAAAATTCGTATAAAATCACCAGATCATCTTTTTGGTCTGAATTTTTTTGACAGTGTGCTCTATACAATTGGCTTTCGGGCGTCCGTTCTTAGTTTTTTGATTTGAGTTGCAGAAGTGCCCCGAAAAAATTATTTACTACCTGCTAGTCTGTTTTTCACAGATTCTGTCCTGTTTTGCCTTTTCTTCGTTTTGCAAACCTTAAGCTTGCTTTTTCTTTGCAAAAACCTTTTGTCAATCTTGAGAAACAGTATCTCTTCAAGATTATCCTTATTTCCAGTAGGGAAAAGTTATTTTATTATGGGTACTAACCTCGCTAATCAGATTATGATGAGTTATGTATGAAGGGAGTTTTCAAGTGTGTGAGGGAAGATGGTAAAAAGATTCAGGAGGGTCAAACGCTCAAGCTTTGGGATGCCCCCGTGCACCCCCAAGAAATATTCAAGAAGACTCAAGCGTCTAAGCTTGGGGATGCCCCCATGCATCCCCTTCTCCATCAACAATTATCAGTTCGTCTTTCGTTCCACTATATTTTAATCACTTCATGCGTTATGTGCTATGCTTGGAGCGTCTTGCTCTTAGTTTCCTTTTTAGTTTTCTTTAGCTTTGCTTGCTGTTCATAATAAGTTAGATCCTAGCCTTCATTGTTTGGGATAGAAATACGCTCCACTCCACTGTAGAACACAACATAGGATTTTCATGCTTATCTTTGCTGTGTGTGTTCTTTATCTTTTCATAGCTGCTGTCATGCTTAGCTCTTAGTTTTCATGCTTATCTTTTTAAGAGCTTTTCTTTAGGTTGTTGCTTCTGGAACTCTCTTGAGTTATCATGCTTATCTTGTTAAGAGAAGTTGGCTTCTGTGGCACTGGTTGATATGTCTATGATAAAAATGCTATGTGCATAATGGTGCTTAGTAGTTCATGTTTTCTTATGGTTAGTCTCAAATAGCTAGGGGTTCTTAATGTGTTATTGAAGTAACAGCATGATTTGTTTGCCTGTGATGTGGTATGGTTTAGTGATATCTTCCTCCAAGAATTTATTTTGATTGACTTGGCATATGCTCACGCATATTTAAGACTGTACAGAAAGTCTATCAAGCCTTGATGATCTTTAATTTCTGAGTAGTGATATAACTTCCATGCCCGATTCAATGTTGCTTTGTCGCTCTGCATGATTATGGCCATCATTGCTCTCTTAGTTGGTCGCTCCCAGTCTTTTGTTAGCCTTCACCTGTACTAAGCGGTCTGACTGCTTGTGCATCCAAAATCCTTGAAACCAGTTATGCCATATGAGTCCACCATACCTACCTATATGTGGTATTTCACCGCCACTCCAAGTAAATTTACATGTGCTACCTTTAAAACCTTCAGAATAATTCCTTGTTTTTGCAATACATAGCTCACGGGAAAGTAGCTTAAAAACTATTGTGGTAAAGAATATGTCGCTTATGTATCTTATTTCTTATAAGTTCCTTGTTGAGCGGTATCCATGTTTCTGGGGACGCCATCAACTGTTACACTTTTGTTGAATAGCATGTGAGTTGCTATGCATGTTCGTCTTGTCTGAAGTAAGGGTGATTTGCCATGAGTTGAATGGTTTGAGTATGCATATTGTTAGAGAAGAACATTGGGCCGCCAACCAAAGCCATGTATCATGGTGGAAGTTTCAGCTTGGACATTAATCCTCAATCTCTTATGAGAATATTATCTGTTGTTGAATGCTTAAGCATTAAAGAGGAGTCCATTATCTATTTTCTATGTTGTCCCGGTATGGATGTCCTCAAGTTGAGATCTATCAAAAACGAGAAATCAAATGCGATCTATCTCCTTGGACCTTTGTACAGGTGACATAGAGGTACCCCTTCGTGACACTTGGTTGAAACATATGTAATGCAATGATAATCCATGGAAATCCGAGCTAATTAGGACAAGGTGCGAGCACTATTGGTATTCAATGCATGAGGCTTGCAACTTATAGGATGTCTTATGCATAACACATATGAAGTATTACTACCGTTGACAAAACTGTTTCTATATTTTCAAAATAAAAAGCTCTAGCACATGAGTAATCCCTGCTTCCCTTTGCGAAGGGCCATTCTTTTACTTTTATGTTGAGTCTCCACCTTCTTTCTTCAAAGCACCAACTATTGAGAGCATGATTGTCATTCTGAGTGTAATGTGCATTGTCCCAAAGTACCATTGTCTTCTACATAATTGTGATATCGTTTATTCTGAAATCATTGTATCTAGTCGTCACTTAAACTTCGGAGGTGCTCCTGCATTTATGTTTTGCTTCACTAAAGGGGGGCAAGCGAGGTATCACTTTGTCATGTTTGCACACCATGCTCACTACAAATCTATTGGGTGTTTCAGTATCATATTGTAAACTTTCAGTTCTTTGTGATATTCTCGTGAGGCAACTTAATTACTAAAGATTCATTATCTCAATAAGCATTTGTCATGTGACTGTGAAAGATTCTTTGGTAGCATGTCACCACAAAAATTATGCTTGTTATCATTTACCTACTCGAGGACGAGCAGGAATTAAGCTTGGGGATGTTGATACGTCCCAAACGTATCTATAATTTCTGCTTGCTCCATGCATGTTTTGGGTGATATTGCTATGCTTTTGATACACTTTCATACAATTTTGATCATATTTGGACTAACCTATTAACTCAGTGCACCCCAGTGCCAGTTTCTATTTTCTGGTGTTTTTGTATTTCAGGTTTTCCCATTACTTAACTTGCCAGAAAAAATCGGGGAAAAATATATAAAAAATCAGCGCTCCAGAAGCTTCCACGCGCCAGAAGTGGGGCCAGAGGGGAGCCAGGGGCAGCCCAGGCGGCCTGCCCACGCGGCCCCACCCCTGGCCGCGCCGGGGGGCGCCTGGGCCCCCCTCTCCGCCTCTGGTGACCCCCTTTGCCATATATTTACCTCACGTCCCGAAACCCTCGATTCCAGACCCCTTTTCTCTAGAAGCAATTCCGATCTCCGCCGCCATCGCCACCAAGTTTCGGGGGACCAGAATTCCTGTGCCGGCACCCTGCCGGGATGGGGAAGTGCCCCCGGATTCATCTCCATCGATGTTGCTTCCTCCCTCCATGATGCGGGAGTAGTTCCTCCTCGGGGCTGAGGTTTCTACCAGTAGCTATGTGGTCAATTCTCTCTCCCATGATGTGATCTCCGTTGTGATAATAGGCTATGTTAATCTAGGGTGATCCCATGATATTCCCTTCCTCTATGTATTGGATTGATGTACTCACTTGTCTTTATCTAGTATAATCTCCGAGACCAAGGTGACAGCGGTCTATTGGACATGGATTAGAAGAATATTTTCATGAGTGATTTCCTCTTTTGTGTGTTGATTGAAGATTGAGAGTCTCTTGGTGCTTGTCTTTGACTATCCTTGAGATATGTTGTGGTGATTGTGGTACTCTCTTCAGATGGCCGCGGTGACATTGGGAAATCCATAGATTGAGAACTACGAACTTAGAGGTGTGCTTTTGTAGCCCTACATAATTCTCGTCCTCTCTTGACCACAAAGGAATGACCTCTGAGTGCGTCCCCCTTGCATGTTTTATGGGAAATATCATGTGATTCGATTATGTTAATGTTGTTGGGAGTTGCCACTAGTGAAAGTATGATCCCTAGGCCTTGTTTCCACCATTGCAATACCATTTGTGCTCACGTTTACCACTTGTTTGCTTGCTGCACTTTTTATTACAGATTTATATTACTTTGCTTTGCCACTCCTATCATCCATATTTTACCATCTCTTCGCCGAACTAGTGCACCTATACATCTGACAAGTGTATTAGGTGTGTTGGGGACACAAGAGACTTCTTGTATCTTGATTGCAGGGTTGCTTGAAAGGGGTACGTTCAACCTCCACTTCCTTGAGTTCGATAAACCTTGGGTTACTCACTTAAGGGAAATTTGCTGATGTCCTACAAAACTCTGCTCTTGGAGGCCCAACACTGTCTACAGGAATAGAAGCGTGTAGTAGACATCAGCCGCGCATGAGGACAGACGGCAAGATGGTGCTCAATTACTTTCCTGGGACCACCGGGGATGTCAGACGGCTGCCACGCAAACACGTCGAGGTTCGCCCGCTGGAAAGCAATGAGCGCGCTTTCCTATTTAGGGTCAAGAGTGGCACTGATGGTGAAGGTACCACCAGTGTCGTCCTCCTTGGCGGACACTTTCTTGGCCTCTGGCGGAGCTGCCATTGTCTTCTTACACTTGCCGGTGGAGCTCGATGGTGCGTCCTCGACGGTAGCGCAGCAATCCGAAGAGGTGCGCTTGCCGGAGTGGACATCAGAACTCTTGCCGGACTTGGTCTTCTTCTTCCCCCCGGGAGCTTCAATGACAGGTGACTTGCGATCTGTTGCGGCTGCCGCTGCCCGGTAGATCTTGTCGGCGCAGATAAGAGCATCCTTCTTGTCTCCAGGGACAGAGATGACACTTATCGGGCCTGGCATCTTCAGCATGTTTTATGCGTAGTGAGAGGCTGCCATGAACTTGGCGAGTGCTGGACGGCCGAGTATCCCATTGTAAGGCAATGGAAAATCGTCAACGTCAAAAGTGACCCTCTCAGTCCTGAAGTTCAACTCGCTGACAAACGTCACCGGCAACATGATCTTCCCCTTCGGCTTGCTCCTTCCTGGGTTGATTCCTTGGAATGTGCCGGTCTCTTCAAGCTCGCTGTCAGGGATCTGGAGTTTCTTGAGTGCAGCGGAGGAGATCAGGTTCAAGCGGGCCCCGCCGTCTACTAGCATCTTAGTGACCTTGAGGTTGCGAATAGATGGTGAAACCAACATCGGCAAGCACCCGACCGCAGTTGTGCGATCAGGGTGGTCCTCAATATCAAAGATGATAGGCGTGCTGGACCATTTCAGAAGCTTGCGTGACTCGACAGGTGGTTCTGCCGCATTGACTTCCCGCACCCACTGCTTGAGTTGGCGGTGTGAAGTATGCAGAGAAGCACCGCCGTCTACGCACAAGACCTCTGTGGCTTTCTGGAACTCCTGCTCACTGGTCTTGAGATCATCCATGTCTTCATCGTCGTCGTCATCTTCATCCTTGTCGCGGCCGCAGGGAGGTCTGTCTCCTTGCCGCTGCTTGGCCTTGCCGCGGCGTCCTCCCCGGCCGGTGCGCTTCTTGCCGGACCCTCCAGCACCTCCTTGGGCCTTCTCCTTCTCGCGTCGCTCGTATTCAGCCTGTTGCTGCTGGACAAGCTGCTCGACCTTCTTGCAGCTCTGGAGGTCATGGCCCTTGGTGCGGTGGATCTTGCAGTACTGCTTGTCGGTGCCGTCCTGCTTGTCGGCGGCCGCCACAGCCTGGCAGTTGGTGCATGCGGCAATCTCCTTGCCGGAGCTACCAGCTTTGGCTTTCGTGGCGCCACCTTCGTTGCCGGACTGCTCAATGACTAGCACATCTTTGCCTTTCTTCTTCATGTTGTTCCGCCGCCGGTTTTTCTTTGCCGGGGCAGCATCCTCGCTGTCAGATCCTCCTGCTCCTGTATTCTCTCCGGGGAGTTTCCTCCCTTCCTCAGCACGTGCACGCTTGTCGGCCAGGGCATACAGCTCATTGACGTCTCTGATCTTGCACATCGCCATCTCCTCCCGCATCCTGCGGTTACGCACGTTCTGATGGAACGAGCAGATGACCGCGGCAGGGTGGACATCTAGAATGTTGTGCTGTACACGGCTGAATCTCTGAATGTACTTGCGCAGGGGCTCTCCTTCCTTCTGGGTGAGTAGATGAAGGTCACTCTCTTGGCCATGAGGTTTGTGGCCGCCTGTAAAGGCGCCGACAAACTGATGGCATAGGTCTGCCCAGGAGGATATGGAGTTGTCCGGCAAGTGCATGAGCCAGGACCTGACGTTGGGCTTGAGCACCAGCGGGAAGTAGTTGGCAAGGATCTTGTCGTCCCGCCCCCCGGCAGCTTGCACCGCGATGGTGTAGATGCTGAGGAACTCCGACGGATGCGACTTGCCATCGTACTTCTCTGGTACGTCTGGCTTGAAATTCTTCTTGCTGGGCCACTGGACTTGTCGCAGCTCACGTGTAAACGCAGGGCAACCTACCGCGTACGGCAAGTCGCCCGGTTCCCCTGGCGCATGCATGTCGACAGAGGGCCCAGCGCGCTGGTCCGATTGACGCCGCGCTTCTCTTCGGCGCTCGATGCGAGTATGAGCGTCTTCTTGCTGTCGTTCGTGAAGAACTTGGCGCTGATCGCGACGAGCTCGTGGATCTGATGACGCGGTAGAGTCGCTGTCGAGGTGGATCCGGCGAGTCGGCGATCTTGGTCTTCGGGGCGGAGAGTGCACGGTGGTTGCACCCCCATCGGTCTTGTCGCCACCGGCTTGTGCCTGGCTGACTTGCCGCGGCTGCGATGTACTCGGCTGCCGTGGAGTGTCGCCGTTGGCGGAGCCGATGAGACTCTGAATGGTGGCCCTCTAGTCGTCGATCTTGTCTACCGTTGGAGGGTAGTCCAGGAGAAGTTGAGCTCGCGCCAAAGCTTCTGCTGAAGTAGTGGGTGGCGGTGGCAAACGGTGTGAGGAGCGGGATATGCTCGGAATTCTAACTATGTTAGAAGGAGCAGTATCCCGTCCAGGCGACCGTGCCTCGCTCGTGCCAGCATGTTGGCGTGCATGCTGGTCTTGAGCACTCCGAGATCCACCAGCTCGATCTTGGTCCAGCAAACGTATGGTACCGTGAGTATCATGACGCTGCCGGTCCCGCGCCTCCTGAGATGGGCGCAGTGCATGTACGGACGCCGAGGTCATGGAGTGCGCCCGGTCGTTGTGGGAGCCGACTATGCCGCCGATGGGCAGCGCAGCCTTGTCCTTGGACCTGGCAGCACCATGAGCTCCCTCGTCGACGCCCGTTCCTCCGCCGGCGTCTACCCCACCAGCCGTTTGCTCCGGCGGTGGTGGGTTCGACGCGAACAGAGCAGCCGCCTCCGAAGCCTTCTTCTTCGGCGGCATGTCGATGAAGACGATGAAGATCTAGCTCGTGTGAACGTCGGATCAGGTTCACACAACCTCGACGCCCCCTACCTCGCGCGCCAAAGATGTCGGGGAACGAATCCACGAGCACCTATGGGACCGGCGGACCGAGCCCCTTTCGGTTCGGCGGGGGCGAAGATCGCACGAACAGCGGATCGAGGCGAAACACACGAGCAGTTTACCCAGGTTCGGGCCACACGGATGCGTAAAACCCTACTCCTGCTTTGTGGTTTGCATTGAGTTCTTGCTCGGGAGCGCTGAGTGCTACAGTACACACCAACAGCTAACGAGACCGAGCGTGAGTGTTCTCTTTTTTTCCCTCTACGTTGCGCATGGGCCTCCTTTTATATGCTCAAGGGGTCACCGACAGGTGGCAACGTAGACAAGGGTAAAACTGGAAAGGTGTTACGGTTGGTACAACTACCTGTTACAGTGTATCATACCTAACTCTGACGGCAGGGGACAAGGGCATTGAATGCCCATCTGCGACGCCCAAATAGTGCAAAAGGGACCGTCAGGGACGCCACCGCTCGCCACGATGGCAATCTTGTCAGCACCGCTTGCCACCGCGCACCGCTGGCTGCACAGCCTCCCGCCACGTACGCCTGGAAGGGTCCTGAGCGACATGTTGGTGGATGTGCTGGAGCGCGGGTACAGAGTGGTAGCTTGCCGCGGCAAGCGCCTTGCCGCGGTCGTTGTCTTGTCGCGTCCGGGAGCTCGTCGCTCACCGGGCCTTGCCGGGACGCGTGGCGCATCGCGGCAAGTTCCTTGAGATGCCTTGGTTGGCCTTCCCGGCAAGCTCCTCTTGCTGGGGTCTTGTCTCCTTGGCTTGAATACTTTGTTCTTGAATGGCTCCAAAGGAACCACGGAGGACCTTGGCGGTCACTCGGCAAGCCTTGCCGCGGGATGCTGCGACTGCCCGTGCACAAGTTCGGGATACTAGGGTACCCCTACTCGAGTACACCGACAGTCTGTTTCTATGACAGAAATGACCCGCGGGGGGGGGGGTCTGTGGGGATCAGAGGGAGTATATTGTATGTTCATAAGCGAATCGAACATATTGTACCCACCCTAGTCCTCTTTCAATCGATCTCCGGACCCCGAGATGAAATCGAGAGAGAACGAGTGGGGGCATGTGTGATACCTAAGGTGGATTCAAAATTTTGAACCGGTGATCATAGCATCCGCAAATCATATATAATGGGTATTCAATGTTCATTTCGTTTTTGAACGTACAATATACTCCCTCCTATCCTTTCTAGTTTACATATAAGTTTTATGTGTAGTCAAAGTATCTCTACTTTGATAAAAAAAAGTATCAACATTCAACAACGCCCAATCAATATTGTTAGATTCGTACGTACTCCTAGATTTGTACTTGAGATGGTTTCCAATTTGTTTTCAACCACGTGAATGTGCTTGTTCTCGCGCATGCTCTTCCTACTAGGATTTCGCCACATATAGCCAGTCCAATAGTAACTTTTTTTAAGCTCCCTGTCCAATAGTACTAGTGGAGTACTGACAACATCTGTACTAGAGTATGTAGTGCTCATAGTTGTACTTCATCTTTCCATTTATATAGGGCCTATGTGGAGGACAGAGATGTGAAAAAGTAAGGGGACTGAGCTCTCATGCAAGAGCCTAGCCATATACACATTCCTAGTTAAATACGTACAATAAATATGAAGAAAGACATGGAGAGGAGTTGGAAAAAGTACTAATACAATAGCCAACCTTATAATTTTTTTGCGGGAAATAGCCAACCTTATAGCCCACACTACTGTATGAGTGCATATAATAGATGATGGCTATATATGACATGGCAGTTCCTTATAGCCATCGACTAGCTATATTATTAACCATGCTCTAATGCGTTTTTCAAAACCGCATTTGACTATTGACAAGATTAATAGTACATGAGATGTATAATGTGAAAATTATATTATTGGAAGCTCCTTTCACATACGTATCCCTGCCTTACCCTCCCTTTCGGTCACTTACTGGCGGACCCCATGCTTGCTAGGCCCCGCATGTCAGTTACGCAATGGGTTCGGCCACGTCAGGGGATCCTCATCCGTAGTATACTCCCTCTGTTTTTATTTACTCCGCATAAAATGACGCGGGCGGGGGAGGGGGAGGGACGTCGGTTTGCTCTCAACTGCGGTCCCACAAGCGAGCAAAAACGCAAGACGAAGCGTGTTCCATTCGGTGAGCGACGTGGGGGATCCAGCGTGCCGGGCTGCAACACGAACGCGACAAGAGCGATTTACAATCAAAGCCGATTGACCGGTCGTCACCGGAACCACTATTCACACCAGAACCTTCGCTGCTCGGTCTACTCCAGCCACTGCCCTAAAACCACACCTAATCTCCTGCCCCTTCCCCCACCTTTTGATCCCCTAGCCCACATCAAGCGTCCCCTAGTTCGCCGGAAAGCCATGGTGCCCGCAAGATCACGTACTACAAGATGCTGACGCCGGAGCGCCGCGCAGAAATCACGGCGGCGGTCGGCACCAGAAACCTCCGTTCCCAAGCTCGCTTTGCGGCGGGCCAATCCCCAAATTCTCTAGAGCCAAGCTACGAGGAGGAGGAAGCCGATCCAATGTTCATGACGGAGGTCGTGACGCAGAAGGTCCCCGATGGGTATGAGACGATGGAAGTCGACTTCGTGCTGGCGTCCGAGTCCCCAATGGTGCCGGTGGACCAGCGGTTCAACCTGGCGATACTAAAGGAGGACCGGGAGGCAGAGGCTCAACTCGACGTGGAGCGCACGCATGTCGCTGCCATCGAGGCTCTCCTGTAGGCGGAACCAGATGTCGTGGATGTGAACCGGGCGGCAGAGGCTCAACTTGAGGCGGAGCGCGCGGATGCCGCTGCCATCGAGGCCCTCCTGCTGGTGGAACCGGACGTCCTCAACTTGAACCGGGCGGCAGAGGCTCAACTCGACGCGGAGCGCGCGGATGCCGCTCTCATCGAGGCCCTCCTGCAGGCGGCACCGGACGTCCTGGACTTGAACCGGGCGGCGGAGGCTTGACTCGACGCTGAGCACGCGGATGCCGCTGCAATCGAGGCCCTCCTGCAGGCGGAACCGGACGTCATCGACTTGAACCCGGTGGTGCTCTCGTCCGTGCAGAGCGCCCGCACGCTCCGCGTGAACGAGTAGCTGGAGGCCGAGGACAGCCACGATGCGGAGACACACGTCGGCAGCTACGGCTGGTTCGCGCCGGCAGCCAAAGACGACGAGGTCGTCTCGTTCCACGAGCAGTGATAGTTTTTCTTTATTTTGTTGTTTTTATGGATCTTTTGTTGTGTAAAAACATATATTGTTATGCAAGTCACCTGACTTGGGTCAGTCTACCATTTCACGCGGTTGGATGAATATCCTACGTCTCCTAACCCTTCTTCCGCACCTCTTCTTCTTCCCCAACAGACCACCGCACGTGCCGTACGGATACTCCCCAACATGCGGTTGGATAAAAATACTCTATGAACGAAAATTATGTGTCAGCAGTAGGATGGCTGAGTTTTGTTTGTTCACATGTGACATCACGTGTTAGTGAGGGTGCGTTCCCTTGGTTGGGTTTGCGGCGTGCAGGAGCGACTGTGCATGTGAGGGTGCGGTGCGACTGCGGCGTGCAAGAGCGACCGTGTGAGGGTGCGGTGCGACCGCGACAGCCGTGCGCAAGTGTACCTCCTTTTCATTTTGAAAACTTAAGGGAAGCTTGGCAAAAATGTGTGGCGAAGTATGGCAATGCAAGGCCTAGACCCAAACAGGATAAGTACGTAGTATTACGTACTAGGAGTACTAGTGTTAAAAAAGAAAGGCGGGGTTTTCCTTCGCGAGATTAATCGATACAAATTCTCATTTCACGTGTCAATTAATGCATATTTTTTTCTCCAAAGCCCAAAGAGCTAACCATCTCACTCCTCATCGCTTGATTAATGCAGCGCCATGCAAACCAACCTTCTCACTTCCGCATGCATGCAGAGGATATTAATGTCCTTGGTTGCTAGTACGAGGCAAACCCCATCAATTTTGCCTCAATTAGTGTTAGTGGCCTTTTGCAAATTGTAATTTTGATATACTGGCCTTGAGTACAAAAAAAATGGAGGTAGTAACTATATTTGACTTCCTTCCCCATTGCGGTGACTTCAACGATATCTCGAATGTTGTGGTTTGGCGAAGTGCGTTCGACGGAGAACACCATTGAGGGAGACCACGGTAAGTCGTTCGCAAGTGCCGTCTGCAAGCCGAGACAACCGCCTTATTTGCATCTAGGAAGTCCGTTGAACCAAAGGACGCGTAAATGTACTAGTACTACTCATACACAATAGCGTCGTCCGTCCAGCTTACTGCGGTGAGATGGTTTCTCGAAGAATATGATGGAGAAGCGGAGTCAGCGAAGAGTGAAATGATGGTTGCTTCATTCGTTCTTTGTGATTTGACGCCTCACTGCTTTGTGATTTGTGATAGAAGGGACAGGGGAGTAGACTCTGCCCTCTATACTGTACATGCGTCCAAGCACGGGAGAAAGAGGACAGACGTTGCATTTTTCTATTCCTTCAATCAATCAATCAATCAGGGAGCTTCGGTTCCATCCTTTTGGCTTTGGCAACACCATCCACAATGGTTCCCACGATGCCAAAAGCTATTTTCACATTTGGCTACACATTGTGGATGCCCTTAACTGTACCACTTGGTTTTGCTCATGTGTGCTTCTATACAAATCTTAATTATATTGATCTAAAAAATTATAGAATCAAGATTAGTAAAAAGAAGGTGATTTTGCCGCGCGGATGGCGGGGGAGGTTTCTTATTTTTAGAGGACGTTGTCCTGGCGGTTTGCTAACATGCGGTCCCACGTGTCAGTGCTTCACCAAGCCGATCCGCTTCCCACATGAGGCGGAACAATGGGAGAAGCAACACGTGGTTAATTTGAAGAAGATGAGGGAGAAGCGGATTTAGCAATGAGTGAAATGATGGCTGATTCGTTCCTCCAACTTCTTTTTTAGCATTATTACTTCATCCCTTCAACTTAACTGCGGGAAAGGTGCAACTTTGTGATTTGACGCCTCATTCCTCATTACTACGTCGGCGCCATGACTGGGTCCTTCACCTCGGCTGCTCTACACTGTATTCTGGTATGGCATGTGGACCCGGTAGCTTGATGCTCCACCTGTCGGCGAAAGGGACTAGAAGATTTATGAAAGCGAGCGCTCCACTCTTACGAAGGAGGAGTACACGACACGACGGCCCAGTGAACTGTCACTTGTACTGTATATAGTACTATAGTTTTGATGTTTCGCACGATCCATCGATACAAACCCGATTAAACAGGAAAGGACGGGATTTTTCCCGCGCGGTATATGATACTGGCCATACATTTCAAAGGAAATTTTAATGTATGCAAACTGAATAATTAAGTAAAACTAAAAACACATATGATTTATTGTGTTAGAGTGTAGTAGTAGTGCTGTATTGCATAGTTGTTAGATGTAACATGCGAGAACGTGTAGAGATGTAGTTTTGGAGGGCCTACAGAGAGAAAAGCGTAATACAATCACCGAACTTCAGAATAAGCTCATGTGTGTATAATCACCACACCAGCTCATGTGTGTTAAAAACAGACGGCTAAGCATACCAATACAAGGCCACCTTGTCCGTTGTGCCCGCGGTCCTGACTTCGAACCACTGTCCAATATTTTTTCTCATTTGTTTCCATTCTTACTAGCAAGATGCCCGTGCGTTGCACGTAACATCAAGATGCATTTGTATGACTAGTTTATCTTGTGAGAGAAAAGGATGAACGAGGGAAGGCCTTATTTGCAAATGTGGTGTAATGCCCAGTATGGAATTGATGAAGTCAACGTTTCATATATTGCCATAAATGGAAGTTATCACATATGGGGTGTTACAAACTCTCCTGCACTACAAAAAGATCTCGTCCCGAGATCTAGGACTGGAAGAAGGAAGGATACTCGGAACGAAGGTGATCTTCTCGTTCCCACGTAGCTTCTCGGTCAGTATGGTGTGACCACTTCACTTTCAAGAATTTGATGGACTTGTTGCGGGTCTTGTGCTCAGTTTCTTCAAGAATAGCAAGAGGGTGCTCACGATAAGACAAGTCTTGTTGAAGATCAATCTCTTCGAACGGAATGGTGCGTTCAGGCATCTTGAAGCACTTGCGGAGTTGAGACACGTGAAAAACAACATGAACATTTGCAAAGTTGGAGGGAAGCTCGAGTTGGTAGGCTAGATCGCCTCTCTTGCCAAGAATCTTGAAAGGGCCCACGTACCTTGGAGCAAGCTTGCCCTTGATACCGAACCTCTGAGTGCCCTTCATGGGAGAAACACGGAGATAGACATGGTCTCCAATGTCGAAAGCCAGGTCACGGTGCTTGCCGTCATAGTAGCTCTTTTGACGCGATTGCGCGGCCTTGAGATTCTCACGTATGACTTTGCACATTTCTTCGGTTTCTGAGATCAAATCATTTCCAAGGAGCTAACGTTCACCAGTCTCGGACCAGTTGAGAGGTGTCAGGGATATGGTTAATAGGTATAAACCGGATATTGTAAACCGGCTTAACTGTATCGTACTTAATTTATTAGTAGTAGAGGTCACGGCCCATAAAGATTTCAGGGCCCATGTATAGAAATACGGTTTATCAACCGCCAGAGAGATGTAACTTGAGAAATAAGAAAGGAAGAACAGAGACCGAGGCGGACACGATTATGAGCCGGCCTCGGGACTCTGTAGACCGGACCAGGCGTCACCTCTATATAAAGGGACGACCCGGCACCGGTTCAGGGACAGGCAACAATCCGATCCGTCGAGACACAGGCAAGCGATTCCGCTCCCTGTAATCCGACGCCCAAATAATCCCAAACCAACTAGACGTAGGCTTTTACCTTCTCGAAGGGGCCGAAATAGTATAAAACCTTTTGTGTCCTTTGTGCGCCATGAACCCTTTCAAGCTAACCCGTGCGATGGTTCCATCAACAAGTCCGTTAAACCGGACATCTGCCGTGTTAATTCCACGACAAGAGGGGTACGTCACTTTCTGCCATAGAGGATTTCAAAAGGAGCTTTGTCGGCACTTGCTTGGAAGCTGTTGTTGTAGGAGAATTCGACAAATGGAAGTCAATCTTCCCATTTCATACCGAAAGAGATGACACAAGCTCTTAGCATATCTTCGAGGATCTGGTTCACTCTTTCGACTTGACCACTAGTCTGAGGGTGAAACACAGTGCTGAAGTGTATCTTTGTGCCCATGGCTGACTGAAAGGAATCCCAGAACTTGGATGTGAACAAACTTCCACGGTCTGAGGAGATCACTTGAGGAATGCCATGCAAAGAAACAATTCTGGAGGTGTACAGTTCTGCCAGCTGAGCTGCGTTGATGGATTCTTTGACTGGAAGAAAATGTGCTACTTTAGTTAGCTTGTCAATCACCATAAAGATAGCATCATTTCCCTTCTTGGACTTGGGAAAACCGGTGACAAAATCCATCTCAATGTGATCGAATTTCCACTCGGGAATAGGTAGAGATTGAAGGAGTCTGGCTGGACGTTGATGCTCTGCCTTCACTCTTCTGCAGACATCACATTCATTCATGAATTGGGAAATCTCCCTTTTCATTCGAGTCCACCAATACGATTGCTTGAGGTCTTGGTACATCTTGGAACTTCCGGGATGAATCGAGAGGAGGGAGTCATGTGCTTCGTTCATTATGAGCTTCCTGAGATCACCCTTGGGAACCACAATTCTGTCCTCAAAGAACAAGGTGTCTTTCTCATCAACGCGATAGCACTTGTACTTGGGAGTACCCTTAGCAATACCATGTTTCACTTTCTGCACCATAGCATCACTGAGTTGGGCCTCACGAATTTGATCTTCCAAGGTAGGAGCAACTTGAAGGTTTGCAAGAAAGCCTTGCGGAACAACTTGGACGATGAGCTTCCTGAATGATTCACAAAGTTCAGGCTGGAACGGTTTGAGAAGGAGACTGTTGCAATACGCCTTTCTGCTCAAGGCATCTGCAATGACATTGGCCTTGCCAGGAGTATACTCAATGCTTGGATCGTACTCTTGAATCATCTCAACCCAACGAGTCTGACGAAGGTTAAGGTTTGGCTGAGTGAAGATGTACTTCAAGCTCTTGTGATCGGTGAAGATGTCCACTTTTCTGCCCAACAGAAGGTGTCTCCACGTGATCAAGGCGTGAACAACTACTGCTAGCTCGAGATCATGTGTGGGGTAATTCTTCTCATTTGGTTTCAGCTGACGAGAAGTGTATGCCACAATCTTCTTGTCTTGCATGAGAACACCGCCAAGACCTTGCAATGAAGCATCACAAAAGACTTCATAAGGCTTGGACTCATCCGGAGGAGTAAGAAACGGAGCAGAAATGAGCTTCTCTTTGAGTGCCTTGAATGCCACATCACAAACAGGAGTCCATGAGTACTTGACATTCTTCTGCAATAGGTTGGAAAGAGGCTTGGCAATCTTGGAGAAGTTCTCAACAAACCTTCTGCAATAGCTAGCAAGACCAAGGAAGCTTCGGAGTTGCTTGACATTCTGCGGAGGTTCTTAGTTGACAATAGCTTCAACCTTCTTGGGGTTAACAGAAATGCCCTCGGCAGAGCTAATATGGCCAAGATAAAGGACTTTATCCAGCCAGAATTCACATTTGGAGAACTTCGCATAGAACTTGTGTTCACGGAGCCTGCCAAGGACCAAACGGAGGTGCTTTTCATGGTCTTCTTCATTCTTGGAGAATACCAAGATATCATCTAGATAGACGAGAACAAATTCATTGGTGTAGGGGTTGAATATGAAGTGCATCATCTGAGAGAAAATGGGTGGAGCATTTGCAAGGCCGAAAGACATGACCGTGTATTCATAGGAGCCATAGCTTGTTCTAAATGCGGTCTTGTGAATATCTTCTTCACGGATACGAATCTGATGGTAACCCATCCGAAGATCGAGCTTCGAGAACACATTTGCTCCTTTGAGTTGCTCGAACAATTCATCGATATTGGGGAGCGGGTACTTATTCTTTATTGTCTTCTTGTTCAATGGCCAGTAATCAACGCAAAGGCGTTCCGTGCCATCCTTCTTCTTGACAAATAGAACACCACAACCCCAAGGAGAGGTACTATGCCTGATTAGACCCATACGTTCTTGCTCATCGAGTTGTTTCTTCAGCTCCTTCAACTCATCAGGAGAAAGCTTGTACGGACACCGGCATGCTGGCTCGGTGCCGGGTTCGAGTTCAATGACGAATTCAACTTGACGATGGGGAGGCATGCCTGGAAGCTCTTCAGGGAAAACATCTTCATATTCATTAACCACCGGAATCTGAGAAATGGCATTAATCTCGCCCTTGTAATTGAGAGAGAATAGCCTGATTGTGTTATCTCGAGCTGCAAAGATAATCACATCTTCGTCAGGATGAGTAAGCTTGACTTCCTTGTTTGCACAATCAATGTTTGCATCATGCTTGGAGAGCCAATCCATCCCAAGAATAAGATCAATGAAGGAGTTGCCGACAACAACCGGGGAAACCAGAAAACTGTAATCACCCATATGAATAGATATGTCTGGAGCAATCAAATTAGAAGTCATGTGCTTGCCCGGAGAAGTAATTGATAACTTTTGCTTGGTGAAGAATGGTCTTGATATGAAACTGAGTGATGCACCAGAGTCAACCAATACTTTTGCAGGGATTGATTTAATTGGAAGATTACCAATAATCACATCAGAAGAATTCTCTGCTTGAGTTGCATTCATCAGATTCACCCTTGCAGCCCTGGGGTTGTGCTTGACAATAGCATTGCTGACAGGTGGAGGAGGCGGAAGATGCCTTTGAGTACATTGTTTGCATAGTGACCCTTCTGGCCACACTTGTTGCAAGTAACTTCAGAAAGAGGCCGCTTATAAGGACCACTTGGTCTTGGAGCTTGGAACTGAGGCTTGGACTGATTGCTTGGGTTGGGTGGGTGGGAGAATCCACGACCACCTAAGTGCTTGTTGTTGCTTGGAAGGTGGAGCACTGGAGGAGGTGGTAGCCAGAACTTCTGCTGCTTGGCAACCACTTGAGAGGAAGAGGAGGAGTGAATAGCATCTCTAATCCTCTTTTTGGAAGCTTCACACTTGAGCTGAGCTGCCTCTTGCTTGAGAGCTATATTGTAGAATTGATCAAATTCATTCGGCTCGAACAAGGTGAGAGCAAGTTGGAGTTCATCTTTCAGACTACCTCGGAACTGATAAATCTTGCTCTTGGCATCGGGGATGTCTTGCTTTGCATAACGGGCAAGATTCTGGAACTTGACATTGTATTGATAGACGGACATGGTGCCTTGCTTCAGGTTGCGGAATTGCTCACGCATGCCTTCAATGACACTAGTTGGAATGTCGTGAGATCGAAAATCTTTGTAGAAGTCGGTACACGAGATCTCACGAGCACCTCTGGAATCTTTGTACTGCTGCCACCAATCAGCAGCTTGATCTTTGAGTTGTAAAGTGGCAAACTTGACATAATCCTTAGGTCTCACGTTACTACATTCAAAGTGCTTTTTGATGCCTGTGATCCAATCTTCAGCATCGAGCGGGTCCACACAGTAATTGAAAGACTTCGGTTGGTTTGCGAGGAATTGGTTCAGTGTCACAAAGTGAGGTTGATTGAACAGATTGCCTTGGCCTTGGTTCCCATGATTGCCTTGATTTGCTTGGAAACTCTGCATCATCTGCATGAGCATCTGAGTGTTCTGGTTGGTTGCTTGCATAATTGCTCTCCATGCCTCAGACGGAGGAGGAGGGGAAGGAGGACGTTCAGGAGGACGCTCTTCTTCACCCTCTTGGTTAGGACTGGGAACCTTCTTGGGAGCCATCCTGAATATGATGACAACTGTTAGACATTGATGCAATAGATAAGCTGAATCAACGGCTAAATATTTGCAACATAAGTCTTCACAATGAACATTCGAACAAAATGAACGAATGAATTCCATAGTTAAATGGTACAACAATCTTATCGAGAAGCCACTTGGGAGAACAAAAGATAAAATAAAAACAACAAGGAGCAGATGGAACAAATACATGATAGAAGCTTCGTCCCACATGTTCGTGTTGAATGCCCCATGGAACGTGTTACAAAGGGTGTTGCAATCCCCGGATCAGCATAGCCAAGGACCCTTTAAGATGCAACTCCCAATTGGAACAACGCCCATGAAACCTCTTCACTCGATGTTGAACCCCAAACCTCAAACCATGCAATCGTTGGAAGAATGTGTATGAGCTACTTGAAGAACCCACCTATTAATTCCCGAAGGTCTCCGGTTATGCAATCTGGTGTTGGGGATATAGGGGAAGCACCGCGCACTCAACTCTAAACCTACATCCCGTTGTATCCATCCATCAACACATAACCAGTCATCCTCGAAAACTATTTACCTCGGACCTTCAAAACGCATCCGCTATACTAGCTGTGGCAATACTCTCGAACTATCTCCCCAGTACTGGGTGACGTCGGGGTTATCTCACCACTAACCGCATAGAAGAGTTTTTGATGTCGGTCGTCTTAAGTATTCTAGAACGCTACGATACATTTGTGACGACAACACCTCGGAGCTCAACTCCCCGGGACACTGCCACAACCCCTAAATGACAGGAGGCATCGAGAACAATGTTCTCGTCACAAAGATATTGGAACAATCCAAACAATACTCGCGTGATCCTAAAATATTTTTTAGTGAATTTTGAGAGTAGAGGAGATAGAACAATGTCAGGAGTCCTCACCAGAGCGATGAAGGGGTGAGGAGTAAAAAGAAATCCTACTCTCCGATATATATATAGGACTCAAAACATTTTGTTGTGTGTGCCTAGACTCAACCGTCAACGATTCGATTAATCAGGGGGCTCCTAGGTCGGAGAAGGCTCTGAATACCAACTTGTAATGCCCAGTATGAAATTGATGAAGTCAACGTTTCATATATTGCCATAAATGGAAGGTATCACATATGGGGTGTTACATGTGGAGAGGTGTGTGGGTACTTTTTTGCAAAATTGTCATAGTTTCTTTCATATCCGTCAGATATAAATCGTACGTCCTATATTGCAGGATGGCAAGCACACCATCATCACCAACTCTGTTTTTTATAAGAGTGTATTTTATCCCTACTCTTATAAAAAGCATAGTCGGTGATGATCGTGTGCCTGCCATCCTGCAATATAGGCCGTCCGATCTATATCTGACGGATAGGAAGGAAACTATGGCAATTTTGCAAAACGATACCCACACCCCTCTCCACACTTGCAAATAAGGCCTTCCCTTGTTCATCCTTTTCTCCCACAAGATAAACTACTCATACAAGTGCATCTTGATGTTCCGTGCAACGCATGGGCATCTTGCTAGTATTTTATAAGAGTGTAGATGTAGAGTAGATACAAGCCGACAGGTGGGCCCGATGGTAGTGAGATAATGTGATGCAACACTAGAGGTGCCACGTGGAGCGTTTAACTGGTCAACTAGTCGTGTCTTGAGCAAATACAGAGTTGTACGGTGAGCCCGTGACTGTATAATAACCACAAAACATAAATGGTGACCGTAATGAGTGGATTCTGTAGTCCAATGTACGTATCGTGCTTTCGCTTCAAATACAATGATCATCACTGTATATATCACGAGAGAAAGATGAAACATGCGTGAATGTGCTGGGGGCTTACTTTTAGAGGACCTGGAGATAGTTCGTGTGCGTACGTGAAAGGGGCGTAGAGGGGCGGTATGCGATGGAGAGAGAGATGCTCTTCGTTTCTCTTTATTATGACTAACTTTATATATAGTATAAAAATATACAAATTCACAGTGCGGAATAAATATCATTGTGGGCACCATGCAATGCAAGCGTTCATACTCCTCCATATAACTTTGTAATGTTGTATATATGTAGAAATTCTAAAATATTTTTTTGGCCACACTTTATTCAGAAGGAAAGTTGTATGCGAAATAAACGTGAAGAGAGGGCTTTTTAGATCAATGGGGTACGTGATGTAACATGTGTGAATGTGTAGTTGATGCATTTGGCAGGGCCTAGAGAGGTATGTGTGTGTATTACGTATTCGAGAGAGGCATGGATAGAGGAGCCGGTAGGGGGGCCTGGGAGAGATAGCACGAAAAATGAGAGTGGGCTAGAGAGAGAGACGAATATGACGTCACGGCGAGAGATTCCCTTGAGTGTGTATATGCAAGGGGGAAGTGGATAGAGGCACCAGGAGAATATATTTTTTGTGTGTGGTGTCTGTGTTGGTATGTGTGGGTGTGAGAAGATAACGAGACGTGGGGGCAGAGGGTGTGTCCCGCGTGAGGTCCGGTGGGTCGAGGTTAGGCCCTTCGTTCGGTTCCGTCCTGCGCCACATTGGTCGGCCCGTGACGCATTTAGGGAGACCCATGGATGACTAGTCATACAAGACAAAGATAGCATAATTGTGAAGGACTCTATGTCCACTGACAAAGCCGGCTAGGATTTGTAACCCTAGGTTCTCGGACTAAGGTAACCCCTTTATCTCTGATATTACTATTCATCCAACCTAACTTTAAGGGGCATCCTACAGAATGCTCTACTAGAATCATACTCGTCGATTAGGAAGAGAGGTGTGAGACAATGAGTGAGAGACAGGCCAAAAGATAATGTGCGTACAGGAGACACGTAGGCAGGTCTATGTATATAGAAATGGTCGATGGGGATTGTGTGTGTGTATGCTTGCTAGAGGGCGGGTGCTTGTGATAAAGGTCAGTGAAAACAGTCATAAATGGTTACGAGGGGGAGGGAGGGTTATATCGAGAGCATGTGTGCGAGAAATACATCTCGGGAAAGAGTGTGTGAGCATGTGTGAGATACCATCGATGGAGAGTGAAACTACACGTACAAGAGTGTTGTACACATTGATTAAAGATATAAATTGTATCCAAATATTAGGATGGGATCATGATATTTGCAATTCACATAAGGAACGGTCATTGATCCATCAGACATCTAGATTCTATCGAATTTGGGCATGTCTATGTTATTATTCGACACAATTGATCCACATAGTTAGTATTTTGAACTCCAGACAATTCATCGCTTTAGCAATCGAATATAAACGTGAGTATAGTTCATGTTGTGTGTGTAAAGCACATTATACATACGAAAGTTACACAATGAACATTATAAATAGCTACCTATGAACTAGCATACATTTGAATTCAACTTAAGGTGGTTTAAAAAATCGAATTCAACATGAAGTCCATTCAATTATTTGAATTTGATATCATGGCATTTGTAAATCATACCTAAATTATGGGGGCACCAATCTTTGCTCTGATTTTGTACATAATAGCATATGTAATCGTGTACAAAATAGATTCTAATTTAGCTCCTCCATTACAAAATAATCATAGTTATAGGATTTTTCAAGTGTCAAAATTTCAAAAAGAAGCGGATAATTTAATGAGGTTTTCAAACATACAAGGTCAAATTAAACGTTGTCTATTTAGGTCAATCCTCAAAGTTCAAGAGTACTCTAAACGTGAATGCTTGTGTTTCAAAATTTCGAACGAAGCGCCAAAAGAGCCTCTACTCGCCCGAAACCGCGTGAGACCAATGTTTGGTAGTACAAGGAAATTACTTTTCAAATAACTCCGACCCGTGAAACCTACCGGCCCGACGTCCAAAGGTCTAAACCGGGGTAGGTTTGTAGCTTCATCTAGACGCCACGCAACTGCCTCCGAAAAACATTCATACACAATGGCCGCCTAAGCACACAAGCGCGCGGCCGAAATCGATCCCGCCCACTATTTGGGACACCTGGGATTACCATCCTACCCCCGACCCGCAGTAGGTCTGAAATTTAAGAGGGGGGCAAAGTTTGTACTTTCCCCAAATTTCATACAAGCGCATCCCATCTTCTGTTCAAAAAAGCCAAAACCAAGCGCGTCCCAGACCGAAACATAGTTCTCC